>JAVKLA010000058.1:9325430-9342930 GCA_034782735.1 Sagittarius serpentarius
ATGTTCTCCAGCTACTCTGGAATGATGTACAAGAATACAGTGCTGGCACAACTGTTCAAGGGGCACCAGAAAACTTCAGTCAATACCCTACTTAAATTTATTACCACTACAAAGGAAGAAAAATCCCATTTATGTCCCAAACTCTTGATGACTTCAGTGCTCCCCACTTCCCAATAGTATTCCTGCCCCCCCCCACCCCGCATAAGTCTTGCTCAAAACCTTGTGACTACCTTTCCTTCTCTTTTCTTCAACGACTGATTAATTTCTTCATTTCTAATCATTTCCTCTAATGCCCAGAGTTTAAATTTAGAATTTCTTTCCTTTCTTACTGAAAGCATTGCTGTTTCTGTGTAACGGCAATGAAAACTGCAATAGTCAATTCCCCACGTTGGTGTTTTCCCTATTTTCTAATTAACAACTGGTCATCTTTTTCTCGTAGTTCCATCTTAGCCTGATCTTTTTATAACACCAGATAACATAAGCCTCTGAGGAGGGCCCACAGCTAATTCCAAGCATGTGCTCACTACTTCAGAAAAAATATTAAGAAGTAATACCAATAAAATAACATTTCAAGCATTCCACACTGTCATATATGTCTAACAACTTCTAAACTAAATAGAAACTGTTATGTTTGGAATCCAATGAAAGACGAGTGTAAACTTCTAATAAGCCACATCCAAATTAATTCAGAATACTATGAAGAACAAAACAAGCTGACTTCAAAGCGTGTGTGAAATTAGAAGCAATACAAGTTTAAAAAAAACCACAAAACTTAAGTTCTAAATACTTTAATACAAATTTTGACATTATTATATGAAAGCTTAAGCTAACAAGCTTGTGAAGTATGTAATAGCCAGGAGTTTTACATTAAGAAAATTAAGTTTTACATTAAGGATTTGGCAGGAACACCCTATATACTATTTGACCCTCTATTCAAAACAGATTTTGTAAATTTACCTGTGCTCTTCATGCTAATGGAAATGTCTCCTTTTCCTTAACAGCTTCCGTTTGTTTTCAATAGCCATTATTACTTGGTTCCAGAGTTAGTATAGAGTTTGTAAATTATAACTTAAATAATAAGAATGGACTTACCCTTAAAGATTCCTGGAACGAGGAGGCCTGGTACTGTGCATATTTAGCAATTGTTGTGTGAGACCTACTGCTTTCACAACGCCAGATTTTCTTTGTTCCAGTGGGGTCCCAGTTTTCATCTGCTGGCTGCAGTAGTTGTGTCCTTACTTCTACTATGTGTTCATTATTTGCTTCTACCAATGTCTTAGTAGAGAAGAGTCCTAGATCTAATACACAGGAATAAAATTCATACATAACAGTTAAAATATAACAAAAAGTTTCAATAAAGTTACTACTTAAAGTTATCTAAAGGCTTACAATAAAGCATTCCCTCACTCCCTCCCCCCTCCCCCCCACCCCCTGGCCTTCATAACACAGCCCACCTATAGGTTAATAATTAACACTCAGAAAGCTTTTCGGCACACAACAGTAGAAGCTTAGAAAAATTTGGCAGCAACTGTACAGACTATATTTAAAGAAACATTTTACATGCCATGTGTAAACAAACCTGCAAACAATTTTTAAATCTCTTACTAATAAAGTATTTTTCAGACCAGAGTTTTATGAATGCACTTCCATCATATAACACATTTCCTACCAGCAATGACAGTTTCTCTATCTACAGAGTTCAAAACATTGTACACAGTCAGATTATAGATCACTAAATCTAAGCACAAAGACAAGTAGCCATAGTTTTCATAGGAAAAAAGTCTATCTGTAAGCTTCCATATCCACAGCTCAGCTCCCCTCTGTGCTCAACAAAATCTGCTGGATTTTGGGGGAATTTTTTTTTGGAGATGATCAAGATTAGAAACAGTAGCAAACTGAGAAATGACACATTACCCTAATTACTTGGTATACACGAGTAATACCATATTACAGAAAAAAAATATCCACTTCTAAGAACTGACTTCTTTTTAAAAAAAAAACATACATTTTTTTTCCAAAGTAAAAAAAAACCCAACAAAACATATAAAGCAAGCTTACCTAATTTAAGCGCTCCAGCAAGGCCACGTATTACAGTAACAGGGTTGTTTGGATTTGTACAAAATTGATGTAAAGGTGGAAAGAAAGCATCTCGTTTATTTTCCAACTGTAAAATTATAATGGAATATTAGATGTCAGATGAATTTAGACTCCTTATTTGCAAAATAAGAAAGAATAATAAAAAAGAGAGAAACAACAGAAAGAGGACAGGAATTTTCTCAATTTCCCTGCGCTGTGGGGAATGAAAAGCTACATCATACAACCCTTTCCATGGTAAAAGCTGGGTTCACTCCTGAAATTAATTTGTTACTGCAATTTGTTTCTTGGCATGAATTATTCCCAGGTTGCCTTGGCTTTTGCAACTCAGGCTTCCCGCAATTTATTTCTTTAACAATACCTTGTACATTCCCTAAATCTACAGAATTCTCTGAAGAGCAAGATAATATACTAACTTTCTTTTCAGAAGTCAAAAAAGCTGATTCTACGGATAATGTATACAAGAAACAGTGTAATTAAAAAGACTACTCTCACAGTATATCTCATGTTAACTAGAAAGGTTGATTTGATTTTCTTATGCTTTTGTGCACCTATGACCTCAATTTTATGCTATAGTCTCCCTCATCTTTTTTTTTTTTTAAATTGTTGTGAAATGTTTTAAAATGCCAAAGACATCTCTCTCAATAAACAAAACACAATGCAGAGTTCCCAAATATTGGGACCCGTGCTGGCACATCTACACAGTATGCTGCAGCATGGTGACTTACCAGCTTTGTACGGACTCAACAAAGCTGTGATGGACTTTTAATAAGGCAGATTAATTCCGATGCAACACTTGGAGAACAGTTGGAAGTACTACTGCTTCCAACTTAATCTAGCTCTCGAGCAGACTGCTTGTGTAGTATCAGACCAAAGTGCCAACCGCTTCTGGTCCCCAAGTTGAGCTGATGAGAGCTAACTTGAGGTTTTCACACTGGCTCTATGGACATAATATAATTTATTCTTCTGTTATGAAGAAAGTGGACATCCTATAAATTATTCTTCTATTACTAAGGAAGTTAGCTCAAACTCTTCATAAAACTACTATGAAACTTTATTTTCAGAAAAGAAGGTTTAATGCTTGAGTGAGAAAATACTATGCAGCTAAAACCTGTCTTTTCCTAATGACATTTTTTTCTTAACATCACCTCAACTTTTATTAATTTTTTCTTTACTATATTTTGAAGCAGATTGTTAGGAGAGTTTAATTACTTGCTCATTTATACCTAAACTATCACTTGCAAAAAATGTACATACATATTTGAAATATTGTGCATCATATCTAATGAACTGTTTTGCTTATTCTGCAAAATTATGAGTATTAAGTAAATAAATAAAACCATTCTGAAACTGTTTTTCCCCGTTAACTGAAATTCTTAATTTACAAGTACTTTAAAAGTCAAACTATGTCTCAAAATTTTCTTCAAGGTTAGCATTTTTCCTGCTTATACACTAGTTGGGAGAGCACTGTAATTAGAATTCAGCTATGAATAGTGCCTCTTTAAAATAATTACGTTATGTAATTCAGATATCCAAACAATTACAAAAGACAGTCAGCAATGTACTTCTACCATTACATTTACTTACATAAATACTAGGTGTGGGTGGATTCAGCTTGTCCTTTGGCAAGGGAGGGTACGGTGGAGGCGGTGGTCGTGGAGGTGGGCATTTATCCAATAGAATACTACTGTTAGATAAGCCATTTTTACCCAGATTCCTAAAAGGAAAGAAGAGCTGCCTCTGTCAATACTTGACAAATAAAATAAATATACATAAATGTCAATGTCATCTTTTCTGCAAAATAGTGATGTATAAGGAGAAACCATAATTTAAGGTGCAAAGAAAGCTCATATATTTTAACCAAGAGTTCTCAGTGTATAATTTGATATTATTCAAAATAATCCCCACTTTGCCTGCCAAATCGGCAACATCACCACTATTAGTTAAAAATACGGCCATTTTAAATAAAAGTAAGTACGACCCGTTCGACAAAACTTAACAGAGAAACCACGTTTCAACTAGAAATAGAGAAGAACCTTATTAGGTCGGCGCTGGCTGGTGGATGATCAATTCCTAACAGTTGAGATAACATAGTCCGGTAATGCTGTGCATAGCACTGCGGCAGAGCACAAAGTCAGAAAATGACAACGCCTCAGCCAAAAAAATGCTGAGTCACAGAACCCAACTACAACTACACTAAAGACACTAAACTGAACAACCACCTACCTCTCTCTGATTTACACATTTTGAAGCCAGAAGGAGCCACTGCTGCATAATCCATTTGTTTGAGCAACAGAGGAAAGGACCTACCCTGAGCAAGTTGCTGTGTCAACACTCGTACATGCACTTGAGTGAGAACCTCGCTTATTGTATTTGCAGCCTTTCTCTGGAGATTTCCAGACGTGGACAACCCACCGTACGTATATTAACTTTTCCTATAGTGAATGACCTGAAAAAACTGCATTCTGAGCTTAGACTACATTCAATTTGCAGTCACTATCACCAGCAAAGTTAACAAAACCATCCCTCAAATTTTTGTTAAAAATGACTCAACTACTTCAAAATTCTTCCAACTAAACACTATTGAAATCCTTCTTCCAACCACACTTGATTCACTAGCTGTTGTTACCACCTCTCAACACCCCACAAAATGGGAAGTTTTTAATGCATAATTTAGTCACGTATCTTCACAAAACTCACCAGTTACAAAAAAGTTGTTCTGGTAACAACAGTATTCAGCAGAAAACACAGCTGACTTGCATTACATGAAACTCCCAGCAACAGAGTTTGTCTCTAAACCGCAGCAATACAGGCACCGAGCAACATCGTAGAGCTGGATGCTGGCACGTGAAAGCACTGCTTCAAATCAAGCTACCACAAACAACGAGTAAGATGGACTTGGGGCTTGAGGTCAGATCAGACTGACTGTTATGAGAAACACATTAAAGAAAATGAGCAAACATCTCACGTACCCCAGGCTGCAGCAAAGATGAGCATCCTGAGAAACTGGTGCTCATCACGACAAACAAGTCAGTCACTCAGTTCAGAACTTATGCCAGTTTTCTAACTCATATGTTGCTCTCCTCCGACAGAAGATCAGAGCAATACAGAGACATTATTTAACAACTGTCTCCAAAGCACGCCTGTCAAAATACCAAACAGAGCTTACTACTTCTGCTAGGTGAGTCTAATGCCAGAATAGATTGCAACTTCAAAGAAACTCAAAGAACAATGTGGAAGCTTTCATTAGGCATCATCCAACTTGGCAAAAAACTCACTGACCAATGCTTAATGTCTGATGTAGTTCTTGTAAAGACCCTATTGTCCCCCCAACAAAAACAGAGAAAAACATGGCTATATAAAATCACCATCACACGAAGAAATTTATCGACCATGGTTGCATGAATCTGAGATTCAGACCATCTATACAAAGCGAAACTATAATCTGAATAGCAGGTATTAGAAGTAACTATAAACTTTGCATTACCAAACTGAAAACTAAAACCAAGAAAGCAAATGCATAGTATTAAAAATCAAAGATAACTTTGACAAAATTCAGTTTGCATCAATAAACAGCTCTCAGGCAATTTCTGAGGCAAGGAAGATGAGAAAGACTGAACCTGAAGAAAACCAGACCTCGGTCAGAACTAGCATGACTTAAGCTACTGTAGTCACGACAAGATAATCACCACAGTGAAAGCTCAGTAAAGCCAGGGTACATGGGGTCTTCAGGGAAGAGGGACAACAGAGAAAGGAGAAACTCCTGAACGCGTCAAGAAACTACAGGTCTGCAAAGGCAAAGTAGATACAGGAGAAAGCATACAGTAGAGAGGAAAAGATCAGGTGAACAGAGATACCTCATAAACCCAGCACTTGAAGCTGATACTACCAAATGTATGCCAGTTTCCTATTAAGTTACTAAAACCCTGTGTGGAAATTTCAAGAGAGGAAAGGGGGCAAAGAAAAGCAAAGCTGAGATAGGAAAACGCTTGTAATTCAAGTGGCATGGGAAACAGATGGGCAGAATATTTAAAGTTGTCTTTAACAGACCACTTTCACTCTTTTTTTTTTGAACTATGAATCAGAATAACTTACTAATAATAACAATGCAAGAGAACTATTAAAGAACAATGCTGTCATGGATATTGTGCAACATAGAGCAACAGAAATTATAAAACCCCCCACAGAAGTACTAAAAAGATTTGCTACCTGCACTTGAAATGAAGCAGTGTGAGTATCCACCGCTGGCCTCTCCACCTCTGGAACTACAGAACTATGGCCAGTTCCAGGAAAGTGAAAGACCCTTTCTGACCACAGCAACCGTGAGGAAAATCTCACGTAACTCTGTTTCAAGAGTGTATTTTTTCTAAGAGGATTTTATACTGGCTGAAAGAGGAAACAGATGCAATGCTTGAGAAAAAACAAGCCTGATTTAGGTGCCCCAAAAAGAAACTGGATGCCCAAACAGTCACCTGCAAAGCTGTGATGGAGGAATGAAGAGAAGGGCAGGCTTCATTCCTTTCAATTGACTTTCCAGAGGGAATTCGCGTTTCCTGGACTGCGCAGGCAGGAGAACACCCTTCATTCCCGCGGAGTGGGAAGAGAAGGCAGGAGCAGCTGTCAGCCTCAGAAAGGTAAGGACAGAGGTGCACACTGATGCGCAGCACTGGCCTGAGCCAAAGTTGCTGCTCTCAGCCCACTGCAATTTGCTCGATGGGTAAAAGCAACAACTCACGCAACTGCTTTTCCCTGAGGGCCAAACTCAAAGTGTCATGCTTAGGAGAGACACCAACCACTATGGATGAAAAAGGTGCCCAGATTTCATGTAATTACGGGATCTCTTGAATAACCAATCACCAGATTTCATTAAAACACCCCCTTTTTTCCATTTTACTGCTTTTTAGGATACATTCCTACACCTTCTAAAAACAGTTTACAGCCTTCAGTCTTAAGAGAACAACTTCTCCCCTCTGGCTGTACCAAAACACAGAGTTAACTAGAAGCAGAGGTATGACCCAGTTTGCTTTGCAACAGCCACTCTCCTCTTCATTATATAACACTCACTCCCCAGTCCGTGCTTTTAGCAAATATTAACACAAATAATTTAATGGTACTTAGGGATTTCTTGACAAATGGAGACTGATGGCTTAGCCTGAGATGATGCCTTCATCCGTCTACCACACTTCTTCCCTCGAGTTTACTATTTTGACTGCATGGCCAACCCACTGGCTTGTTATGGCAAGATGGGCTCCAGCTGCTCCAGCCTTAGAGACTCCTCTGTCAGGGCCCTACGTCACTATCAAAAACTAGATAAAACAGGACCAAAATCCGATCCCAAGGCAATATCACTGAAACACAATTACATGAAACTGATCAGGTAGTTGCTATATACTTCATAGGTACTGTATTGACTTTGCATCATCCTAGTTGATTAAAAAATGGTATCATGCAAGTTTAAAGCCAACCGTGTTACGCAGCTGTATTAATTTTAAGTCTTATGTTATTACACAAACTCTCAACTACATCAAGAATATTAAAGTTAACATGATAGAACTTATTTTCTGAGAACCAGGAATCATTATCATTAATTTCTATCCTTCACATGTATTAATCACCTCAGTAATTTTATTATTTCGCTCAAGCCTAATAGCAGACTGAGAAGATTACGTCTATTCCTCTGAAAGCAAGTTTCATAGAGCTTTTCAAGTCCTCTGGAACTTTTTCTGTTTTCCAAGAAGTATAAAAAAAACAAACCCACCTGTACTAACAATAAACAACAATTCTCTCACCTGCTCTTTCAGAGTTCATGGATGTATGTTATCCGGGCCTCTGACTTAAAAATGCCAAATTTAAGTGTAACTACTGTTTAGCCTTCTCCTTGATTACTGTGAAAACAGAGAGTGTGTTACCGTACATCCCATGATGCGAACATTGTATCTGCCTTTTTCCCAAGTACAGAACCAAAATATTTACTAAACTCCCCTGCCTCTACTGGCTATTTGAATAGCTCTGTGCAGTCATTAAGCATTAGTGTTTTCTATGTTTCTTCTTTTTCATTCTTGGCTATAGTTTCCTCTTCCAAACTCCATTTCTCAGTTTTCAAGAACTCTTAACTTCAGTACTTCTAGAAATATTTGCCCTTTTTGTTTTTAATTGGGAGACTGTGACTTTTTGATGATAATGGAAAGTTCCTAAACTATTTCCAGTTATCTACGAATTTGTATTTTAGGTACACTAAGCACAATCATTTGCACTTAAGCAGTTATTTTTGTTGTGAAGTCAGTTTCTTTAAGTGAATTATTATTTGAGGATTAGCTGCATGAGAATTAACAAGGTTTTAGCACTCAACAGTTAATTCTGAAGAACAAAATTAATATCCTCTCTTCCCCAAATAAAAATCGCATTTAACATGAATATAAGGAACCGTGGATTTATGTGATACTCTATCTAAAATCCATCAGAATTAATTAATCTACAAAGAAGAATGAACAAAACATTTTCAAAATGTGCCTGCAGAAGGCATCTGTTGAAGCACTGCGATGCACAGTACTTACTCGACCCAGTCCTTATTCAAAAGAGAAATAACCAGCCTTTCTTAACAATTAGCAGATACAATTAATTGCTTTCATACTGCCAGTTATTGCAAAAACACAGAAAAATGTCTGTCAACACCCATCACCCCGGGAAGGAGGCAGTTACTCACAAAGCCTGACTTGGGCTCTCTGAGGCTCAACCTCCCCAAGCTCCTTCTATAGCCAGCAGAGAGAGAGATGAGCTCTCAAAGGGGAATACAAAGAAGTCAAGTCAAGCTTACAGTATGCTTAAATGCAAGTAATGCCAGGTAATTATACAACCTGTTTATCATGCAATTCTCTACCCCAGCCTTTCACAACCAGGTACTAGCTGGCAATACTCCCAGAGATCTTTCTTTTTAAACCTACAGAAAACCCTACAATGGAACTGTGGATTTTCTCATTATGCAAATATATTTCTAATAATTTTCAAATTCTTTTCTGGTTTTGACCTCAATAGTATAGGCTGACAGTGGATTTCATAGGTTAATTATATGTTATGTTAGAAGTAATGTTCCTTTTTTTCTTTTCTTAATGACTTTTACATCTTTCCTATTTCATTTCCTAATCACTTTGTTCTTAGGCTATAAGACAAACAGAATCACATTAATGACTTATGTAAGAAAAGCATCATAAGAAGTGTTACCAAACTTTTTCATATGCTTGCCTTTCCCCTAAACTATAAATCTTTCCTACAATTTTCTACTCTCAGAAAATTCTGCTTTCCATCTGCAGATTTCTGTATTTGCCTTTTGAAACAAAATGGAATGTCTTACTCTAAGCAGGGTTTAGCTTGTGAAATCACAGTATTTCAAATTTTATTCTTAAAACTTTTGCTATGGTGAAGTTGACTTGCCAGAAGTAATGTGCCTTTAGAGTAACTGAACAATTTTGTCTTCAAGCCAAAAAAGTCCTTTGCTTACAGACAAAGAAACCTCCCAATAAAACAAGAATTGCTTTTGTTGTTTTTGTTTTTAAGAACAAAATACAAACTTAATCCAGCTCCTTTCTCAACAAAGTACTTCCCCTCAAATAGATTTAGGCTCTTTGCCTCTCAGCTGCAGAGTTCCCCAACCAGTGATTTACTAATTGACTTCACAAAGCAGGCTTAATTGCCAGGGAGCAGCACCTTCAGAAAGATCAGGCCAAGTTTGCTTCTGCCCAGGCTTCAATACGGGGCCCACCAAGCAACGAGATGTCTGTCCACTTCAGCCTCTGTATTGCTTTTCCCACTCTTCCTAATGAAGCTTCTTACTTCCTATGCTTGTGTACATGCTGGCCATTTATCAGACCCTTTAACAGACTGTTTAGCCCAAATCATCTTCTGTTTGCTGTCCTAGACTTCTATCATTTTACCAGTTCCCTCCAGAGGCAGCTAATCTCTCCTGGTCTCCCGTCACTTTCTTTTCTCAACAGATTGCTCTCTACTCTTCCTCTTTGCACACCAAGCAAAAAGAACTATAAAAAGGCATGTTAGCCTCTTTTAATATGCATTACCATCAAGCCTATGCCTCTCATTTGCCTTCCCCAATTAAGCCAAATTGGTAAAGCTTTCAAGTTCAGAAATGTCTTAGAGTTTTCAAATTAGTCTTTCCATATATCACCATAAAAATGGCAACAGCAGCTTTCAGCTGACACGAAGCTGCCCAGTTATCCAGCTGGGCTCTTTAGAATTGTTTGAGGACCTCTTGCATGGACATCTCTAAGTCATTATCAAACAAAAGTTTTGTTTGGAGCTTTGCCTGTTCTTTCAAGGTGGTGAACAAGCTTTAATAAATAATGATTAAAAAAAAAAACCACCAACAAAGCTATTTCTTATTTCTTTTATGAGAATCAAAACAAGTCTACTCAGGAACTTCTCTCTGCTGCTTAAGGGAAGGATTTGACCTCATGTCGGTTTTAGAAAGGGCAAGTGATGGACCCCCTTAAGTGAGACAGATACTGGACTTCTAACATCATTCCTCCAGGATGTTAATTAGATGCACCAGTTGAAACACAGAGCTAGAAATCATCCAGTTTCACTTCAGTAGAAATAAACAGCTCGAGTGTTAAATCTCCAGTATTCTGATAACGTTTCATAAATTCTCCTTTCAGAAGGATTGCTCACAGGGAAAAGATACATTTCTAAGAGTACAGAAAAGAGCTTTTGATATGTCTTTTTAAGGAGACCTGATACACAACTAGACAAAGCAGCATACTCTTCTTTTTTCCCCACGTATTAACAATTGGCTTTTCTAATAACAAACTCAGAGCAGTTACTCCTAGCATACTTTCTTCTTTTAATCACACAGTTTTCACTTATGCTCAGAATTACTAGGTTTTTGGTTGTTTGGTTGGGTTTTTTTTAATGACCTCAACAGGGGATTTTCTCTAGGAATCTAAGGAAGGACAATTAGTTTAATAGTATACTCTTTCATCTGTTATTTTGCTCAGAGGCTTAAAGAAATTTATTTTAGTATGTAGACAGTTTACCAAAATAGTAATTTAGTTGTTTTATAACCACCTTAAAATTTACTGTTGCAATCAGTTTTATTGGTAGGGAAGACTAACCAAATCACACTTACACTTCCCAGAATCACCTCCTCAATTCTCTTTCATCCATACACTCCAACAGCAGTTTAACAAGATGAGCACATTTGTTACCCTGCTGTTCTCCAGAACAGCATCTTAATAAGATTTGCATATTTTAGTCAATAGCTCAGCTACCGCATTTCTAAGTTCCTTGTAGCTTTTCAGTGAATATTTTCTAGCCCTTCAAGGGAAGCTCCTTGTAGAAGTATCAATTGCTTATGCCGGCACCTTCTGTTTGACCCCTTCTCAGCTTCCTAAACAACCTATTTCACTGCATGAATAGAATAGGCCTCTGTTAAATATTTCCTCAGCATTCTCAGTGAGGAAGATGGATATAAAGAAACTTTTCAGCTTCTGCAATGATCTTGCCCTACTTAAGCGCTCACTTTAGTCTTTGGCAAAACAAAACATTTACCAAGTAGTCTTCCTACAGACCAGACAACCTATTCACATCTAATAAAAAAAGAATTAAATGGAGTTTTCTATTCGGCATGTGTTTTGCATTTTATGATACAAAGCATCTCCTTTCACCAAATGGCTTCACTTCAGCAGCTTCTATTAAGATGACGCTTGGTTACATAAAGCAAAATTACCATCTCCCAGCATTTATTTTTGCCTAACTGCTTCCATTTTTATTTTATTGTAATGCATGATTTCTGAACCCCTTTTGTAATAATTGCTTTTACCTTAAAAAACCACCAAACTTCCATATCTCTGATGTTCCTTTGTTCTTAAGCAACAGGCAAAATCCTAGCAACATTAACAAACAGCTCAGTTTTTGGTGGTTAGTATTACCATGTTGCTTCCTGATAAAATCCCTCCTGTGAGATGAGGAACTTCACTACACTGCAGTTCACTACCCTGTAGTAGGTCAATTATAGTTACATTGTGAACCAACTCTTGTGCATTACTTAACCCCAAACTGCTAATCATTTCAAGTCTTCTGTGCTATAAGCACAAATAAACTGTAGGGTCTAAAAGATGTAAAAAATGGCTTCTCTTAGACAAGACTTTTTTTAAACCTGCAACATTTGAAAAAAAGATTATTTAACAAATAGACTTCTGAGGAATTTCAATGTGACTTATAAGTAACACAAAGTAGTTTTGATGTAAGCATATACTAAACAGAGCCAAATGCAGAATAATGAGGAGGAAAACAGAAATGATGAATCTAGAGCTGCAGCTATTAAAAAGCAGGTTGCATCCACCTATTCCTACCTGCCAGAATGTCTTTTTTTCCCTAGAGAATACCATCAGGACAACAGGGCATCAGACCATATCATTAAGTATTGTCAGATAGCAAGAAGAATACGCCAGAAGAGAAGAGAATATAATTATCCACATTAGAGATGGAAGCCGGAATGTCTTTATGAACTTACCAAATTAAATAAGGGTATGTAGGTAACAACTGGCAAATTAATACATTTAAGGCCCAATCCAGTGTAGCTCCAATACATAAAAACTAATACTACTAGACAACTCCCCTCTCCCTGTGCATGCACAGGTGTTTGAGTTTTTGTTTGTTTGGGTTTTTTAAGGAAAAAAAAAAATCAAATTATTTTCAGGTTTTCTATTGTGGCCAGCTTTTCTGCTGTTTTTACAGTAATTCTAAAAATCAATACTTTTGGTCATAAATTCACTTTTGTACCTCAAGATACCACTTACAGGGATAGCACCCAAATGTAATCAGTCCTATGGGAAGTATTTTCAATTCTTTGTTTTTTGCATGACCTTACACTGTGTTAAAATAAAGGTTAACGTGCAGTATTGAAGTTCATAGTATCTGATATGTTAGTATATAAACATCTTCTATCCCACTACGTATAAAGGTTGACTTATTTCGCAAATAAGCAGGGCTTTCAGCAGAGTGTCTTTCAGTATTCTCCCCTCTAGACTTTTTTCCCTATGTCAGTCATGCACACAGTGTCTATGACAAGGATGCTCTCCCCAGAGCCCTGCTCCTGAGCCATCACGTGTATGCATGCACACCTTCAAATTCTACACATTTTAAAACAAAGCAAGGGCTAAACAACTAGTTAGTACATGGCTGGCGTAGCCTTGTCCTCAAATTTATGCATGTGAGCTGTAAGACATATAAGGATGGCAGGAAAAAATTAATATATTTTATAGCGGTTATATTATATAGAGTTACTATTTCTATTAGTATGAAAAAAAACACGTAGACAGGGCCTTTTGCCTAAGAAGTCACCAGCCCCAGCACAGGTCAGGAACAGTAATAATAAGCATGACAGAATTTTCACATATGGGAGATTGTCTGACTGTCTTTATACTTTAGGCCTACTCTAAATATGCTGCAATTGCTACCTTGTTGCCAGTCTCACAAAATTTCTCAGAATCTCTCATTATTAAAAGACATATGCAGATATTTTCCAGCAAGCATAGTTTGACTAAGAGAGATCCTGTCTCTAAAATTTGTAAAAGTAGTCCCAGCCCAGACTAAAGCATTTCCTGACCACCAAGTTGCTTAAAAAAAAAAAAAAAAAAAAAAAAAGTCTCTCCACTTTTCCCATTGCTCATCTTTCTTTATTATGCAGCTGCTCAGTCCTCTGCCTTGCTGAATTAAGGTGCAGACAGGCTGAAGAGGGAGCTCTCAATCTCTACTCAGTAAGAAAGGAAGAGAAAGGCACATCTAACACTTTTTGAGCTGTCTGCAAACTGCATGGGGCAAAGTATTAGCTTACCTCCCTTGAAAAATGGTTACGTGAGTCCGGGAAAAAATGACTATATGAACCCAAGTTAAACACTGCAGAAAAAGACTAAAGACCTGATCACCACATTAGGAAGTACTTTTTTAAGGGGCAGTATTTCATAATTAGGGTCCCTGAATACTGTTAGAAACTTTTATGTACAACTTAAAGCAGAACTTGTTATCATCCCAGTGAGGTAAGTTAAAGAAAGCACAGTGGCAGTATCTGACAAAGTGAAAAGTAAATTCGACATGCAGGTCACAGCAAAGACCTACAGGTTCTGTCTGTGCTTAAAACTCAGCCCTTCTGTACTAAATTCACAAGTTCAAGTTGGAGTCTGCCCATAGTCTTTGACAGGCAGATTTGCTCTGCCTCTCCTTAGACAAGGTGCAGCTAGGAACTCGGTAGCCAGTACTCAGCAGTGCTCAGCCATGCCTGTGACTCCCAAAAAGCTTGCTGCCTGCACACAAGCCAGGGCGAGAGCTACACCGCCGTGCCCCCCGCATCGGCTCGCCAGCTCCAAGCACAGGAGGAGCAAGCAGCCTTGCACTTGCCTGAAGCAGAGTTTCCGTTTGCTTAGAAAAGCACCTGCAGACACTTCTGTGCCACTCACAACAAAGTTTTTAAAATTTCTTTTGCCATAACAAAGACACAGTTTCTGAAGTAGAATAATGACAGAAAAAAACTTTTATTATCCTCCCTTTGTTTTAGAAATTAAGTATCACTAGGAATACTACCTCTATCAATGAGTACAAAAGCAAAGACTTGTATTAAAAGCTGGTTTACAATTTTTGTACTAAAAATACTCAGCGTTTTCCTACTGAACAAGACCTGTGGATCTCAACTATAAAAACCATGATAAACGGTGTACTGAAACAATGAAAATGCAACATTTGACTACAGAAATACACTTCCCATTACTCTCCCAAGAAAGCTGCATGCACATTTCTGCTAAGCAAATTCTGAAGACAGATCAGCTAAACTTCAAGAAAGAACTTTAAGTCTAAAACAACTTATGTGTATTTGCAATGCACTCATCCTAACACCAGACATAGAAGCTATTGTTACACTTCTACCAGCAACAGTCCCAATTAAAGAAAGCTGTTAAGCTCTTCTTTTTTATGAATATAATAGGTGTAGAAACTTCTCTTGAAAATTAACATTACACTGTAAGACTTACTATTTGAAAGATGACAAAATGAGCTCCCTACAGGTTTTCTTCTCTTCTAGGAAATTTATCTTTGTAACAGATACCTACAGACCGCTATACCATGATCGGTATTAGTCATCAAATCCCAGTACGTTAGAAACTAGTAACTCTCACAGTAACAGTTGCAGCTTTTTTGCATTTAACTGATTTACGTGGGTGCAGTGAAAAAAGAATATAAACATGCTTTTATCACTTTTTTTAACATCAGAAAGTGTAATGCTCAAAAGCACTACATTTGCTATGTAATCTCAAATAAAACATTCTGGAGTAAAATATATTGAGATAGTAAAAATTCCAACAAGAATTCTGACACCAGAAAAATACAGGTAACATTTCAACTAAAAGAACGTTAAATACAGTTCAGTATGGAAAACAGTTAGAGTACAGACCAAAACATTCAGTAACCATGTGCTTACGATTAAAGGCACTTCTGTGAGCTTTAAAAGCATCTTATACAACTTTTTCACAAATGGTGACAACTATAATACATGGATACAGAAATTATAGTGCTCTAAATGGTCATTTCAATTTCTCAGCCTGTTTGAATTTCAAATAAATTTTTTTTTTTTTTGAGAAAGAAGGCAAATCTCTCCAAAGACAACCTCGAAAATATAAGGACTTTGAGACAATCTACATAGGGAAAGCTGTGAGCAGTAAGCACAAAGTGTAAATCTGCAAAGCAAACTAGTATCTGACAGGCTTCCTGACAGCACATGAGCATGAGCTCAATCTACCCTTGAAGGAGAATTAATTACTTTTGAAAAGCTTTCTCTAAACTGTGTCTAGTGGAGTCTGCTCCACTTTCAATGGAATAAACTATCTTCCATTTAATGTATATTAAGACTGATAACATGGTGCATTAATACTGGACAGTTACATACAGTAAACATAGTTTACTTTCCCATGTAGATAAAGTTTTGGTGTATAACAATATAAAGCTGTCGTCTTCTGAGGAGAGGTGATTGAATGTCTCAAACTTGTCCATATAACTAACATACCAATACTTCTGCCTGCCAGCACATTCATACTCCATAGGCACTTCAAAGCATCATAAAGGAACCTTTACCCTTCTAAGTAAAGACAAAATTGGAAGTATTGCTGCCAGCTTTAATGGAAAATTAAGCCAGCCAGTGAAATACTTTTCCGTTGTCATCACATATATTTTAAGTGACGGCACTTGTAACATTGTCCATGAAAAACTCCTACAATACTTTAAGATGCCTAAGGACTTCAGTCTGATGATAAAATTTGTTCATTGATGACACAGCACAGTGCAATAAGAGCAACACTATATGCAGAGCTCTGCTATTGTGCCGGATGTCTGAATATAGGGCTTGTAAGTGGTGTGGGGGGAGGAAAGTCTCAGAAGGTTGCAGAATAATCACTAGGTCTTAAAAAGTATTTTTTTTTACTACTGTCGCAAAATACATCTTTCCTTCATGCAGGGGAGTCTATGGAATGATCCTTTTTATTGTTAGAGCTTGTATCTAATGAAAGAGTTGGATCTGAAAGAGACTGAAAACATGCTTGTGGATATAACCATCAAATCCCAGCACCCTGACTTCTGCTGGAGGTTCCTACCCTCCAACAACTACACCAGTACTATAACCTAAATTATGCAACCCTCACAGATGCATTTCCATTTCTTTTTCTTTAGAAAGAGTGGGGAGTTTACCTGCCTTTTTTGGTAATTTAACAACACTGAGATAAGAAATAAATAGCTAAGAAGCATATAGAAATGTCAAGGCTTGGAGCCCAGTGTATCTGCTACACTGCTTTTTAGTAAGACAGACCTAGGAACCACCAGAAGTGTCAAAGGAATGCATTTAAGCTGACTATACGGATACGAAATGAGCCTAATCATTCCAGTGCCAATATGCCTGTCAAGAAAATGGGACTTACGCATCAGAGATGAATGTTGGCAGATTTAGCTGCAGCAGTTCAAGATACTATTGCCCTCAGTCCACCATCCTCCTCTACCACAAACCAGCGGCTATTGCACAGGTGGCTAAATTTGCTGCATTTCTATACCACTATATCACTAGATCGATACCACTGTAGCTTACAGTGCAACATCTTTGCCAGAAGTCACTGCTAAGAAGCATTATCTGAAACTTCTACAACCTAGCCTTCCACACTCCGTGCCATCATGTATGACTAGCAATGAAGACATCAGGGAAAACGCCATGTAATTTGCAGCCACACTGTAATTGTTGCCAGGTTTCCTAGTGGCTGACCTCACTTTTTACCTTAATCCATTATGCATCTGACCTAAAATGATTCAAGCTTACTGACTAAAGACAAAAAATGACAGTAACATACCTGCTAATCAGCTGGAATATAAG
>JAVKLA010000058.1:9347930-9406897 GCA_034782735.1 Sagittarius serpentarius
ACGGACACTACCACCACAGACATCTAATATGAAGCAGATACCTCTCTAGCAAGTGCAGAACTTCTTTTATACAATACAGAGGGGAAAAAAAAAAAAATTCTAATTCAAGCAAGAGGTAGTGAGGCTAACAGGCTCCATGTCCCCCAGCCATGCTTATAAACCATATAAAAAGTACTACGGATACAGAGGAAACTTTTAGAAAAATCATGTTACACTGTTTTAGTTTTGAATAACCATGTTTTACATTAAGATGTTCCAGTATTCTCTCAGCCTTTGTTGCAGTGTATGTGCAGTTAAACATATAGGTATGTCTGTACCACAGCCCACTCTCAATTCCTCAGCATAAAAGTAACATGCAATATTAACTACACAAGAAATTTATGCAGCTTTGAGGAAGAAAACAACATCGTATCAAGCTGTACAACCCATCCGGTGAAACTGAATTAAATCATTAGGATATATTCCTATAGAACACCTCGTTACATCCACAAGGTATGTCTTGGAAGAGAGACATTCAGGCTGAAATTAGAAAAAAACCAAGCTCCATCTACAAGTTCTAACACACACATACTGAAAACACCCTTACTTACACACTTTAATCCCTATGGATTTTTACTGGCATTATAGTATTTTTCTGCAAGTAACTCTGTGGGACTGATTGCTACATACCCATTTTTGAAAGATCATATGGAAACAAAATATTGGTAATGATTACATCATGACGACAACGCAATGTCAAAAATAATTACGACATTCAGCTTCCCATGAAATATGCACATTCCTCCTACACAAAAAACAAAGTCGCAAGGTCTCACATTAAAGAAGCAACAAAAAGATGTGGAAGTATTCCTTTTTAAAGAAACTTTTCTGAAAGGTAGGCAGCTAAGCAGTAACTGCCCTCTTTGATTTATGATCATTTCCTTTATCCTGAAAGTAGTTAATTTAATACACAAGATTTGTAACAATAAAAAGTAATAGGCAGGTTTAACCTAGTTTATGTTTTATTTGCATCTAGGTCATCAACTTCAGGAAACGGAAAATGTGTGTTTACAAATGAGGGACTTCAAACGGTGACTTGCTTACCAAGCCTCCTTAGCATACTCTATGAGTGAACTGAAATTGTATACCTGAGTGGAGTTAGATAGTTGGTTTTTCCACGGCTCCTCTGCGCTGCTGGTCAGGTTTGTGCGGTTATGAGGTAGAGAGAGTGCGTTTCGCTGCAGGTAAGGCACGTTTCCATTACTTCCACTTTCTGTTATGTGATTATTGCCTATCAAAATAGTGTCTGTACTACCCAGCGTTCTTGCTGTGCTGCAGGGAATGGGGCCTGCTGGAAAGGGTCCATTAGCCATAGGCTGCCCGGGGCAGGCGGGACGGATTCCGCGCTGAGCGACATTAGGCACTCTGGTTAGAGCAACCTGCGGCTGCTGACCAGAGACAGAGTTTGTAGGCAGTGATGAATCAGCTGTTGGCCCGTTAGGAATTCCAGTAGATCGTACCTGTGCAACTCCTGTTTGTCTCATCTAACGGAAGATGAACAAAGCACAAAAGCATTAGCTGCTGAATTTAAAAACCAAAGATCGTACAAGGTTTGTGTACTTTATTGCACTGGTCAATTCCAATTTTATACTGATTTTAAGATCTTCACAACTGCTTTTGAGAAAATGACAGTCATGCTCACAAATGCGCTGAGCAACTTTTAAGGTAAAGTTATCGGCACACTTTTCTTCTAGGCCCTTCAGTTTGAGTGTTAGTGTTTTACTGCTGAAGTTGGACACTGAGAGAGAGGGAAGTGAAAAATGACGGAGGAGAGATATACTGTAATACAGCTTACTACAACTGAGTATTTTTCAAGACCGCTTTTAGATGTGTCCACTCACTTTAGTTTGAAAGCGTGGCTTGAGAACTTTTACATTATCTGGTAGCCCTATAATAAAACACAGCTAATCCCATTACGTTTCAACCAGTAAACAACAATTACACTTTATACCAAAAAAGATGACTTAACGTAACACAGTAAAGGGCATAAGAACTCTATACAATAAAAATTCTTCAGAATTCAAGAAACACAGCGGACACCATTAATGACAAAAGTTTTGTAGAAGAGAAAAATATTTTTGTTCTCACCTGCTGGTGTTGCTGCATCAAGACAAACTGACTCTCCAGCTGTTCCAGCATAAGTTTCTGTGCTGGATTTAGATTATTTCGGTTTGCACGCAGCTGTTCCAAGTGCTGAAAAAACAGCAGTACAGTTCAGAATCATTAAATTGCATACAATACTAACAAATTATCCATGAAGACAAGACTTGTAAAGCTGAAAACATGATTGAGATTTCTGTTGCAGACTCAAACATCTTTCTACACCACACTAAAATTAAGTGTGCTGGTACCGTAAAAGAGAACTACAATCAAGTATGATTATATAGAATTCTTATTATCATTATGTATGTTTTAACACTTTTTTGCACTGTGCTATTCTTATATTAATCCTGTTCAGCATGAAGTAAATTCAACCTATCGTCAGACATGAAAACTTTTCCAGAAAATATAAAAAAACAAACCTAGAAAACTATACAACTTAATTAAGAGAGCAATATCTTAAGTTATGATGCTGAACTCATTTGCAACTGATAAATTTAAGTACCTTTTACCAAAAATCTCATCTTTGTATTCATTTTAAACTACTCAGCACACACCATCATTCTACTAGTAGAATCTGCTGCTGTTAAGTGGTATGACATAAACGCTACAATTGTGGAACACAAATGCACTGAGAAGCAAGGGGGGTGGGGCGTGGAGAGGAGGACAAAAGTTGTGCTACACAAAAGGCGACACAACAGACATTTTTCTTGATTGTTCTTAAATACTAAGCTACCTCACATAATTGTAAATCCTTTCAAAAAGGAAAAAAAAAAAAACCAAGCCCCAAACAAAAAACCAACAAACAAACCAAACCAAGCCCCACCAAAACCAAACACAAATCAGGTTTCCTTTAGTTCCTTTCACGTCTGCATGTTTCTACATCCTTCTCGTCTCCTTTGCTGTGATTATGCTGTAATTAGTAATACATAAAAGGAACTGAAGTACGAGTATTAAATAAACTGTAGGTCATTTTGCTTTGAACAACTGTATTTGCAAACTATCACTAAAAAAAAAATTCCAATATTGTCTGAAAGAGCAGTTAAAGATGGTTCATGCCAAACTCCCTGGAGTAACAGTAGCTTCCATTCTGAAGTCCCTCTGTAGGGGACTGCAATGAATAAGACTAATCTATATTATATATATATATATGATTGTGAGATGAAAACACAGTCTCCATGGAAGTGCAGCAGGTACATAGAAGCCAGAACCAGCACTCTTCAGTTGTTATTTTGCTTTTTAAAAAATGTCTACATAGGGCAGCAAGACTCAGAAAGACTGATCTAGCACATACGTCAGCAAAGGCAAGTCTGTGTTTCTCTCCAGCGCTATGGGTGCAGAGGCTTTGCGGGCAGCACTGTTCTTGCTGCCCATAAATTCTGTGAAATCAGCACCCATCCCTCCTCCACTGGCATGCTACAGTCCTGGCAGCTACAGTGTGGCCACAGCCCTTTCCCCTTCTGCTTTTGTCAGCTGAACCATTTGGTGTGTGTTATGTGCCATATCCATCCAGCCTCCGAGCTGCCTCTTTTAAAAGGCTGACTTAGAAGATGTAATAAAGGTTTTATTCACTGTCCTCTTGCATCGTATCTTTTTGGCTCTCTTATTCATACATGCTGGAAGCTTGTCAAGCTATTGCCAGCAAATCCAGTATACCGTACTTGGATAGAGAAGCCTACTTAGATACTGCTTAGAGGAGGAATTTAGATCTGGAAAAAGGTGAAACTAAACAAGGGAAAAAAGTAGCAGGATACAAAATAGGCAGACAGAAATAATGAGAATGTATGAAGAGAAAGAGATACAGAAGAGTGATAAGGGAGGACCAAAGGGGTGGGGGAAGGCGGCGAGAGAGGGAGGGAAGGAAAAATTATGCAGCATAATAAAGCCAGTATTGTTCAGACATGAGAAACAGCTGAAGAACTACAATGGAATTGAGGGGAACACTGCTCAGTCAGTCAGAATGCCTTCTGTCTCTGCAGTGTGTTCCCTTCTATTTTTCCTTGCATCCAAAGCAGTATCTGTGATACATGGGTAAGAGTTTCCAGCTAGGCCTGATTTTCAAAATACGGAATTCCTGCTGAAGCTCACTGCAAGCCCTAATGAACCGAAGAGACAACAAAACACCACAACGAAAAAGACCTGAAACAAGATTTCAAAAATAAAATCTAGCATTTCATATAAATATGTTAGATGACATAAAATATAGAAAAGCAGTATCAGATTTCATTTGAGTAACTGCTTTTTGTAGAATGTGCATCTTTGTGTATGCCATTTGATATAAGAAGCTACCTCAGAGGAAAAAGGATATTACAATACTTCCACACCTCCTTCAGTATCTCCCATATTACAGCAAGTAGCAAAACTAACTTGGCACACAAGTGTGGCAATTTGTGTATCTATCTTTAAAACATCATAAGAAAAAAAGAATTACTGTATGTTCTGACTTTATAAATTATGGAATTCATACAAGTCTTGAGTTTCTGCTAGAGATCATTTACTTTACTACAGAACTAATCTCACATAGAGAAGCCATAAATATCAACAAAACTTGAATTATACTGCGGGAATTATTTGGGAAGTATTTCACATTGAATTTCAGAAATGTGGAACCAAAAAATGTTACAGATTTATTTTCTTAAAAGGATGAAGGAAACAAACAAAAAATATTTCAAAGCTTCTGAAGATCTTCAACATACCTACCTGTAATTTCTGTGGTGTCAAGCACCAAGAATGAATTTGTTGCTGTACAGGAGGATGTGACACTGTATGGCCACTGCTCCAAACATCTGAAGTATTCTGAGAGAAAACATTACATTAAAATGTGTGACTATCAAAGGGTCAATGTAATTTCTTTTACTATCTAGATTTTATCCTACTTATGAAAGAACTAGTCATTGTTTCAAGAATAACAACATAAACAAAGAACATACTAAGACATGCCAAGTCTCATTCTACCATTCCCATACAGTATCAGAGTAGTCAAGAGGAAAAAGTTAAATGATATCTAATATAACGAGAAACAATCAAATCAAGTTACGCAATTAACTTAAATGTACACTACTTTTAAAACTGAATACTTTATCTACCATAACACTATTACATGATGATGAAACACTTGAATTCTAAATATAAGCAAAGGCAATAGACAGGATGACATGATCGTCTCCCTCTCTATCATCAGACTATGACTGTACTTTTTCACTTATACAACTATGACTGCAGTATAGTGCCACCGATCTGCATTGCCCTTATGCACTTCCTGTCTGAACCATAACCTGATTAAATAAATCACTGAAAAATGGTTTTTAAAATTCCTAAAAACATTCCCCACCTTGATGCCAAAGGATTAAAATTTACAGCACAAATTCTGTGCATGCTGTGTAATTTCAATGCATATTTCCATATAATTTTGGTAGGGGGCTCTTTAGTTCATCAGAATATATACCTTTGTTGGACTAGATGTTCTTTTCCTCTTGGCAGGACTGGTCAGGTCATCTACTTGGCTAGAAGGAATCATGTGTAGTGGCAAGGATTGCTGTGAAATTGGTGTTTGAGTGAGGCCTAGTACAGGTTCAGTATTTGGATGATGAGGTTTACAAGCCTAAGAATCACAGAAGGAAGACAAAAATATGGTTCTACATATTCTTAATTCTTTCCTTTAAATTACATATTTTAACAGCCCACATATATTAAAAGGGCCGAGTAGATATTCTGAAGCTGATCTCAATAACTGAAAAATCAGTTTCCATATGGTCATCAATGGAGGAATGTGTACCTTTCACGGGATTATTAAACCACTGCAGCATTTCTATTTAAGATGAAATCTTTTAAAATCATGAAAATCCACAAAGGTTCTAAATTGGTACCCCCATATTTCTCCCATATTATAGGGAGCTCCTTGATCTAATATCCCTTTGCAAATAAATCAAAGGCTTTTTATTAATAAAAGCCAGTCCTGTGCTCAATAAAATAAGCTTGACCACTACCGATTGTAAAGAACCCTTAAAGCTGGGCACCTGCAGAACATAACCCAACTTCTCACCTGCTGTGCTGTGTTCATGGCACCCTGCCTGGAGGTAAGCTCTGCGGGGATTGGTAGGCTCCATGCCTCCTCAATACTAGGAAGTAATTTAGTTTTATTCTGTAGACTACCTTGTGGAAGGTTACACAACTGAGCCTAGGAAAAATTATGTAAAAAGCAAATTTAACACAAGCCTACTTTAGTAAGAGCAAGTCCATGAAATCTTCCTAAATGCTGTAGCTAATTATGTCTTAAAGAGAGGATAGATTTAAAATTTGGGGTTTTAGAAAGGTGCTAAGTATAAAGAGGGTAACCAGAATATAAACCTTTGTGAGAATCAGAACAAAGATGAGCTCTGGATTCAGAGGTCTCATAATTCCTTTTTTCTGAAATTGCAAACAAGAGTGAAAGATAGTGTGTGTGTATTCTCTCTACATGTTATGAGAACTTAAAAATGTAGACAATACAAAGAAAAAAGCAAAGTGATGTAAAACAGTATGCTTTGATTAAATGTGCAAAATAGGGTTTGTAAGGAATTAAGTTCCACTTAAAAATGAAGAAATAAAATATTACAGGCTATGATATGCTTACAATACACATGAAAACAGGTTATACACACCACAAACAATTGCAAGTTAAACTTGTGTGTTACTTCTCCCCTCCCCTCTGCTGTGTACTTGGAAGAGTATTTCCCGCTTCTTAAAACGTTCGTTTTACCTGTAAATACTTTATCCGTGCTGCAAGGGCAGAGGTATTACTACAATTTTTGCTCCTAGTTGCATTTAAGTAGCATTTAATGGCATCCTGAGGCTGGTTGCAGGACTCATAGAGTGTGCCTAGGTCCATCCAGGCTGCAGCATGGCCATGGTCCAATTGTACAGCACAGATATAGGCCTGTAAAGCATCCATAGGCTGATTTTGCTGTTGATACAGCACACTGAATAGAAAGATTAGTGAAGTTGAGAATTAATAACAAAGTCAAAATACAAACAAGTCAAATACACACATCCCCCTCAAAACCCTTAATAAACTTTGCCATTATATAAACAACAGTAATAAGCATAAACAACACAAAGTCTTAACATGCGAAGCTCATACACATAGCATATTCAGTATTTTAAGAAACTGAGAAAGCAAATACAAATTTATTATTTAAACTTCAAATCAAACAAGTCTTGACAACATGAAGGTATAAATAAAAAAGCTTTACGGTCCCCTTGAGAGCACAAGAGTTAAAAAGCTGGTATTCTTTATTTATATATATTTGCATTGAATTATATCACTGTATTACCCTGTATCATTCTTACCCTATAGAACACCATGTATCTGCACTTGCTTCTGATTTATCAATAGATTGCCTATAAGATATAAAGGCATCCTGAACTTTCCCAATACTTGAATAGCACCTGGGAGAAGAAAAAAAGAACTTTGGTAATATTTATAGAAGGTAATCATTGAGGAAGGCTTACCAAGACTGATCTGATAAATGTTAAGTCATGCAAATACATACTCATCTACATGAATTCAAAACATTTTCTGTTTCTGAATGCCAGGCATAAGCAGGCTCAGATGTCTTAATCAACATGTATTACTAATTATTTATTTGAAAAGTACATCAAAACTGCTTAAACCTAGCTTACTGCATTTGTAAGGAAAAGAGTCATACCATATTTTAAAGACTTAACATTTCTCTTATTTGTGATAACTTATCAGTCAATAAGAACAACATTTATCTCCAGATAACATTATAAAGAAACAATTAAGTTACCTATTTCATCAAATAAATGGTTATGAAACTTCATGCTCTGCAAGAATTGTTTCAGAATTATTAAGAGATACTGACCAACTCAATCAGGATGGTTCCTGACTGCCTGAGGAACTTTTTATGTGCATTTCTCACATCTCAATAGATTTCAAGTAATGAACAACCAACCAGTTAGTTTTACTGCATATATAGAGCACAAAATTTTTTTTAAAAAATCTTGCTGTTCTGGATCTTTTCACAATTTCTTACTTGAATATTTTTCAGATACAAATTCCAAAGTATTCTGGCATTATAAGCAGAAATATCAGAACTCTAAAGAGAACCACAATTATACCACAGGTAGTAATACCTACCTTTTTAAAATTAAAAGCTTCAAATAAATACAATATTAAAAATATATATACATTTACTAGTTTAATCTACAATAGCTCTGCTTTTTACATTGTTTGTAGTAAGTTTCACTGTTGAAAGAAACAACTGACAGCTTCCAAACCAGAGAAATAACAGAAAATTTATTCTAGTAAAAAATAAAACCCAAGCAGAACAGAACAGGCAAAGGTTTGTCAAACGTGCTACACTCTTGCACGTATCCTTGAGGCACACTAGGAAAGGAATACACTAAAATCTAGCAGTACTTTGCCTGAGAACATCCATTAAGTCAGAATACAATGTTTCTTTCAGAAGATCCTTTTAATGAGAACCTAACCCAAGTTCCAACAGACACCTTTGAATCTGTCTGCTTGTCAGATACATGAAGACTCTGATGAGGACAGCACTAACATTAAGCACCCAGCAAAACCTAAAACAGGGTGACGGACTTTTTTCAGTGGGGGAAGAGGGCGATGGTGGTGTTATTTTTGAAAGGTAGCTTTAAACCAACTTGCTATCCAGTTTGGAGGAATAACACGAATACATGAGGAAGTTAAGAAGAGCGAATACACAACTCTGTAACCCTGTTCCTTTCCTCTTCTCCTGCCAGTGTACAGACTGGAGGAACGGGGCACAGAAACATTTTTGCTCTAGTCCTCCCTGTAGGGTGTAAGAGATGCTTCTACTAGATTTCCCCCCTCCATTTCCTGCGTCTCTCCCCACTGTTTGTATGGTTCTCGGTTTCACCCTAACCACATGAAAGCCGTGGCACACGGCAGCTGCACACACATACTTCATGGAGCCCTGGCTCCATCCTGCTGCTGCCTAAGAACTCAACTACTTCAAGGCACGTGGAACAGGACTGCTAAAGAAAAAAAAACAGGATCTCAGCCCAGGGGACGATAAGATGAGCCAGATGATCCCTGGCTCATTTTCCCTTTCCCCTCCACACCTGCTGCAGTCCTCTGCCCTTCACACTCAGTGCTGGTGTTCCTCCCTTAGCCTGCAGACAGCTGGTCAAAGAGCTCTGTCTTACATGAACAGCTGGAGGCATGTAATTAGGATGACGAAAACTAAACTAGGTTCCAGTTGTATGTGACCAGAATCCCCAAGAAAGTCAGCTGGAAGATACTGAGGTTCGGATATTAATTTTAGTTTGCATAATTCCTTTCTAATGTATTTCTCAACAGAACTAACCTGTTGTTATACAGACTTGAATTGCCCTCAAAGCTTTCTCCAAAAGCTGATTATTTCAATAGTTACTGCTGGTTTGTGTAAAGTACTCTATTTTCTTAAAAGGAAGACCAAGAAAAGTCATCAAATTTGTATGATTTACATTTTGGAACAAGTTAATTTTCAACTAAAAAATACTGTCTGATAGTACAGAATTAATACAACACTTATACAGATATTAGAATGGATCAGTCTGAGCTACCTTGGCCTAGTATTTTGTTGCAATATATACAGTTTATAAACCGATGTATACCTGGGAAAATATTTGTATTTTAGTGCAAAAATTGATTCAGATTAGAAGGGAGATTCTGAGAAAATAGAGAGATGAAGAATTATGAAAAAGCTATGAAGAAAAGTAACAACATTTACAGTGCATTTACCAAAAAAGAGAGAGAAAATAGAAGATGTGGGAGGAGGAGGAGGAACAGGTAAAACCAGGCAGGTCAGACTCAGATTACTGTAAATGCGTAGACTGTCATAACTACAGAAAAAAAGCCAGACCACTTGGGTAACATACTTCAACTTCTATATTCAAATGTTAGCACCTTGCCTTTTTATACACTTCCCAGAAAACTAGACTTGAGTAGATACATACATCCTTTCCCTTCATTTCTCCTCTGAAAGTATTAAGAAAAACAATGTAAGATACTCGAAATAATGAGTATCCTCAAAAACTTCACAAATATAGTTAACTGTCTATAAAGTCATTTCTCACCTTCCAAGGAAATACCAGGATTGACCAGAATTTGGATCTGCTTCTAGAGATTTCTGGAGATACTGTATAGCATAGCTTTCCTTGGTTGCCTTGTCTCCAAGCTGATCCACGGTGTGATGCATCCAGCCTACAAAAAGAATCCATAAATGGCAGAATTGAATTCCCTAAGACCATTAAACACTTTGGCACAGCAGGATATTCATAGCATTAGTTCCTCTTTAAAAATAGAAATATCTAACAATCATATCACTTACATATAATATTATGAATGAAACTTTTAAAACTTCTATACTAAAATTACAGGACAAAAAGACTCTAAGTCAAAATTACTTCCCGTTACTTTTAAAGCATTTTTTTGGTTTAAGTAATTTTCTACAAGGTTAGTAGCACAATTATGAACTGCTCAATCTTCTATAAAGTTAATGTGAAAATGTTAACTCTTTCCTCCTCTGAACAAAGATACCTTCTCTGTCATTGTGAAAAATTCACCATTCTGCCTGTCACACACATCAATTATCTGTATATTGTGTTTTACTCCCTTTCTTTTAAATCCTCAGATTTATCCCATATATACATTTGGACAATTCCCCAACAGAACATCGAAGAATTTTTGTATTTCCACTTAAATCTTTCTTACATTGTCATTTCATCTTCATTTCTACAACATCTTTTCCATTCACCCTGACAAATGCAATCACCTCTCATCCACATAACAAATTCCGCTGAAAAGATAATTTTATTTCCTCATCTAACCACACATCATATTCTTTCAAATGCCTTTTTCTTTCATTAAAAAAATTATTCATCCCCACTTCAAAGGCCTCCCACAATCCATGCTCCCATATAGTCTTTTACATGCTATTAAAACACATCTCTGCTCTAGCACTGATGCAAGGCTTGGTTACCATTTCAAAAAAGCACCTTCATCATCTTTCTCAAGTTGTTCCTCACCTGCTTCTATGCTTAGATGGAATTCCTTCAAGCAGCCACAAAATCAGCTCACTGCCATTCATATCATGAGTACAAGGAAATCATTTGTGGCAGGCAGCTGACTTGCCGAAATCACTACATACCACACTGGTCAGCAATGTCTTGCTGTTTCCTCAATCTCCATGTATTTGTCTTAACAATCCACTGCTTTTCAGCCAACATTTGTAAAACATAAGATGTGGCAACAGATTGTCCCTATGTTTTTATAGTGTCCCGCCCACAAAAGGTCCCTTGTGGAACGCTATGATACCAATTTCGTAAAATATCCAAGGTTTGTATGAAGTTTTAGTTACCCACAGAGTTGTACACACACCTGCACTGTATGTCCGTTTAAAACCTCCATCAGCTAAACTTGAGCACCCTCAGCTTATCCTTTTCGATACAGTCTAACTACATGAACAGGTAATACCACTCAAAAAATCCAGATCAGATTCAGATCTCATCTGAAATGCTAGACAAAGCAGGCAAGACTGAGAACTGAACTGATGAGATTTGCAGCCTTACTTCACTCTCTGTAATTAGGCTATACCTTAAATATTTTATTCTACCCGTTCTATACAGCTTATTTTTTATTCCATGGGCATATAGTTTGATAACAGTCACAGCGACACTTTTTCAAATGGAAGGCAAACTTCCAAGCTTTAAAAAACGCCATCTAGAAGAAAATCGTATCTATTGAACAACATCTGCCTGAGGTGTTCTAAGAAGTATCGCTTGGAAACTGTGGTCAGAGGCAGAAGTTTGAATATTTCATGGACTGCAAGAAATACCAGGTTAGAAGCCAAGTGGTCACAGTGCTGAAAAAAAAGAGTAATTTATCTTGTCTGAAGATGGATCAAGTCAAAACCTTACCCATCAGAAAGAAAAAAAGGAAAAAAACCGCAGTAATTTCTGTAGAGACATATAACATACACAACTTTCTCTCATGGACTTCATAAACAAGCTATGATTTTGATTCAAATCCCAAGCCACTGAAGTACTTAAGCACACAGAAAATACTCATGTTTTATGAAAAAAAAGGCTTACGCGTGGGTGGTTATCAGAATGCACTTGCCTAACTGTACACTAAGGATAAATGTATTGGGTGCAGTGCCAGGCAAAGCCTGAGATAAAGGTAACAGTTCAGGGATTATAAACAAGGATAAAAAATATATTAAACAATTTCTTGAATCTTTGGAAATGTTGTGTCGTGATGCCTATTTTCTGTTTCATCAGAACCCTGCCAGACTGAAAGATAACATGTTGTGTCTTTACAACATGAGATCTTTACTGAGGTTCACTGATAAAAAGAAAAGAATCTATTTCTAGGAGACAGAAATGAGAACTAGCAAACCCTATCTAGTTTCACTGCCAAAACAAGGGTTGCTTCCCGATTTCATCTTCCTGCACAGGGAGGTGAAAAAGGAAGAAAGCAAGACAGAGGGTGAGGGAGAACAAACAGAAGTTTACTACTAGAATAGAACAGGTAAAGGAAACTGGATCTCTCTTCTCCTCAAGCATAAAATGAAGAACGTACAGAAAGAAGGTGATGGAAAAACCCTGGTAAGCTGTGCAGTTTCCCATTTGCAAGACCAAACTCAAATTCTCAACTAACATACTGACTACTCTCCCACTCTTGGGACATTTTTAAACATAATAAACAAAAATGCAGATTTTGTTCATACTTCACAAGCATTCCATGCTCTTTTCCAGGTCTTTAATTTGTAACAAATCCTTCTGTTGCCTCAGCAAGAGGATGTGCTAGCCTAGCTCGTGCTGCAGGGTTTTTTTTATGCTTATCAATCACTCATGCTGAACTTGTGGCAATTGCTTTTTCCGCAATAAACACCATCTCCGTCTCTGAAGAGATGAGCCTCTTCCCCGTTTTAGCATCTCATGATGTTTCATCCAATTAAGCAGACATCACCTAGGAACGCTCCTAGCCAAAAATCATTGAGAGTGTACTTTGGAAACCTCTAAGCAGATGCTTACATTGTTCTTACACTATTCCTTATCCAACTGCTGAGTACAACTGTAGAAAGAATACTGGGATAGATTTGATCTTCAGTCTCATTAATTTAATGTAATTTTAGGCAAAGCAGTGAAAAGAATTGTTGCCTGAAAAGCAAATGAAATGGCACAAAAGAAGAAACAAACTGCTCTTATCCAACTGTACAGATCTTACTGTTATGTCTACCTGAACTAGTCTGCATGCATCAGCTCAAATGGGTATGTATTTATCTGAGAATCATGGGCTTCTCCTCCACAGTGATCTGCTTCGGTAACCAGCAACAAGAGCAAAGATTTTAATAATTCTCTCACAAGACATCTGAACTTGCCTATATTTCAACTCTGGCTCAATAAACATTAACTAGCTAAGGAAAATAAACAAAGGGTATTTTCATGCCAAAACAATTTTTTTGTTGGAGTGGGGGGAAAAAAAAAAAAAAAAAGGGAGTTAAACATTTTGACTGGGTTTTGCCAGTAGCATTCTGGTAGATGGGAGGTATTTTCTGTTATTTTTTCTAAGCAGCAGTGCACCACCCGGACTATGCTTCCTGAGGAGGTGTTTTTATTACCAGCTGCTAGAGTCTAAATCTGTGATAAACACCATACTCTGATAAATACCACTGTTAACAGCAAAGAGCAAAAGAAATGGTATTATTCCTTGAATGTTCTGGTTAAGACCACTCTATCCCTTTCTCCACATAGAAGCTACCCACACTATAAAACTAGGTGACCTATGCTGATTGAATAAAGGGAGTTAATCCAGTTTTTAAACAGCAGACAACTCTCAAAGTCGTTGCTCTTAGTGCTAGCACAGAGACCTGTGGTAGGATTTTATGAATACAACCATGCGCCTTTGTTTCTATTGTGGCAACATACATCAAATGGAGCTGAAAAAGCATTGGTCAGCTATTTTGGGAAGCTTGTCTTCCACTGATTGTATGTGTAGCCTTTCTGGATGAAATTGCTGACGATTTATACTACTAGGTGGGATAATACCAAGTTAAGAAAAAATTCAAAGGGGATATTGAAATATAAGCAACACTGTCGTGTGACAGCAACGATCAGCACCTAGAGCCCTGCAGTGAACCCCTCCAGCAGTTTCATTTGTGATTTCACACAGAAGCATCAAAAGCTAAACAAATTAGCCCGCTCCAAATCCATATACAACCTGTATTACAAAAAAAGAAAGCACTGTGGCCATAACTTAGTGCCAGTTACTAATTTGAATTAAATGACCACTATGTGAAGGGGGGGGGAAATGGGCATAAGCAGGCTAAATTAATATTTAGAATAATAAATTAGATGAAGAACATGGAGAAAGTGAATGAAGAAGTTTTGCACTGGGTTGAACAATTTTAACAAAATATTCTGGAAATACTTTTATACGGCATGTAGGACAAAAGTGGTTATTCTACCCACCCATTAGAAATTTTGGTCTAAAAATGATTTATCAGCTTTCTATAAAAATGGAAGATGACAATTTTTAAAAAATAATACTTTCTCTCTTTTTATGTGGTTTCTTTTATGGGATCTGATGTTAACCTTTTTAGTTACAGAAATAGGTTTTAATTACGTACTATAAATAAAAAGAAAGAAAAAAGTTAATTTCTCATTTGCCATGTTCTTCTATTCTGCAACAGAGAAGAGTATTTTGCTTTACTGAATTTAGCCTGGCTATTCAAGCGATGTTCTCAAAGGCAGAACAGAGAATACAGAATTTCTAACTGCTGCCCTCCTTCTCTGAAAGGCCACCCCCTCATTGCCCCAAACTTGTAAAGCACATACTGCAGCAAGTCTAAGAGCTTTTTAGTTTTGTAAGTTTAATTAATATCTTTTCCTTCTCTCTTATTTTCTTAATTATCTACTGTTATGCATTCTATTTTGGGTGAAAATCTCACATATCATACTCAGTGTCTAAGACTCACTTTGGAAATGGAGCCTTAAAAAACACTGCTGAAGGCGAAGATGGAAAAAAGAAACACACAGGAAAACAAAAGTTAATTTTACATACCTAACTGCTGTAAGACAGTTGCTTTTACTTGTGCAGGAAGGTTTTCGATCTGCAAAAGCTGTTCATAAGCTTCCTTTGCAGAGTGATACTTTCTCTGCAAAAGGAAAAAAGTAAATGGATTAATCATAAAGCTTACAACAGATCACCAATAGCAACGATTTCACAGCACTGACAGCACACAAAGACATTGACAAAAAATTCTATAGTTGGGTTTTTTGTTGGTTTGGGTTTTTTTGCATACAGTGCATATGAAAGCTTTAATGAGTGATGTGTATATATATGGTAAGAGAATAACTTTCATAAATATAGTATTTAATATAAATTTACTACTTAAAATAATTGAGGGAAATTTGCAAATTATTAAATTTGGTCAACTCCTCAAACATGCATTATACTTCTTACACTAACATGAATATACTGCTTTTAAGGGGAATGCTTGAATGTGTGTCTACTGAAAAAACCCTACACAAATTCCTCCCAGGAAATTTGTAACAGAAATGAGGATCATCAGTAATTGGTCGCTGGTATAATTTTGCCTCCCTCCTTCCTTCGGTGTATTTGAACTGCCTTTTCAACATATTTGTTGTCCTGGCAAGAGTCTCACCATATGCAGAATTAAAACATATCCATTGATTACGCCTGGAGAATGAAGGTACGCCATCTTATTATTTGTTACATAGTTTAACTGTGCTTAAAGCATGGAAACGTTGCATTCTTAACTCCCTATACAAACAGGTCTTGATACAGAAAACACATTTCCAGCTTAGGATCGTGGTCTTTATTGACCTCTGGAAAGGTATGAGCTGTTTAGTGTATATTAAAGGTTAAGACTTCTCGATAGATGAATTTTTTTGTAATAATGTCAGCATTTATTTTCACATTACCCTAAAAATAATTGTTTAACAGTGAATGTATTTTAAATGCTTAATTCTTCTGTTGTCCTCTCCCACAGAAGTCTAGGAGACATAAATGCTGAGGTCTGGTAGTATTTTTTTTTAAACTTTCTAAAAATTCTATACAATTTTTAAAGAAAAATGTGCTTTCAGTTAATTCAACATTAGACTTCATTCTGGCAAACAGATGAAGAGCATACTAAAATAAATGGGGCCACCTGAATGCAAATGATTATGACTTAGTTACATTTGTTTTACGCAAAGAGTACACAGTACCGACTACTGGTGTTTTAAAAGGGACAGCTGGGAAGAAGACTCTAAACAGGATAAATACCTAGTAGAAGTTAAAAATGTTATTAGGTTTTTGAGATCTCACAATCACAAAAGACAACTCTGTTGATTTTTAAACCTTATTCTAGTCAGGAAGAAAAATTAAAGCAGCAATTACATACTTTCAAATGGAACAAGGGGAAGTTGGTAGAAAAGATTTTTAATTGGTGTTCATGAAATGCAGACAACTGGTAAGAAAACAAATAATATAAATAAATAAAATATCCATGTCCAGCAAAATAAAAACAATCAGGAAAAAATTTTAAACTTAGCATTGGGAACAAAATTCGTAGTTTATGACTGTGAAGGATAAGCAAATGAACAGAAGATCACTGTATAGCATGACAGCAGAGGCAGCGATCCAGATGTCAAATAGGTAAATATTAGTGCCTAATATTCACACTTTGAAAATGATGTTTACATTCTTGGGAGGATTCAGAAAGACCTATTAAAATAGGGCATGTTTTCCAGATCTAGAGTACTTTTTACTTTTGTTATTTGTTGTATTATTTACCTTTTAGAAGTCTGTCTACATACATGCCTTAAAATATTACAGGAAACTGTCATAATGTTTACATTTGGTTTTATTTAGATATGTTAATTCCAAAGATCCAAAGTCCTTGATGTTTGGCTGCATCATGAATGGTCTTCGAAATGGGAAGGGGGAGGAGAACCCAACCCAACATCTTTCTTTAGACACTGTGTAAGCTACCACCATAAATAGCTAGAGGGACTCACACTGCCACAGATGAAATAACAGAAACTAGCATTAAACACCATGAAAAACCACTGCTAACTCTGTCAGCACCAAGCTATTCTCTTGTTCAGAGGCTGGCAACCCATCACTTAAACTCATGTACTGGGAAGGTACGTAACTAAGGAGTGAACTAACTTTTTCATTGAATCTTAGAAAGTAGATAATTTTCAAATATATGGAAGGGTTCCGAAAACTGTAGCACTGTGTCCTTTAAAAGAAATCAAGCAACCAGCCTGCCTCCAAAAACATCTCTTCATTGTGTCAGAGGTAATATCCAGAATGAAGTCAAGACCCTTGGTGGTTCTAAATTTCTCAAATTCCAGAAAAGAAGATACTCCTCCCAACCAGAACTGTGAGACAAACCAAGTCTAATAGTAGAATGCACTGAAACTTTTCTGCTCTGACATGTGCTAAAATAAAGTTCCCCCTGCCTGTAATTGTCAGACAGAAAGCATAGCTTAAGCACTTGTAACATTGGTAACGCAATTATTTAAGGCACCTGGCATGGTGACCTGAGGTGTTCAGCTTTCTGTTTTACTCTAGCAGATCAAAAGAATTAACATGTTGAGGATGCTTTGTCATATAAACATGTCAGATGTGCTCCAGTGCTCAGAATGAAATCTGGACGGTGGCCAGGTAAGAACCGTTAACAGTCCATGAAGTTTCTTAATGGTGTTTTGCGAAGGGGGATTTCTGTCTTGTCATATAGCTTTGCACCAAAAGCATTCAAAAGAAAAATATCTTGTTTATGAAATCTGTATATTTTATTTATATATAAACAGCTCAAGTCATTTTTCACCATGCCATCAAAAGACAGCACTTAACTTTATCAAGCTACTTTTCAACTGACTGAAAATGTAGTTTATGTCTGCCATCCATTTTGATTACAACAGTTTTTGTTTTCGTGTCACATCCCTTCCTCAGTCATATAATACCTATAAACACGATAAAAGGGCATACAACCTACATTATATGACCAGTCAGATTACAAATATACAATAGCTATTTCAGTAGCTACTTGGTTTTAATTATATTCTGGAAGCTCGGTAAGTGTTCTGTAATTTCCCAAAAGATTCACCTAAAAAGCTCTGTGGTAGGATTTGATATAGAATTAATAACACAGCTTTATGTGCTGTTGACCTCAGATCTCAAATGTTTCTGTCACATATGCTCAGTTAAATTTGACAATTTCATGTCAAATATACTTAAAAGGTACCTGGGCAACCGGCTAGACTCGACTCTCTGTGCGTGTGTGTATGTACAAGAAACAGTATGAACATATATGAATTGAGAAACTACATATTTTTTATATCTACAGACAACTTTTTAAATATAATCTCATAAAAGAATTTTACTGAAAATTATGTTTAGAGGTTTTCTTGCACTCAACTTGGGAGACTAGTAAATATGTAAGTTTATTGTAATAGCTACTCCATTTTATAGCATTACAGTCCAAATACAAAATATTTTTAACTTAGCCAAAGCAAATAAAGTTTCTTCAGTGATTCAAGACTTAAGCCTAAATTAACAAAAACATCTATGATCTGAATTCCACAAATTGATTACATCATATAGTTAGAAAGTCAACCACACTTTATAAAAAGGACCTTAAAGCTTACCTGGATTTCATATAAGTGGGCAATGTGAAACTGAACTGTAAGAGTGGGAAAATCAAAATCATTAGTTTTAATGAACGACAACAACAATTACAATGTTTTTTCAAGTGAGGGATAAACTGTTTCAAATTCATCAATGCAAAAACATGACAAATTACATTTTGAAGATACAGAAAGAGTATGTGTTTACATTGATATTTTACGCTTAATTTAACAGAACTGTCAGAGAATGAATTTGTATCCTAACAAAGCATTAAGACTGCAAACAGATATGGCAGAAAGGCAGTCCATGGATTTTATTTGTATTCTGAAACGCAGAGTCCATTAACCTTTCAGTAAATTTAGCAATACAATCTCTTTAAGCAAAGATGCACAACAAGAGAATGCTGGTAATATTTTATGAACATAACCGAGCTAGAAATAAAGACTTAATTTTTATTTTCACTCAACTGCCAAGGGACAGACTAGCTGGGTTACAGAACAGGAAACTACATTACACACTACCAGCTTTATATAGGATCTTAAATTTAGGTGGGTTTTTTTTTTTTTTTTCCTTTTTTAGGAATTGTCTTTCCCCTCTTAAACTGAACTCAAAGCGTTAATTACAGATGGTATTCTGATCATTTCTGTAAACCATCTTAAATTCCTCATACGAATTGCACAGAATGCCATAATACTACTAGCAGCTCTTGGAGGCAAGAAATTTGCTGTCTGGAGAAAGAAAATAAAAGTTGTTCAAAAGTAAAAGCAGAGGGAAAATTATCCTCATGCCGCTCAAATCGTTAAAGAAAAGGTGGAGCGCCTGATCTCTAAGGCTTGAGAAATGCTAACCTAGAGCCATCGACTGGTATACAGCTAAAGCTAGTTGAGATGAATGTAATCCTTATTCTGATTTGATGAGGAAAGAAAAATTCCTTTGAGACAGACTTTTGCCTGATGTTCTTGAGGACTACAAGTAAGAAAATACCTGTGTTTCAGCCAAGTTCAATTTATTTCAATTACATAGATTTCTTTCTCTTGAAACTACAGAATAGTGTGACACAGGTTTATACAGGTAATTTGGAGTTCCAGGGTTTCTCTCTGGGTCATAAGGGAGGGGGGAAAAGCTCCCTTTGTGCACTGCTTTGTCCTTCACTATAAAGAAGGTAGCCTAGTGCACTTCAGAAACCAGGTCATAATGAAATGCATCATTTAAAAATTTAATGAACTTTCTGTGTTCCTTGCTAAAGGGCATATAACACACCCATTATGTTCACCATATCATCAAACTTCACTCTGTACTAATGAAAGAAAAACCTCTGCTTTTGTTTGGGGAGTTCATCACATAAAAATCTCTCTCATTTTTTTCCCCTCATAGCAAAACCCCTTCCATATGAAGCTAAAAAAGGAAGCCATGCTGTGCAGGGGAAAGAAATTAAAGGTGTCACTTTAGAGACTGCCTAAATAGAAAGAAGACATGCTTAGTACTCAAAACATTTCTGCTAGGAATGCACTCACTGTAATGCTGTTACTCACCCAGCCTTTAGAAATGCAAGGGGTAGGATTAAGGCAATCTCAAGCAATTACGTGACAGTACCCGACACCTTGGGTCAGAGTGCATGGTTCTCCTTCTGCTAAGTAGTAGAGGAGAACCTGACAAAGTATCTCTCATTCCTCTTCACTCTCTTCCTTTGGGTTTATCAGACACCGTGCCCAAGGCCACGGGGCAATGAAGCCTTTGCATGGGGCCATACCGCTACATAAATCTGGGGGCAGAGGGGACTGGGGGAGGAAGGGTTAGGAAAACCTTACAAAAATTCAGAGATACAGTGAAAACCGATATATTTAGTGAGAAATAACATGAACTAACATGAAATATAATAAAGAATCACATAACCAGTAGAAAACAATAAAAACCTATTGCGTTAGGAAGAATTCTGCAAATAATTTTACAAAATTAACTGTGCCTGCCCCTGATAAGTAACAAAGCTTTGGAGAAGACTGTGTAGCACAGCTGGCTCCTTGGTACTGATACAGCCAGCAGTTTCACCCATGTAAACAAACCCCCTTTCATTACCCTTGCTGACAGAATATTCACAATTCCATCCAGCTCTGAATTAAAGAAATAAAAGAAATACTTTTAAATACTTTATCCAATGCTTCTGAAGTTAGACTTAGGAGGTAACTTAAACTCAACACCAAGAGCAGCATGAAGGTACCTTAAAAACTGAGAGAGTAATTTCCTTCACAACTGTGTGCCTTTTAATTCTTACAGACTCCAAAACATGCAGGAAAACATGTTTATTATTCCATACAATTCCAGTAACTATGGTTAAATACCTGCAGGATGCTCTGTAACAGCCTACAGTATATACTAAATATGATAGATCACACTACACTAGAAGATTAACATGTTCAAGTACAAATTAATATATAGTTGGTACCTAATAAAACTATCAAATTACATTTTGTACTTTTTATTACTTCAACAGCGTAAGACTGATGCTGAATTTTAGATCTATGAATTTAAATGGCATTAAAATGATCACTGAAAAATGACAGATTATCAAGATGCCACAAAGTTTTAAATAATTGATAATAACTGTGTGCCATGGCACAAGCACCACATTTTATAAATAAATAAATAAATGAACAGTCAAATAGTATGTTTCCTCCAGAACTCAAGCTTTCAGAGCAATTAATAAGTTAAATCTCAATTTTTACTTATTCCATTTACTAAAACAATCCACAATTCCACTGGAATATCTGTCTCCATTGACAGATGAATACAGGTTTTGTAGTCTCCCTCTCTTTGTACTGATTCTTTTGATTTTGAAGGGTTGGTTCATTAAAAACTGATACAGTTGCGAGCATAAGACTTAAAAAAAAACCAATCTACAACAAAATAAATGGAAATACTTATAGGTTACTTACTTTCAGCGTTAGACAAAGTGCAGGGATTGCAGTCAATCAAAGCTAACTGAAAATGCTGAAAAAAGAAGAATGATTTGTTTTTCAAACAAAGTAATACTAGCACTTTGGCAAATTACTAAGAATAAATGAATTTTGTACTTGAAAATCAATACTGCATTTTACCACGTGTCTTAAAGAAGACCATTTTCAATTTCTGTTCAGCTGTTTACTAGATGAAAGTAAATTTTTTTTATTGCAGATGCAGCAATGCTTCTAGTAACATAAGATGGCAAAAGACATCTTCACAAAACAACTGGGATAGCATCTGGAAGAATGACTGCATTAAATGCATGGTCAAAATTGGAAGATCAAGTTTTCCTCAGAATCCTCATGGAGATAAAACGCTGAAGCTCTCAATTTGTTTATCTAGAAAACAGAATACTATTCCTTAAGACTGAGTGATTTGAAGTCTTTTTAAAAAACTGATCTCTTGTCATAAAGCACTTAAAATTAATACCTTTACATTAAAACACAAGTTCATAAGGAGTTCATAAGTTCTTACATCCTCTCCTACAGGTATTAAGCTAACTTTAGTTAAACATTAAAGCTTGTTTATTTGTAATCAGTTTTCCTCAAGAAATACGAAAAATATCTTTTAAAACATCTTTGCATTCTGAAGTTCTGAGCCAGGTGTTTCACTCTTCTAGGAAGAGGGTCACCCAAGCAGAGCAATGAAGTCTGCCAGAAAGTCCAGATGTGAGCAATCATTTCACAAGTGTCATGCTAATTCAGTGATCACTATTTACAGTTTGAAACGCTACCATGTGTGTTAAAACGAATGGAACAGACATACAAACTCAAGTGCCTTTTAACTTTTCCATAAACTTCACAGAAACTTCCTACACAGTGGAGAATTTGGATTAACATATTAATTCAATAGAGAATAAGGCCTAGGAATATGGGAACCTAAGAGACAGCATGTAAAATACGACTGTTAACAAATACAGTTATCTACAAAATGCAGTTTCAGGTGGCTTCTAATACACAAAACATTACTGATGCTTTAGTACATTTTATTTTGTTAGCACAAAAATGGTAACTTTGCTCCGGCTGTTCAGGATGCCAAACTAGGTGGCATCAGTAGCTTACTAGTGTAGCTGGGGACGGGGGAAAAAAAAAAAAAAATATCCTTATTAATGCATGTGTATGCAACTTGCTTTCAGCATTGTCATACTCAGAGCTACTAGATACTACATAACTTTCCTCATGGTCCTAATAATACCATGTCTACACAACACACATCTGAAAGATCTGTAAGAGTTTAACAGACCACTGCATTTCTAAATAAACGTTTTTAGCAGAAAAATTATTAGAAAATTAATGTATTATCCATAGCAAAGCATAAAATAAGAACGCTGACGCTCTCATGAGCTCTGTGAGGCACACAGTGATGCAGCTTACCTCCTCACTGACTTCTATCAACATCATTTGTAATACACAACAGCTTTTAAAAAATGAAACAAGTTGAACGATAACTCGAATTTATGATTTTTAATTAACATTTTAGCAATATCATTCCCAGTAGAGAACACAGAAAAGAATGAACTCACATATACATCACTTGCAAAATAACTTTTTAATCTTAGAGCAAGCATTAAATAATAGCTTATAAATCTTAAACGTTAGCTGATTTCTCTCCCTTGCCTGTTCCTTTTTCTACTGTTCAGCAGTCACACAACTTAAAATCTCCCCTCACTTACATTGCAGTGCAGGTTGTGTGCCTCAGAGACATCCTTTAGTCGGTTACCATAGTGATACTACTAAGCAGACAACTTAAAAAAAAAAAGACTAAAGAAAAATAAAATACTGCATTTTGCCTGATAAAAGAAAAAAAAGGAACAGACCTATATATTTTGGCTTGTACATTAAGCATACCGATCTAAATGGTACAAAATCCTTTTTGCACAGATGTGTCATCTTGCACCGTCACTAACAATTAATATGAAAAGACAAAGCAGAAAGGAACACATTCGCTCTCACCTAGCAATGCTATTATAAAAAATAAGCAGATCTAAAGAGAAACGATTGACAACTGTTCTGTAGTAGCTTTTCAGAAGGGTTACCGCAGTGAGACTCACTGAGAGAAAGCCAGAAACCATATAAGAAAATCTAAGCATTTTAGTATTTAAATATGCCAGTAGTATCAGTGCTGTACAGTAAAAAAATGCAGGAATATTCTCAGCACGCCTCCTAAAAATTTAAATTCTTACTGCTACATTAGCTGACTTCTAAATTTCAAAATCTACATTATGAAAATTTCTAACTGTAGTAAATTTCTGCTTGCAGTGCTCACTAAGCTACAAACAGTAAAGAAATTGATGAACCGAAGCCCGTAACTACAGCAAAATAAACCATTTGCAGTAAACAATTATCGCAAAGCAATACACAGAAAACCCAGAACCTTTCAAACCAAGAACCTTGGAAAAGCACATACACGAGCAAACCTACACCTCTTGCCAGATAAATAATATATAGCTCCCCGTTAAGTATTCAAAATCAGACAAAAAAAAAAGCATGCATGCATTCTAACACATAAACCTCATCAGCCAAAAGCAGATCCACTAATCACAATTACCAGCACCAAAAAAATTAAATAAATAGTAATCATTTCCAACTTCCATTTCTGCAACAAACAGAAGCAGCTAGCAAACATCTGCACCCCTCTCAAGTATTGCAGTACTGAAGCTGGCTACTGCTGTGTGAAATAGTTATTATGCAGGAGAGGCCGCTGCAGTTCAGAGACGACATACAATACCTCAAGGCAGACAGCAGTCTATAGAAATTCAAATCCCGAGTAAGAGGATTTACCTAGAAGGCAGTGTTCTGAATGTTAAAAAGTAACAGGCTCTCTTCAAGAGCTGCAGCCCAAGTCATAATATACCTCGATTTGTAGCCATCTGTAATTGCACAATTATCTACAGCCCGTTTTTGATTCCTCTGAAGTCCTTGACTTGCCTCTCTGATTGTGGAAACAATTTCGAAGGTAACCTTTCCAAGGATCAGAAGTGCAGTGCACTGCATATAAACACAACTAATGAAAGCATTAGGTCTGGTAGTAAAATAAAAGTAATCTGACACCGATTTAGGTAACTCAATATGTTTTCACTACTAGAATTAACATCAATTCTCCTAGCAAATTAGTCCTTTACAATTTAAGAGGCAAGTACCCACGTTTTTGTTGTTTCTTTAATCAATAAATGACCAACACAAAAAGAACCATGTTCTTCTTAGTGCAAGATTTTCAGTACTGTCTCTGTTTACACCCAAGCCCGAGACCTCAAAAAATAGTGACTGTACGCCCTCCTCCTCTCCAGGATGACATTAGCAAGTTTAATAGCTCTTGGTTCTGCATTTATTTACCACGCACGGCAAGCCATCATTTGAAACCTGACAATTCTCACAGACTTACCATGAAGGAAAGCTCCATCATGACTCAGTAAAATTCTGTCAGGAGATGGCTTTTTTTCTGCCTATGTGACCTAGGTGCCATGCCTGCGTTCCTCAGAGCAGCCTTTGTTCAGAGAAGTAGGGCAGAGAAAGCCTTGCGTAATCGGCCATGGCAGAGGGCCAAGCCTCCATTTGCCAGGCACGTTTGGGGCCAGGGGAGAGGGTCAGGAGAGGACGTGCTAGATGTGCCGCGACGTCAGCTCACCGCTCCGCTCTCCAGCGTCTTCGGCATTCGGAACAAATGCATCTTGCAGGATCAAGGTTTGTGTAGCGTAACCGCTCAGTTACTTTTGTCCAACATTCAAAAAAAAACCAAACCAAACCAAACTTCAAGACTGAGCAAAACTGTTACATGGACAGGGCAGAAGCAAGCTGCTTGAGGACAGGAGAAACAAAGGTCACATATACACAGGAACTGAGTAACAGCAGTGTGTGCAGAATCTCGTTTTGACTAGCCATAAGTGAACAACTCTTTTCAAACAGAGAGATCAGAAAAGCTGTATTTTCACTAGCCAAAAGAAGGTTGTATTTGAATTTACTGATCAACATCTTACATAGCTTTGTGACAATCACTGTGGTGCACTATCTCAATACTCACGCTGCCTGCATGTTTTATCGTTATTTGTGCCACATGAGAATTTAGCTATTCCTGGGCTAACAGCCTGAAGGACTGCCAGCAGCAACAAAATGCCATGGGGAAACAGAACGACTGGAAGATTGTCCCCCCTGCTGCAGCACCAGCACTACCACCGCCATGAGCTGGGGACGTTGCAGGACCTGCCCCACTCCGCCTCCAGCCCACACGGCCACCCAGGCTGAACCGAAAGCACAGCATAATCCTCGCTGAGTATCTGCAGCTACCTAGCCAGCACGCACAGCGAGCTATTACTGTGTGCCCCGATCGCCAACCCTTCAGTTACAGCTAATAAACCTGGACCAAGATACTTCTCACGAGGTGAAGGTCCACAAATGAAGTAAGCGTACCAGCACCAACACTCAGTAGCTTGACTGTTCAACTTCTGAGCCAACTGTCTCTCTTCTCATAGTTTGTTCTTCACCCCCCCGCCCCAAAAAATGACAGAAGATGCCACACAGCATGTTAATTCAATTTTAGCATTTAGTCCTCTTTCTAATCATGACACTTCTAAAATACACCTACAGTTTTCTTTCACAGGAAAACTCAAAAATTACTCAAAACCCCAAGCAAAATTAAGTAGGAGAGAACAAAAGAAAACACTCTGTAGGCCAGACATTGTAGTATCATGATCCACTGTCAAAACCAGTTGCAGTAATAACTCTCTTGCAGTTTGATTCCAGTGCCATGCTGCATTAAAAAACTTCCATGTTTTTACTTTGTGTATATGTCTCTCCATCATATGTGCATGCAAACTACGTAGACTTAGAGAGCAATTTCATTCCCAAATGCTGTTTTCCATCCACTTACATTTTTATTAATATAATATTTTGACTCATTTCATCTTGCTTTCCACAAAATGCTCTGTAGGTGAAGTGCCTGAAATCTTGGATATCCACCTTGCAATAGCTAAAGCCCTTTGTTTTATTTTTTACCTAAAAATGTCACTGATTAGTTTCTGGTAGAATTGCAGATATAAAACTAGACATAAGAAATAAAAAATTATCATAACTGTATGTATTTTGACTAGTTAATTTTTCCTTATGAAAAATAAATACATAAGGTTTCAGTTTAACATGTTTAAGCTTAGAAATTACTGATCTAAGCACATATGAAAGATAACTAGGTTGTGAAACAGCACGTGAGGGCTTGAAAACACAAATTTTCACTTTTGTAAATAAATTTTTATTTATTACTGAGAAAACAAAAAGTGAACAATATGTCTATAACAGCTACATGTTGGCATACAATAGCTGCAGTAGCTAAAAATATCTCGCATAAGGTTATGTATGTAGACAGGAGAATTATTTGAGTAAGTGATGGAAAAGTGACTGACTATAAGTACTTGGAGCTGTTCTTCTGTATAACAGTATTTAATTTTTTTATATTTCATGCATATTCATGTAATTCATGCATATTTTCCCAATAAATTCTAATTCTTCTGCAGCCTTTTTCTTATCCTAATATAAGCAGTATGTCTTAACATTACTAACAAATGAGAATCTTTAGAAAAATAATTAAAAAATTAAAATTATATTTAAATTGATGATTTATGGGCAAGATCAAAGCATAGGCCTGAAGCAAACTACTAGGATAGCTGTTTTGTGTAAAAATAAGGGGGAAAAATTTCTAAAAGTGAAAGGCAGAATCAGTATTTCTACTAAAAGGCAGATAATTGAAAACATGAGAAATTTAGTTCTCATTCTTCTCAGGGTTTTGTTGCTGGGCACAGGATGCAACTGCAATACTTAAAAACCAGACAAAATTCCCAAAGCACAACATAGCTTGGTTTGCCATAAAATGATCTACTCATGTCCAGAGTCCCTGCTGACCACCCATTACAAAAAAAACAAACCAAACCCAACCCAATCCACCACCAAAAAAACCACCAAACAAAAGCAAACAAAACACCCCCTCACAAAACCAAACCTACAGAAAATCTCCTACCCATTCACCATTCCCTCAATGTTATCATTCTAATAAATAAAAAAACCTAAGATTTCTTTTTATCTGTTAAGTAGTTTGTCAGCAAACAATGCAAGTGAACTGAATTTTACATTCAAAGCGCTTTCAGGATCATAGCTCTAACTCCCCGCCAAAAGCACACTACGATACTTCAACGCCACCAAGCAGAATGAGTACCAGATGGAAGACTGGTTGCCCATAGCTGCTATTTCCAATGCAACTCAACTATTAAACTAACTAATACCAAAGCTGTGATTTTTCTTTTTTTCCTCCGCTTCTCTTTTATGCATGTCACCAGTGCCACGCAACACACCCAGCTCCCCCTTTGTGCTCCACCTAGCTCTGTGTTCAGCTTCCAGCTGGACGAGAGGCACTGGGGCTGCCTGATACACAGCAACTCCTGTGTGGATGGGACAGTTCCCTTCATAAGCATTTTTCACATCCCAAAAGACCAAACCCATGATCAGTCACTTGGTGCCTCTGTTGCAGATCAAGCCAACCAGGTCACCCAGTCCTCGGCTTGCAGAGTTAAAACGGCTCTGGCACAACATGTCGAACAGGACTGTTCTAGGAACTTCTTTTTGAAATGTCTTTCATTCTGATGTATTTGTTAGAAATTGGTTAAGATTCTAAAGTACTTAAGAACTGAGACACATGCGCAAGACAGGTTGATCATATACATGTATGCAAAAAGGAGGCTAAAACTGAAAAAATTTATTCTATAAATAGGAGAATGACTAGGGTAGCAAGTGACACGCCAGAAATAACGTGGCACCTACTCAGAAGCTTGAACATTTTTTCCAACATTTACCAAACCAATAAAAAGATACATTATATTCCTAGAGATCTTGCTTTATTCTCCTTTTAGATTATCATGGTGCAACCACAGCTAACACCATTGAACACAGTATTTAGTGTTGTTTGTAGCAAATGGCAAATAGGAAAGGGGCAGCAGGACACATAGTAAAGTGTGAAAAGGTTAGGACTGAGAAGTAAACTTCAACAGTATGTTGCCACTATAGTAATCAATAATAAAATCTCTGCCCCACCCCCCCAAGTCATTGCCAGTTGATTCTGGAATTAATTGTACTTTTCTGATGAATGGGCAAATTCAGCTTTCATGTATCACCTCTGAAGGTAACCCTGCCCTAACTGTCAGGTTACACAAAGACTGTTTTCTTTCCAGCCAGAGGGGACGCTTTTTTATTTTTTTCCTTAATGTAAGCCTGAAGGCCAAGTAATTTTCAACAGCACTAGTGTTCCTGCCAGAGTTTATGGCAATGGGATAACAGAGCAGTCAAGGGTTCTCATAGTAATTTGCCAGTTTTAACTGCAGCAATGTTAAAAACATGCAAAAGCAGTAATTGATTTTGAAAAAACACTGAGAGTTGATTTTATGCTTGTTAAAGAGCACTCTAGTAATTATGTTGATCATCAACATCTTAAAATAGTAAAAATTAATTTTGTGCTTAAATTGCTTACATAAAATATAGATGATTTATGTTAATGCTCTAAAATTGTGAAAAACACAGAATACATGACCTTCAGACTCCCATCTTCCTCCTCTGCCTGAAGACTTACTGACAATGACTCATCTGTTGGCAATGGTTTATTCTTAGCAATTACAGACTTAACATGAATGTTTAAATACCATCAAAAACATTATGATATTTCAAAGTACATTAATGCAACGTTGGTACAATCTGTGGAACACAGAACAGTCACAACCAAATACCAGATGAAATGTTACTTCCACTTTCTGCCTAGTGTCAAATAGGAAGATCAAACTGGGCTATGAATTACGTTATACAGAGCCCCAGGGAAAGGGTTTGTGCTCAAGGCCAGTCACTAGCAGGCTGGATCCTAAACACCATAACCATCCTCTAAAATCCTGGATCCCTTTATAGAGGTCCACAAAAACAAAAATGGCACAAGACAACCATGTCTTTTCATTATTTTGAGTTACTTATCTTTCTTTTGTGAAGAAACGGAATACTCTGTCTCAGAGAACAAGACAGACATTCTGTAAAAACATCCTTTCACACTCTTTCATCATCTCTCTTCCTCATTTTATTCTCCCCATGCTTGTGCATAACCACTGCAGCAGCACTTCATTTTGTTCTCTTCACTAAGGAAGTATTTTCTGACTTGCCTCTCCTATTCTTGTCACTCACAGAGTTCTGGCTCTAAGGGTTTTTTTTTTAAAACTCAACTCAGGGATCAGTCAGATTGGCTTTTAAAGCAGCTACTGCCCTGCTTGTTCTACTTGGTCAACTCCTCAGTTGATATATTCTGATGTATAAGCAGATATGTTTCAACCAGTAATATTTTGTTCTCAAAGTAGATCAGTCTCAGGACTCTACACTAAATCCACAGCTGAGCTGAACTGAAAATAGCTGAAACTGTTCCAAGACTGAGTGGATCGCCCCTCCAGGTCTTTTCTTTCTTGCTCCTCACTGTTACCCTCTGCTAAGGATTGCAACCTCCATAGCAAAGGAAGCAAACCACAAACTCTGCCTTAGGAGTTTCAGTTGATAATTCCAGGGTAGAGTTTTGTGCTGTTTTGCACCAGAAGGGTATAGGACAACTCTACCTCCTCTTCCCATTCACGCACTCCTGCCATCTACCTTGCATCAGACCTAGCAACTGGGCAACCTGAAGTTGAGCTGGTTCAGACTTCTGATCCACCTCAGTCTGCAAATGCAAAAAAACAAAACAAAACAAAAAACCACTTGATTCAATGCAGCAGCGGGTGCTGAACAATGCAGTCAGGATTGCAAGGTGGAAAATATAACAACCTTTTAGCAACAACCTGCAGTTACACTGATTTAAGGACAATGTGAAACTATCCTTAAAGCAACACCCCCGCCCCATGTTTATTTCATCATCCTGAAGATCTTCACTCTGCTCCAGTGTAAGCTGTTTTTGTTGCTGCCATTTGTTTTCTCAAGTGACTTAATCACACTGCACATAAAAGCAATGGAATCATGATAATTTTGCATTACAAAAGATTAATTTCTTTCTGTTTTTAAAATAATACTTTGATGTTTTTCCCATTTATAGTCAGTGTATTGAAAACTGAAAGTTTGGTATACTCAAAATCCTTGTGATAAGTGATCTTTTTATTTTGCAAAGATCTAAAGATCAAACACAGTAAATTATTTAGACTGAATTCTCACAATATCTAGTTAAATACTTGATTCAGTGATAGAATTACATATTTCATGGCACAGCAGGAAAGGTTATTTATTTCTTGATGAATTTCTTCTATTAAAAATTAAAATGCTAAGTTCCTTCCACTACTTGATTACAAGTTTACTATCTCCTTGTAAATTTACTCTTCTGTTTTGTCCCTGACTTCTTTAAAAATAAAACCAAAAGGTACTTCTTCAGCACTTCTTTTATTCCCTATCTATCACAACAGCTGATACCATATCTGTGCCAAAGTATAAAGAAACAGGACCACCCGAACTCACACGTAATCCGTTTCCCAACAGAGTGGTCTACCTCTACCTCCCCTTGTTCTCTTTTGCCATTCACTGCACTGAATCTTTCCTACTCCTGTGCAGTATCATCCTATCTAATCACAATTTCCAACTCCACCTGTCTCCGTAGGTGAAAGCTTGGACTCCGGATAAAAATAGGAAGCTTGATGAGAGTTATTACAAATACTGAAAGGAAAAATTGAGAGTAACACTCTTTCAAATCTTAAGACAATGTGATTCTGATAGCCTCACAAATACACCTTCCAGGAAAACAGTTTGCCAGGAAAAGGAAGGCACAAGATTCTTGAAAATAAAACATTTAATGTTTTCAGTAGTTTTAGGAGAGATTAATATGCAGAAATATGTTTATAAATTACACTTAATTACAAATTACAAAATTCTCAGCCCTGCAGGTGTATTTCCCAGCATGGCACTGTTCAAGAGCACTTCCTTTTTCCAAGACACACATACCTAAATTTAGAGGTCAGGAAGGAAAGAACATGGGGAGAGAGTAGGAAATGGAAGGAGGAAAAAAAATGGGCAAACATGTTGCATGAAGGGAGATAAATTGACAGATTACAATGGGAGACCAAAAAAGAATGCAAGCAGTAATAAAATTTAAAGGAGTACGGACAAAACAAAGCACTGTATTAACACAAACCATTTTTAACCGATTAGCCAGAAATTGTTGCCTTAGAAGCCGACTCTCAAACCAGGAAATAAAAGAATGAATAAATGCTAGAAAAGTAGAAATAATATTAAAAAAATATATATGAGAACATTATTTTGCATAAAAGCTTTCTATTTTTAATAATTTTTAAGAACTTCCAGTTTACAATAGTGCAGTGGGGGTGGAGGAGGAAGAACACTGAAAATAATTCTTCTCTTCTTTTTCCTCCAACTTTCTGTCGTCCTCAGCTTCCCCCCAAAACGTACTGTTTTAACAAGAGCCCTACACCAAATTTTTGATCTCCTGGAGTTCCAGTGCTTATCTATATTTTTGCTGGGCTTTTCTGAGTATTTCTAGCACCTAACACACCTCAAATCCTATCCTTACTCTGTCTTTAGACTAAGATACTTCATACTGAAGCACTTCCAATTTCTAAAGCAGTTTCTATTTAACTGCTATACACTTACGCATTCCTTGCAGTTTTAAGATGCAACACAACTTGTAATAAACATTAATTCAATTTGGAAGGACTTAAACCTACCTTTAAACTAGACTCATAGTCTGTGTTCACTTTGAACATAAGCCCAAGTCGCAAATGAATTTCCTTGGCTCGACAAAAGCTGGGATCAACATAAAGCGCCTCCTGAAATGCTTTAATTGCCCTGAAAGAAAAACACAGATTTAAAAATTATTTTTTACTGAAGTATAACTTTATAATCAATATTATTTATCTGACTAGCAGAAAGTAGATCAGAAAGCACTGTTACAGAAGAACATATCAAAAAAAGGGTTTACATGCAATGTTTTTGGTGCATGGCTTTTGATTCTTCAAGGACTGAGAACTGTGTACTCTAGATATCCCGGTACATTCGTAAGTCTGATCTTCTCTATTAATATAGAGAAACTAATTTGCTGAATGAAATACAGTAACATATCTGCTATTTTAGAAAGGGTGATTCAGGAATTAGTAACAAAATTAGTGCAACTTTAGAACAATACAGTGATCATTCATGTCACAAACAACTGCTAGGTTGCTTTTGATTCCAGGTAGTGCAGACCCCCAAGCGCAGCAGCAGAACAGGAGGCCTAAAAAGAGCCATCAGGCGCGTCTCTTCCCACTGCACCAGCCTGCTCCGTTTTCCACTTTGTCCTCCCTTTCTTAGCACCAGCGCCGTGTAGGGACTCAGCTAATACCTACTGCTCCATTACTTTCCAGTCACTCAGTTACCTCCAGGAAAACACAGATATGAAAGCCTGCCACCTCCTCCCACTGCAACTTGCTTTTCATATTCCCATGATGGGTGAAGATGGCTCTATTTCCTTACCTTTAAATCCTCTACACATGCCCCTGTTCAGGATGGCACTGTACCAGATAAAACAAAAATGCTATGTAACAACTGTATCCTGGAGCAGAAAAGACACAATACTAAACAGGACTGTTTTGCCTCTCAGGCCAGCTGCATAAAATTAGGACAGCTGAAATGCAACTAGAAGACTAAAGATGTAAATTCACAGAGGAACTGAGAAAGAAGCTAAGACTCACTATGTTAGCTCGCCTGAAATCCAATGGCAGGTTGAAACAAAATACCTTCATATACCTCACTGCTTATACAATGACAGAAATCAGAATCAGTCTCACTTAAGGTAGGTTCAAGCACCTAAGCCAGGGAGCACAGTCCCATTTGCTGTCCTAGGCAACCCCAGAGATCGATGCTGAGCAGGCAGATGACAGGCAGGCCTATGGGGAGAATTGTACCCACTTTGGAGCAGCACAGGGACACTGGACAGGAATTAACCACAGTGCCTGAATCACACAATGTTTAGGCAAACTGATTTCATTCCTACTCTGCAAGTGCAGTATTATGTACAGGGACAAAAGGTTAGCAGTTGCAACGGGAAATTCAGTAAGTATTTTTCATAAACTTTTTTATTCACAAAACACATAAATGATCATTTTTTAATCCATCAGCAAAATACTTCTTATGCTCTGAAATTCTTACAGGCACTTTTCTCATTCTTGATGGCAAAGCAAAGCAAAGGCACAGGCTTCCCCTAGACAATACAACAAAATTGTCTGTACCTAAAGTATTATCTGACTGGTTTAAATAGAACTTAAGAGCAAACAGGCTTAAAAATATTACATTTTTATTGTGGAACTGAAGCTTCCTCTATTACAATATTTCAGAAAGGCCTTCCTTACCTTGTACCTTACTTTTCTGCTCACACAAGGAAAATGAGCAAGTGAAGTGCAAAAAGGACAAAGTTGCACCAGCTAAGCAATCTCTCACATCTCATATAAACTTCTCTGAAATAGTACGGGTGGTGATGAATCACACACCTCAGTATTTACACTGAAATCCTAACAAACAAGGATCCATGTCTCATACAGTACGCGCATCATCATCTACAAAAACACCACTCAAACTGTAAGGCCAAAGACTGGACTGATCACTAAATATCAGCACATATTTTAAGCTATGCTTTTGTTATGCCGAAGTATAGATTTTATGATTGGATATTTGCATTTCTTGTCTTAATTCTAATATAGCACTCACTGGTTATGGTACTCTAATACGGTTAGCCACTGGTATTTAAAATCCATTATCCGCGTCTTGTTCAAAGACCGTATTCTAAGTTCTAAAAAGGAAGAAAACCAGTGTCTATGATCCCTATCAAAAAGAAGACAAAAATTAGGAATAGAGACATCGTGGTTCTATATCACACGGGAGATTGTGACCATGGTCATATACACTTCGTGAATTGAACATTCTTCACATTTTAGCTAATCTCCTGGGTCAGAAAATAGTCTTTCCATATTACGCTGGTGTCATGTCTCAGTCGCAAAGACCACCAAAACGTGGATTTCTAAAAAACCTTAAGAGAAATGGTAAGAGAGAAAAATATTTTTATAGTCTTGCTTCCTGAACAGGAAATATTATTCATTGCCACAGCCGAGCAGCAGAGTTAAACAAAGCCGCAAGTACAACAAACGACTTCTAAGGACATTTTTGAAATTTAGTTTGAACGTATACTGTCATTCGTTCAAAAGAACAAAAAAGTTGTCTACCCCAGTCTTTCAGAGAAGCACAGCACTTAAACAATGGAATTATCATCAGTGGACAACATGAAGAGACTGTGTCATGTTTAGCACAGAACCTCATAGTCACAGACAGCCCCTACGAGGTTTGTGTAAGGTTTATCTTTGTGCAGACAACACAGCAACACCATTTACCCTTGGCTAAGCTGCTTATGGAGTCAGGTTCAACATTAGTAGTTATTATGAGTCTTTGACATATTATAACCCAACATAATTTTCCAGTGAAGACAAGCCCAAAATGTACAAGGAGGAAGAAAACTTGTAGGATGAGACATCATTCCTCTAGACACAATCTATGCAGGAAGTAACGGCATGCTTTTCAACCCATTTTGATGGATGCTTGGAAAAATACATTCAATCAACCAAGTCAAACAAAAATCTCTATACCATTTTAGACACTGTTTGAGTTACCATGATAACAGCTAAATAATAATATTCTAGCTGTACATTTCAGTTGTATTTGATCACTCCAAAACTGATGGTTTTGGGAGGAAAGGCAGAGATGCTTTAAAAGCATTATTTCCTTGAAAGATTAAAAAATTCAAAGGAGCGTAGTCAGGGAGCATTGATTGCTCCCATCGATTGTGTTGATATGGTAATGGAATAGACACACTGGTAGAAAGCTTGGTGAAAGACTCTCCACTTAGTAATTTTCTTTCAGTTCCTAATACATGATAGATTTACATTTAAGAATGAATCTATATGCACTGAAAATGCTAGGGAACTCCCAGCTTAAGTTTGCATCTTAAATTCTGTATCCTTGGATGCCATAATAAAAACTAAAAGAGAATTCTGAAAGGTAACATAAATTTAAACTTATAATGAAGCATAATTACATCAGCAAATTAAGTGGAAGATGTTGTAAGAATAGACCAAATATTCCCCAACGCAGCTTTTCTTACTAAATATCAGGTATTTTATCTTCTCCATTCAAAATACTGGCCTGCATCTTACTTAACTCTAGTATTAATTCCATATTGATTATGCAATTTGTAGTTTTTCCAGGATTACAATCACCGATAATAACAAATACAAATTACTTCCACTTCTGTGAAAAAGGGCATCATCAAAATTTCACATATAAAGTGATCTCAAAGGCAGCATTTTCAACAATTTCTACCAGTGGTAGGTGCTCAAGTCTAATTTGGTAACTATAGCGTGACTTTAAATAGAATTTTCATAGAATAAAACACTCAAACTCTGAAAAGACATTTACTTATTAACTCTTACAGACAAGCAATTCTACTGAAGCAATAGCTGAATTAATATTGATCTAATTTTGCCTATGGGAAACATTTAAACAAAATAGCAATGCACTCAAGATTACAGGACACATCGAGAACAGAGACTACAGTAAAAACTTTAGTTCTATTTTGGGGCTGCCTGTTTCCCAGTCCCATGCCCAAATCTCCAGACTCAGCCCGTTACTACATCAATAGCAAAACATCTGCACTGTCACTGACATCCATTTCACTGTCACTGACATCCATTTCCGTTGTAAGTGCTCAGTAACGTCCAATACAGATGGCATTGGGGCTTGGTACACGTTGGTACAACACAGAAGGAAGCAGACATGAGAAGTGGAAAGTTGGAGCAAGTGTTATAAAGGGAAATGAGAGAAAGCATGGCCCAGTGTCAGTAACTGCAGTCCTTCCTGGGCCATCTGTTTGCCTGAGTTGGGCCTTCGGGTATAGCAGCAGTCACTTGACCCTTGTACAGATCTTTCTTCGCTCTGAAACATCACTAATCCCATTTCCATCCTCTGCCTAAGCCTCCATCCAGAAATATATGGGCCTAAAGGATCCAAGGCACCCAAGTTACTCAGATGTTTTCCCTCAAAGCTCTTCCATGGTTTGACCAAAACCTGAAGAGCAGATATAACCTAATAGCTTGATGATCTGCCACATATGAAGCAGGACGTGCCTTAGGAGGCTAACGCCCTTCTTCAGAGATAGTGGCACACATGCTTCCTCAAATAGGTTGTTAGTCTCCACCACTAATTAACTGGCCTTCGTGCACAGACAGAGCTTTTCATTTTAATCCTTCAGCCAACTAAACATATGTTAGTCCAAGGGATAAATCATCGAATGAAGGGCTGGGAGCTCTCATACTACAGAAATAAATGACAGTCACCTAAATTCAGCAAGAGACAACTTTCGGTTTGTTCTCTGAAGATATTTACAACTGCCTAGTAAGAAACAACTTTGGTTGAGTCTACTAGACTTTATTTAAATTAAGTACGAGTTTTCTCCAAGAATGGGAGCCTTTACACTGACAGGAAAGGCTAACACTCGACAAAATAGGAAAGCAGGACTGGAAAACAGACACTACGGAGGATGAAAAGCACCTCTGGGCTTACATTTTACACAGAACTGCTACAGTAATTCAGGAAAAATAAAAGTGACATGAATCTATCATCTCCCAATCAAGACTTCCAAAATCAATACTGCAGCTATCTTTCCACCCACTCATCTACACAACAATGCCTACCGTTATGAAAGTGAAGAAACCAGCTAGCTGAATAATAATTAATAGAAGATTATATTAAACATTTAGTGAACTCTCGTAAGACTTTTATTGGAAGGTTTTACTTGGATAGACTGTGAATAAAATCAGCTTTGAAGTAGGCAAAAGAATGTAATAAAAGAGCATCGATTTAACTATTCAAAAGTTAACACTCATACGTTTCAAACAAAACCCATGAAAATCGGAATGTACCTACAAAATAAAAGAACGTAACATTATTCTAATACATCAGGAAAAATACTTGATGCAGCTGGAGTGAATCTTCTTTTGTTATCCTTTATCCTCTTCCAATTTTCTGACCACTTATTCTAAGGCTCACGTCATTTCATAGCTTTATTAATGAAAATGATGTGAGACTACAATAGACAAATTTCTATTTGAAACTCATAATCTTAGTTTGAACATAATCAAAATGTATGTATATAGCAGTAGTCAGGGCGCTGCAATTTTATGAAATACTTTTAACAGACTTTAGATACAACTCTTCTGTCCCTAGGGCTGTAATCGTTAGACAGTAAAATATTTTGAGCAGCAAAGTCTTTAAACAGTTCTCTAGAACAGCAGCTGAGAGGAGGTTTCCTTCAGCATTAGCAGATATTATGCATTTTCATCAATCCAAGAAGTGGTTTGATATACAATCATAGGACTGTGACAGAACAGGGAAAGAAGCACCAATACAGACGTGCACCTTGAAGATCACAAGTTGGTAAGCTAGATGTTCTTCTACTCTCAATTTATATCCCTCCTGGACTTTCGATTGCAGGTGTTTCCAAAGCAGGAACTCCACAGACTACCAAATACCAGTGCAATGTCACTGTCGGATGAATCTCAGAGCCTTTCATGTAAACCACAATCACTGGACTACTTCACCAAATGCTGTGTGCCCTCCCATGATGGCACAAACTACTGATATACCTGGAGACGTGCAGAGCAGACATCACATTTGATGAAGTAGTCCAGTGGTTGTTGTCTGCGTGACAGGTGGGGTGTTTCCACATAAGTGAAGCAGGTCCCCACTAGGCAGTTTGCATTCCTACACACCCCACTACCCACTCAACTACTCTCTGTGTGGAAGAGCCCAGTTCCTTGGATCTCCCAACCACTGACACAAGCAGCTTGAGAACCATCTGAATGATCTGGTCCTGCTGGAAAAAGAAACAAACACCACCACCCCCTCAAAGACAAATCTTACTGTGTTACTAACAGCTTGCCCCTGAAAAAAAAAGTATGTATCGATAGAGAAAGCAAAGAAGGGACCCTGACATCACAGGACTCTCTCACTCTCACAGGCAAACAGCTACCACCATAAAACAATAGTTTCTTGGGTAGAGGAATAAGGTGTGCAATACTGAAGGTTGGCACATGAGACTACTGGAAAAAAGTTTACATTCCACTGTAGACTTTTAAAAGCAGTTTCAACAACTGCTTTACTATTTCAGGATGACTGTGAGGAGAGTAAAACTTCATTTTCTGAAAAAAAAAAAAAAAGGAAAGAGAATGACAGCCAGAGAGAGCAAGAGAGACCAGACTCCTTCAGCTCAAGGAAACGGTCCAACGTGGTTGGCGCTAAGGCCATCTCACAGGTGATGGTAAGTTTTGTGTGTTTTCCTCCAGGTAAGTGGAAAAGAATGCTCCTGCCTCACCAAAGCCTTCAAACGACTTCCAGGAGAAAAGTGATTCTCAGGTGTCTGGAGGCCTGCATGGTGACCAAGAGACGAGATACAGTACCACAGATGACAACTGAGGACCGCCTTTTGCCATCTGCTTGGCCTTTGGGGGGTTGTGGAATTCAGCAGCAGCAGCGATAGGATGTGGAGAGCCTGCTCAGTGCTTCTATGTTGGAGATGAAGGCACTGCACTCTCCCGGGGGGGCTGTAAACGCTTGCTCCCTCTTGCCCATTAAATGTCTTTACCTGAATTAGATAAGAATAATGAAAGACTGCAGCTGCCTTCTTGATGGCAAGATCCAATTTTGTATCAGAGTTGAAGAGAGGAAAAAAGGCTTTTTGTGCTGAACTCCCATATTCCTGTTCCAAGGAGTCGAACTTATGCTAACAAGAGAAGTTCCAGTGTACAGAACACCCTGGCTTACAGAAGTGCCAGGATGCAGCAGTGCAGACAGACTGGGCTGGCTGTGAGGTTACTTTAAAGGAGCCAGAAGCAGAGATGGTGCTTCTAGATATCGCTTGATATTGAGTAGATGACAACAGCGCTTCTGTTTTGGCAAGGATGGCTGTAGAAGGGCCAAGAAGTTCCAGTCAGAGATGACATATTTTCCTTAGACAGTCTGCATCTTTAGCCATGACGGAGGTTAGGAAAAGGCTCTGGATCATCTCTTGCATTAGTCTTTGGCTTTTTTTAGGAATGTCCCACAAAACTGTCACTGCTGAAGGACTGAGTTTTACACAACACAAGTTCCACAGCTGATAAGGAATAGTTGGACTGACAAGCCTCAGGGTATGTTAAATGGGGCCACAAGGGTGACTGATTTCAGTCTCCTGTAAGGTGTTTCTGAGGAACACCGTGTCTTTCTCACACACACCATCCAGCAATTTGCAAGGTAACAGTCACTGGAAACACTGCAGGCTGGCCTTGGAGCACCATGGTTGGTACACTGGGATCCAAAGAGGGTGTTAGAGCCAGTTTTGGGACACAACTGCAGAGCTGGGACTCCATCTTTTTTTTATCTTGATGGGACTCAGTGTAAATCAGCAAGTGACAGACCAGTCAGGCTCAGAATCCTTACTGAAGTGAAAGAAAAAATTTAGCATCCAAGCCACTATACTTGGATGCAGCTATTGCACAGAAATGAAGGGTAGCCTTTGATTAACTACTGAAATTCTTCACGTGTTCAATCTAAAAGACAACTAAGAAGGATATGAAATTATTCAAGTTATGTGAGTATCTCAGCTATCTCTATTCTACTGGTATTCTACCCTATTTGAGAAAGAGGGAAACAATCGGAAAAGTCAGCAAACCACTTCACTTACTGCTTGATGATAAATGGTGTAAAAGAACAGAGTATAAAAATTTAAGATCTATAAGACCTATTTTACTGCACTTGATGCAATTTATCTAATTGGAGCTAATCCCTTATGGCATTATCTTACTATAATAATTGCATGAAACAGCTTTGGTCTGATCACACTATTGCAACATTTGTATATACATTGAGAACTTTCAGTTCTTACATGAATAGTGAAACAAAATCACCAATATGAAACGATGTATCAGCTAAGATTTGTACTTAAGATAATGCTGTAACACTGCTTTAGTATACAGAGGTGTACAATACTGAATTACAGTGAACTGCAATGTGTCTTGGAGCCAATCCAATACTTTTTATGGAAGCTGGAAAACTTAAAAAATAATGTAAAAATATGAACAATAATTCTAAAACTGACTTTATTCCCACTTGCTTTTTTATTATCCCTATTTATATGAGACATGAAAAACCTCAGTCATTTCCTTGCCCCTTCCTTTCTGGAGGACTACGTACACACCTTTCATTAAAACCTATGAATATCTAAAGACGTGGATAAAAAAAAAGTTCATGGATGAAGCACGTCAGCTTAATCCACCTTAAATGGTCTAGAGGTCTCCCCTACTTGACTAAAATACACAGATTTGTTTACTCTATGAACATAAATAGATGGAATAGCTGCAGCATGAAAGAAGACAAAAATAAGTTTGACTAGCATTGCACTCCGAAAGCAGCAGGATTCTCCTTGCAATCTGCAAGAGAGTCCTTTGGAGGATTAAGATCTATAAAGAAGAACATATCTACTATAAATTACTCCAAGTTCATTATGATTTTGTCACACCCAAACACCCACAACCACACAACCCACTCCTCTTGCCCCCCCCAACCCCCAAGAGGTGGGGGGGAGGTGGGGCAGGGAAAACACTCAAAGGAAAGGGATTTAAAAAAAGAAAAAAAAAATCACATACAAAGGTGTAAGATTCTATCTGCATTAGATTTTCTTCCTCTAAAAATTCACACCTTCCTTAGTACAACACTGTATATAAAACTTCGTTGTATGCATGAAATAGCAAATATGATTATTCTACACAACCTTAACATAAAGCTCTGTGCAGTTAAGACATCGTAAGTTAAGGCATTGATTTATACTCATGTTCTCAACAAGCTTACTTAAAGGCATGGAATAAAAGTCTGAATTAATTCAAAGCTCTGATTTATTAATACTTAGGCCTCACAATCACCTGATTTTGCTGCTCCATTCACTGGAAGGTGCTAAACAGCACAATCTGCTGATGGCAAAAGTCTCTGTTGAACAGGTGGTCTTTCAAAAAATCAACCACTCTAAATCTAACTACTTTGTCTTATTTAATTTTATCTTACAGTTTTCTACCATTTTTACAGTGCAAATTGTAACAAGATAGCCCTTGTAAGAAAAGCTGGCCCACAAAGTATTCTTGAATGTTGAAGATGAAGCCAAGCCTGCGTAAGAACAAGAACATTCTGAAACTTGGCGCAATTCAACCAAGACTGATCACAATCTTAAAATAGTGGATTCTCAGGTTTTCTGAAAACTTTTCTGTTCTTCTCTTGTTAATTAGAATGCAATAGAATTGCATGCCATGTACAACACATGGCATTCATTTCACTGCTATCAATAAAGCAAGCAATAAGTGCAAGATGAAAAAAGAAAAAAAAACCCCAGGTTCTGAGCTCATGATTTAACCAAATTATCTTAATTTGAAGAATAAAAGCTTATTTACATTATCCTGAGGAAAGCAAAAATCTTTTGTCTTACAGACACACAGAAACAATTTTCAGAGGGAAGAGGGAAGAAATCCCACTTTATTTTTCCAAACCATCAGTCAGTAGTCACTGCCTCCTTAACTACAGTCATGCCTAGTCCAGTAAGATGATAAACTTTTTAGTGATCAAGTAGTAAAGACACACTTATTTTCTTAAGTTTCCATACTAAGTGTAAATACTGCGCCTGACTTTTTTCTAATGGCACTAACTATATCTCTGCAAGAATAAACCCCAATGAATGTCTGAGGACCTTTCAACAGAACCCCAGTGACTGAGTCTATTCCATTTACTGTTCTTCTCTCATCACCGATAAAGCAAAATCAAAACCCCAACTGAAAACCAACACTCCCTCCCATATCCAACAGCAACCCCTTTCAGTCCCCAAAGCCCTGCCAGAATTTACAACTCTTTCTAACTGAGTTTTTACATCAGTTTTAAATGTTTCCATTCAAGTCCAAGTGTACTGCTTCTCATGTCCAAAACATTCACATTATACAGCTATGTAAAAACTACTGAATACCAAGCTAAATGAAACCAAGAAAAGTTTTTTGTAAACAGGCTTTCAAACAAACACAGGTTACAGACTATCGATAACAACAATTCACAAAAACCTGTCAAGTTATACTGCTCTACCCCCATTGCTGAATTGTATCATAGGGAGCTAAAATTCTTCTCCTGTGCTTTGCTTTTCAAGCAACAGCTGTGGTTGCCACAGGTATGTTACAGTAAGTCAGATATCTGACCCAGGACAGTATGTCTTCAAACATCATATCTCTAATAAAAAAACCTGAACTATCGTGTACACTCACACTGAACTAAGTTGAAATATTCACCTACCAATAAAACACCGCACAATACTGACACTGTTGATTCGTTCCAACTTACCATTGAAAGGCATTGTAATGGAAGTAGACCAAACCAAGGCCATATAAAAAGGCAGCATTCTGTAAAAGGAAAGAAACAATGTTTACAGCCCAAATAAGACAACCATATGCTATAAGATTGAGTTTTCAGTATTTTATTCATCCTTTGACATTCTATTTCCATTATAAGATAAGCATATTTAAATTTCACCTTGAACAGGAAGAACCAAAAAGAAGAAAGGAAAAGATTGGTAAATATTTAAAAAAAAGAAAAAAAAGAAAAAAAAAGTGTTTCTCCACAAAATATTTTTGGAGGAACAGTAACAACAATAATATTCAAGTACTTTTAAATGAGAGAAACTGATGCGTTTTGTTCTACTTGTACAACAGCAGGGAAGGAAATGACAGAGTAGAGATCTTTGGCAATTTAATATAATAAAAAATGTTTTATGACCAAACACCATTTCATATTCATAATAATTTATACTCACATAAAAGTACACAAGGCTGCACACTCTAATATCAGTGTCTAAAGTAGAACATTAATTATATGAATCTGGAAATATGCTTAAGGTAATTTCAATTTTCTGAATACCAAAAATACAGACCATCAGCTTCAAACCTAAGACAATCACATTTCTTCATCATTAATCAAATTTCTATTTTCTATTCCCCTACTTTGCGGAAGGGGAAAGAGGGAGAAAAAAAAGATTCTCCTTCTGGAAACCCATCCACCCCACCTCCGCCTTTTCTTTTCCCAGAAAAGTATGATTTGCTTCTAAAGTGACATTAATAAGGAGGTTTAATAAATGTTTAACTATCCAATTCTACAAATAATTACATATTTCCTAAATTCAGAAAAATAAACAAATTGCTTTTTCTTTTTAAAAGTTATACACAGCATAGTTGTTTTCTCTTTAGCAGAGCTACTCCATTATTTACAGGAGACAACTTGTCCATGCCACCTGTGACACATTTTTAGGCTTTTCTTATGTATAATTCTGGTTTTGAGAGACCAGGAATACATCCCAAAGAACACAAAGCTCTGACACACGGACAAGAGATGGAATTTCCATTGTTAAAAATTATAGTTCAAGATAACCTCTCTTACACTTGTATGCGCTTCTTCAACAAATCTAATTTCTACGGAATTCCACAAAAGGAATCCTACTTATGCCTTAAACACAATCCAAATATAAAAGGTATAACCAAATTTCTCCTAGAAAATGACTGGTAACCAGAACATATTTCAGAGAGTAGCACTCATCAGAAACAGGACCCAATATTACCATTTCATTATACTTCATTTGCATCTTCTAAATGCAAATTAAAACCAGGGGAAATGCCAAAGATCTTTTCATGAATGCAGCTGGATCATAGCTTCAGCAATGGACAGCTTCCAAGAAAATGCTGTGGTGTGACCAGATACTATGGCAATCAGAGCACTGTAAGATGTTAACAGGGGGAGTGGAGGGGGAGGTACATAAACAATAAAAGATGACACTTCAATACTACCATAAAACCACATTCCTGTTTAATTGAACAAAAACACAACATGGACATCATAAAGATAAAAGATCTCTAATTCCGTAAACCACGTATTTCCTGCTTTCCAAGCGTGCTCTGGCAACAACAGACTAGGAAAGAAGGCAAGCTCAAAAACTGAGCATATATAATGCCTTGATTTAGAAGTCATTTTAAATAAAGAAGTAAGAGATTTTCACGTGGCAACATGGAAGCCTACAAAATACCACGCACACCTAGTAATCTTTATTGTGTTCAGGTCAGGCTCATTTGTAGAACAGAACTTAAAACTGTCCAGTGTAGCCTCAGAGATCCACCAACTGCAATCAAGACTAGATTATTGTAAAGATTGCAAATAATAGTGATAACAAAAATCCTTCACCACCACACTGTAAAATTCAAGCAAAAATATGCCAGACAAGTAAAACCTCTTCCATCTTCAAAGAATTTAATTTCCTCTTCTGAAACCTATTAGAATTCACAGTCCAAATGAGTTACAGATACAGAAGATTAATCTAGCTGATACTTTGATCCTAAGGGTTGAAAATCATCAACTTTCAAGGCATATCAGGACCACGATGCAGGTGATTTGTCCAAATGTAATTAATAAATCAAGTTCACATGAAGCTCTCAGGGTGTCCCTGCCCCAGTAAAATACAAACCAACCACTACTGCTCCGTCCTTTGTTCTGTGACTGGTTTTCCCATTTTTCTCCCATTCTCATTTGACCTTGCAAAGCATTTGAGATTGACCTTAAAAATCTGTTAAACTGCCATTGTCTTCGCAATAAAAAAACAGGGCAAGATTTAAGACTCTGTAATACTTTACTTCAAACAGGAAAGGTGCAAATTCTGAAATGTCAGTATGGATCATATTTATCTGTTCTGAAATACTATAGCTTTACCTATATTTAACACCACTAGTACTGCTTGTTGATTGTTTATTAGATTTGTCTTAATAAAGACCAAAAAATATCTTTTAATCTGTGTTTGAACCTGGATGGGACTTTTACAAGGACTGGAACATATTACAGCGTTTCAACGCATGCAGTATTTTCCCACAAATAATTCAAGGCGAGATGCACATGAAGTTCATTATTCCAGCAACTAACTTCTCTGTCTGTATTGCAGAATACCATCAAGTTCAATGTGCAGCCAAGTTCCTATTGGCAACGGCAAATATGAAAGGCTAGAACATCTTAATGCGTATCAGGACCAAGCAGAATCATCACATGAAATCTTCATCTACAAAATGTCCTTTTTCTTAACATCGTAAGATTCTGTGACTCTCTTTACCAGGAACACACCCCATCTTAAGAAACCTGTTTTCAGTTGCCTCTGTTACTTGGACAAGTTTATCATTAAAAATATCCATCTCATGTTTTCCAGTAAAGATAACTTTTGTAATTTAATCCCTGCTATTCAGCATCTTGCTATAAATAGCTGGTGAGGTAGAATACAAGCCCACTTCTTTACCTCCAAACATTTTTCAGAAAGAAGCAGAAAACAAAATTATCTTTTTACAATCCTTTCCTTGAACTTCTTAACAACCCTCACAATTTCTGAAGATCTCATGCTAACCAAACTCACTCTTTGGCTCCTAACTTCTAATGTAATTTTTATGTTATCAGATCAATCTCTTCCCTAAAACCTACAGTAAATTTAAAAAAAGCTGCAAACTGAAACAGACTAACTCAATTTTGAAGTTGAATGTCTGGGTTTTCTCATTCTACAGCCATGCTATTAAAAAGCAGACAAATTAGAAATGCTATTTCCAAGCTGATGTCACCTACATTTTCTACAAACTATCAAAAAATGTTAAAATGTTTCATACCAACCACTAGATGGCTCAAATATCTCTTTCCATTTTACATGCTTATGCAATTTAAGAAGATTGTCAAGTTTATATTGTGTATTCTGCTACTTACATGCGCTATTTAATGCCGAGCAACATTTCAGTTATATTTTACAAAATGTATAAGCTGCAGTATTTTACTGACAGGTAACTCAGAAGGCAAAAATCTACCTGTGTGTACCTTTATATGTAACTGACATGAATAAGCATGCTGAAGACTTTTTGGTCTTGTTTGTTTTAAGCAATCAAGAAAAAAAATAAATCAACCAATGAGGAGAACTCCACCCATCTCACAGACCTTCTCTGTTAACCCATATAACTGGGTTATAGTCTCTTTGAAGCAGCAGATGGAAACACATCTCCAACATTTCATGTGCACTGCTCTCTAGCCATTTCAGGCCAAGGTCACAAAGCCTTTTTTTCCATCTTCAAGCATGCAGCCAGCGCTTCCAGCAGGAAGACATCAGACTAGACCATCACAGTTAACACTTTATCAATAAACACAGGGTCAGACAAATGCACCTGTCCTGTGTAACAAGTGGTCATACTCACATTCAGATGTGCAAATGGCCATCTTGGCCTGACTCTGGGCCCAGATGGGCCCAGATATTTTTCTCCAGTAACATGCTTATCTGTCACAAGCAGTTAAAACCGTGTTACCGACTCCAAATTTGTTTTTTATAAACACAAGAATGCACAAAGAAGTTAGGCTTGCAAATGAAAAATCCATTCGGCAGGCACTTCTACAAAGTCAGAGACTAGAAGAAGACACTAAAGAGTCAAAGCAGCCTCAGGGCAGCATCCAGTCAGGATCTTGTAAATTAAAAATGAGAAAGAACAGGTTTTGCGCCATAGTTTCATAGCACTGCTGATTCAGAAACATTCCCTAACACTGCCTCTCATTTTTGCTGATACAATCATTTGTAGAGTACTACAGCCAACTGGATGCCAGAACTGATCTGAGTTATTAATATCCAGATAAAAAAGGATTATTTTTAACTGGATCAGTTTCACAGCCAAGTTCACCGTGTGCCCCCCGCTCAAACGGCATTAACACAAGTGAAAGAGTAGAACGCAAGCAAAATAAGTAAAAGTTCTTTCAGCCTACATTGCTACCAACAAAATGCATATCAAACCTACAGTGACTTTTCAAACAGAAAGAGTGAAATCTTAGATAAAAGATTTAAACAGGTAACCTAGATTAAAAAAAAAAATCAAAAACAACAAACCACAATACTTTATTACCTCCTAAGCCACATATAAATGCTTGACGAGAGAAATCAACTTCTATGGGTCAGTATAAGATGGATAAAAACATGAAATAACATCACAGCCTGCCTGTCAGCCTCCTCCATGCAGGTCCTTAACCAGTGAAACACATAGGCAAATGCACCATTTCTTTTCTTATGGCTCTCAGAGGTAAAATAATCCCTTTATTTCAGTTAAGTTTATAATATTTAGACAGAAATCAGAGCATATCCCACCATACTACAACATAAAAAAACAAAACAGGAGAAACGAAGTCCCCATGCAGTTGGCTGGTGGAAGTCTCAAGGAAAACTATGGAAAAAAGATGAAGTTCAGCACCCTTACGAGACCAGTGACTGTTTTTCATTTGCTTACTGCTGCCAGGAGTCAAAAAGTCTTTGATGATGCATTAAAATTGCTTCCAGCAGGACTCTGAATGGCCCGTCCACAGCTGCCCGGTTTCCAGTGGAACCTGCAGTCCAGCCCACGTCACACCAGGCTGCAGAAGACACACGTGGGCAGGGGGCCACTGCTCTCAGAAAACCTAACTAGGAAAACAAGGTTTTACAGTTTATGTTGCATCCTGTGGTCACAGGGTCTCTCAGCCACCTGTTCGAAGCAAAAACCCACTTTTTTGTGTTCAAATGTGTGAATATGTTTATTTCTTTACTGAAAAAGTGAAAGATGAAGTTTTGACACTATGATGGTGCCTAATACTTCCTCCTGACACTACTCAATATGTAACAACACTTCCCTGGAGGGTATGTACCACATTAAAAATACCACTCAGTCTCTTGTGCATAGACAGCTATATGCCTTTGGGAACTCACAAGCTTTAGTAGTTCCAGTCACAAAGATTCTAAGTGTCCAGAAGAAAGAGGGGAGGGTTCAAATTAAGTTTTTTTAGATTTGTACAAACATGAAAAAGAGAGCTACCTGTCTACATGTTCTACATATTCCCAACACCTGCAAAAATACCAAGATCCTTGTAAGGGCTATATTACAAATTAATATTGTTAGTTCTGATTTCTTCAAGGTCTTCAAGAAATTTTACAGTACCTGCAAAATCATTAGGTTTATATAGGATCTTTAAAGCATAGCTATATATAACATGCTTGCACAACTCTGCTTCTTGAGCAATAATCACAATACATTGTCAAAAAATTGTTACTAGGTGTGTGCCTGCATCCCAGCAGCCATGCAAAAGCAATTAATATATAAATCACTATTCCTGTGACAAATATATTCTGGCATATGTAATAATTAATTAATGTGGCACCTTGGTAAATAACTACAAAGTAATTTCTTGTCTTTAAGAAGTCAATCTTGCAGAGGCTAAGTATTGCCAAAATACACCTACTACTTGTAGGAGAAAACTGGCTAATGTATCTTCCGTAATTCATTAAAAGTACTTTCCTTTTTTTTCCTTTCACAAACAGTTCTTAAGGAGGTGAAGCAGAAAAAAACAAAACAAATAAAAGCCAAATAAACAAAAATCCCACACCATCCACAAAGTAAAAAAAAAAAAAATAATATTTTTTTTTTTCTTGTAAGTGGTACCTATCTTTGAAATTACTACACTCTCCTCCCCATCCTGCTCCCTTCTTGTCTCCTTTCTAGGAAAGACAGTACATTTGTGCATAGCCTTTGCAACTCACCACCAGAGCTGCGTTTCCCTATTCCCTATATCTCCCCTTGAATGAACACTATTCTTTCAACTTCTCTAAAACACTGCTGTCCCACCATTTTCACTCATGGACTGACACATACAGCAAAACCTGCTTAACCAAGCTGAAGCAGCCTAGTTCCACCACTGTCCATCAAGTGGCTTTCCAGCACTATCTGTAAAAAAGCTTCTTGTCACACAGGGAAGGACAGGGTACATCAAGACTAGACTACTAATGAATTATCAAAACCCACATACATTAACTAATTTAGGATACATTAATCATTTCAATGTCCCTTGAGTAAATACACTGTGCCACAAGCGCTTTATACGGACCACTTTAATATGAAAGACAAAATGATAAAGCAACATTAAATAACTCAAAACCTCTTCATTAACAATGGCATATATGCAGCTTTGTAAACCAGGTATTCTGTTATCCAAAAGTAAATTTAGGTCTGTGGCAAAATGGAATACTGATCAACTAGTGTACCTCCTCAAATTTGTCATAAGAACAAACAGGCAAGCAAATGTCTAAATAGTGATTGTTGCTATGGGCATCTCACTTGTGTGCCTTCCACTGAAGCTTATAAAATTTCACTTGATGTAAACATCTTCATTTTCCACTTGATACAAATGTTTTCCATAATCTAAGTGTTTTAAAAGAAAACTGTTTTTCTGAAACAAATCAAGTAAGCAAAGGTGTTGTGCAACACAGAAAGATCAAATTCACCTTGAAAGACATTTTGCAGAGATGATTCATCTAACCAAATCTAATACTCTCCCTATAGATTCCCTGAATGCTGTTAACATCACAAAGTTTCTAATTTATATTGTATAATACATGATTTAAAGAAACACTCCTGATGTCAAATAGAAAGCTGTATTTGAGACTGGATGTTTTATAACTAAATCAATTTACCACCCAAGGTTTGCACAAAAAATTGAGATTATCTCTCTGGAGACCATCTAGTCCAACCCTATGCTCAAGGAAGGGTCAATTAAAGCAGGTTTCCCAGGACAATGTCCAGCTGGGTTTTGACTGCCTCCAAGGATGAGGCCCTACAAACTCTCTAGGCAACCTCCTCTACTGTTCAATCACCTTCAGAATTTAAAAGTTTTTCCTGTGTTTAAAAGGAATTTTGTCTTTTCAGTTTGTGCCCGTTGCCCCTCCTTCTTTCACTAGGCACCACTGAGAAGAGTCTGGCTCTGTCTTCATTACTTCCCACATCAGGTAGCTGTACACCCTGTTAAGTAAGACGCCCCTGAGCCTTCTCTTCTCCAGGCTGAACCATGCCAGGTCTTTTAGCCTCCTCTCCTTCTATGACATGTTCCAAGCCCTTAATCAGCTCATGGCCCTTTACAGGACTTGCTCCAGTATCTCCCTATCTCTATTCTACTCGGAAGCCCAGCACTGGACCCAGCACTCCACATGTGTCTCACCAGGGCTCAGTAGAAAGACCACCTCCCTCAACTTGATGGTGATGCTCTGCCTTATGCAGCCCAGGATGCTGTCGGCTGCCTTTGCTGCAACAGCACATTGCTTGCTTATGGTCAACTTGTCCACCAGGACCCCCAGGGCCTTTTCTGCAAAGCTGCTTTCCAGCCAGTCAGCCTCCAGCCTGTGCTGGTGCATTGGATTATTCCTCCACAGATACCGGACATGGCATCCCCCTTTGTTGAACTCCATGAGGCTCCTTAGGCCATTCTGGTCCCTCTGAACAGCAGCACAACTATGTGGTGGTCTCTTCCTAGTTTTGTATTCTCTGCAAACTTGCTGAAGGTGCACTCCACCCCATAATGCAGGCCATTAACTGAAGATGCCGAAGAACATGGGCCCCATTATCAGCTCCTGGAGTACACCACTAGTGGCTGGCCCCCAGCTGGCCTTTGTGATGCTGATCACAGTCCTTTGAGCCCAAGTTGAGCCCACTGACCACTTACCTAGTTTGTACTTCATCAGTTTGTCTATGAGTATATTACGGGAGACAGTGTGGAAAGCTTTACTAAGGTAAACACAAACAACATCCATGGCTCTCACCCCCTCCACCGAGCTAGCTATTGTGTTGCAAATGGCTATCAGGTTCATCAAGCGTAATTTTCCCTTCACAAACCTATGCTGATTACTTCCAATGACTTGCCTGCCCTGACTGTGTTTGGAAATAGTTTCCAGGATAATCTGCTCTATCACATTCCCAAGGATGGAGGTGAGTGAGGCTGACTGGCCTATAGTTCCCTGGATCCTCCTTCTTGCCCTTCTTGAAGACAAGAGTGACATCTGCTTTCTTCCAGGTCTCAGGAACCTTTCCCCATCACCATGACCTTTCTAGGATAATTGAGAGTAGTCTCACAGTGACATGGGTGAGCTCCCTCAGCACTCTCTGATTCTTCCCATCAGGTCTCATAGACTTGTAGATACCCAGTCTGTTTAAGTGTTCCCAAACTTGATCCTCCTCTACTGAGAGGAAGTCTTCCTGGGTCCACACTTTCCACTGGTTTCAAGGGTCTTGGAATCCTGAAGGCAAGTCCTACCAGTAAAGACCAAGGCAAAGAAGGTATTAAGCACCTTGGTGTTTTCCATATCCTTTGTTACCTGCCCCACTCAGCAGCAGACTCACATACTCTTTCACCTTCCTTTTGCTGCTGATACATTTGTAGAGGTGCTTCTGGTTGCCCTTCACATCCCTTGCCAAATTCAATTTCATGTAGGCTTTCGCTTTCCTTATGCAATCCTTGAATGCTTGGATGACGTCTCTATATACCTCCTGAGTCACCTATCCTTTCTTCTACCTCTGGTATGCTTCCTTTATATGCCTGAGTTTTGTCAGGAGCATCTTGTTCACCCATGCAGGATTTCTTTCCATCTAACTTCCTGCAAGTCAGGATGGACTGTTCTTGAGCTCGGAGAAAGTTATTCTTGAAAATGAACAAGCTCTAATGGAGCCCTCTCCTCTCCAGGGTCACGTCCAAGGGATTCTTCCAAGCTGATCCCTGATCAGACCAAGGTCTCCTCTCCTAAGTCCATAGTTTTGATTCGACTATTTGCCTTGTTCCCTTGCCTCAGGATCCTGGACTCCCATCATTTCACAGTCCCTGCAGCCAACGTTGCCCTCAACCTTCACACTCACAACCAGTTCTTCTATGTTTTTAAGCGTGAGATGAGCAGACAGTCTCCCTTTGTTGGCTCCTCTATCAGTTATGTCAGGAACTTGTAAAGAATATACTTCAGAAACCTCCTGGATTGCTTGTACCCTATTGTGCTGCCCTGCCAGCAGATATCAGTATGACTAAGCCTACTATTAGGACCAGTGTCTGCAAACTCAGTGGTTCTTCCAGTTGTTGGAAGAAGGCCCATCTACTAGGTCTTGACCAGGTGGTCTATAGCAGACAACCTGCACAACATCACCCACATTGGTCGTCCACTAATCCTGACCCATAATCTCTCCGCTGGCTTCTCAACTGTCCAAAAGCAGGGCTCCATGCATTCTAGCCGTTCTTTCATAAAGGGCTCCTCCCTCTCATCACCGTCCCTTCCTGAAGAGCCTGTACCCACCCACTGCAGCAGTCCAGTTGCCTGAGCTATAGCACTGCACCTCTGTGATCCCAGTGAGATCAGAGTCCTGCTACTGCTTGGGGACCTCTTAACTCCTCCCGTTTTTTCCCCCATGCTGCATCCACTTACATACAAGCACTTGAGAGAGGCACCCACTTCTGCTCATTTCCCATTAAAGATAAGAGATCGCCCTATAATGCTGTCTTGTAGGCACTTCCTTATTTTGTCCATACCCTTGAGGTGGGGCCCCAATATTGATTAGCACAAGCAAATTAAACACAGAGCAGTTCTTCTCAACCTCTATTTCTTTGATGGCTACTGCTCTTATTTCATACCTATTAAAGGATTTGGCTTCTCTCTTTTTCCAGCTAGATACGCTGACCTAACAAAAATTACTACATCTCTTCACAAATGTTTTCAATCAAAGTACAGAAATTAACGTCTGGTCATGTATACACACAAACATTACTGAAACATCTTTTTCAGAAGATGATCTTTGGACAGTTTATTGAAATGTTTTATTCCCTTTTATATGGCAAGTGATCATCACTATTTTACCCATCATCTTCAAAACATTTTATGAAATAGAACTACTAGTATGGAATTTTACGTTCTTGATTCACCAAGTTTCCAACCCTTTCCAGCAAAGATAGGAATCCCACTGAGTTTACAAGTAGCCCCATTATTTCCCTGTCAGTTTCTCACTGTTGGAGAATCACTACTGTGTTGGAAAAAAGCCTTAATATCATTAATTACACAGCTGCTCTACCTGAGGCACTCCACATAAAATGGGAGTGGACAAGCTGAATATACAAAGGCAGGAATGACTACAAAGTGATTCAAATACACAGAAGCAAACCAGTAAAAAAAAAAAAAAAAAAAAAGCAAAACAATCACAAAAATTAAGTGGCAAAAAGTATCTATGGTTGTTCCCTTGAATCTTAAGCCACACGGTGCTGGACAGTAACCAGAACCAAGCTGAATCTGGAACTCTGCTTAATGGAAAAATTTTAAGCTGAATTTTTAACCAAGTTCCCCAAGAATGCTGTTGCTACTTATGTATCGTTCTTTCCAGCCGAATAACTCTTGAACCTGTTAGCTGCCTTCAAATGAATTTTATAGAAAGCAAGACGTCTCAAAGATGAAAATCTTGAGGAATGTCACTGAAAATACCTGCTGGATAAAGAAAAGAGCCCCCAAACCAAGGCCTACTTTCAGAAAGCAGATAGAGTTTAATTACTCTCTCCTCTTTGGGAAAAGACACTTAGCCCATTAGCACAGATTTAAATCAAGCATGTGCTTTTCCTGCTCAGAGATGTCATAGGAAACAAGATGTCATTCAGGATGCTTCACCAGGAAAACCAGAGGAATTCCAGTTTGTGTGTGCTTACAAAGAGAAGCAGGAGAAGGAAGGACAGGAGGTGCGAAAGGGCAACAGACACCAGCCCATCATTACCCAGGCTTCATTAGCTCTAGCATAAAACCAGTTTGTTCTGTAAACTGCAAACCAAACAATCCCACATTTGGAACAACATTCTGAGTATCAGCTTTAGAAAAAAAAAATCTCACTGGTCCCTTCAATTTTAACTCGATTTTTACATTAGTCAGAAACATCTGAAAATGGAAAATGTTACTGGATAGCGTATTTTGGGGGTATATATTTTATGTATTGTCATAAATATATCAAATATTAAAATAAGAATGTGTTAATTTTTTAAAGGTTTAATTGTTTTAAGTATCAAAATGTGAGATCACTGATTAATGGTTGCTAGTTAGGTATCAATCAATTATTACTGAAAATGATTTTCCAATTAAGACTGTAGCTGGTTTAGCAGTAATCACTAATTGGTGTTCTAATTGGTGATTTGCTGTTTTATTTGTCAGAATGTACAAATACTTAAAATAGGATACAACAGACAAGGCAGCAGGCCCACATGACAGGCAGCTGGGGGAGCAGACAAGATGGCCAGCAGCCAAGAGCAAAGCAAAGCAAAGCAGCTGGGCAGCCCACCAACCATTCCCACAGCGTATTTTGATTCCATCAAATCATCATTTCTTAACAGAAAACTGTACATCAGTAAATTTTCAGCCCACTCTGTGAATATATATACTAGTGAGTTTGAGAGCCTTCAATTTCTAAAGGCAAAACAAACAAACAAAAATAATATGAACTAGCCAAATGACAGGACACTCTCCACCATCTCTTCTCCGCTAATTCTGCACCGCTCTACTTAGCTTTCTCCACCTACTCCACAGCTCAGCTTTCTTTCCCTCACTAATCCCTCTTCTTCTTACCATGATATTACTGCTGCTGTACCTGATGTTACTTAATTACTTCTGCCAACGGTTTAACTTCTGAAAAATTAACTCTGAAAATCTGCAAACGGAAACATCACAACTACCTTGAATCAGGAACCTGAACGTTTTTAAATCCACTAGTCTCTCTTCAGTTCTGACTACTACCTTATCTTACAAGGAAAGGTTGTAAGAAACCTCTCAAAGTTGGTAGTTTAAAAATCTTTTCCTCTAGGGCAGTTTATTCCTGAACTCCATTGCTTACGCAGTTAGCTGATAGCCTGAAGGAGGAGGGAAGGGAGCACAGAAGAGGGCCAATTAACCGATGCCATAGTATGGGGATGTTCGCCTCCTCTGTTAATTTGACATCCTTTTGCAAGACTCTAGGGAGCTCTTATTTAAAGATAACTTGCGAAGTTGAGCTCCACAAATTAATTTTACATTATAATTGCTGCTCCTCGGTGTGCGTGGATACCCCCTTACTCTTGTACTAAAAGTCAGCAGAATTCCTTTCTAACCCATATACATGGTATGTGTTGATTCACCCTCCTTCCTGTCTGTCTCTCCAGCAAACAGTTCTTGGATATGCTTTTATCATTTATCTGAAATTTCATTCTGCTGTTCTACATTTGAGTGGAGGATTCTAGCAAAATGTCTTTTATGTAAGACCATGCTTTCCAGTATAGGCTTTTATATTGTTCTTTATTAAACTAAGTATTGTTTGGGCTTCTAACTCTTTCTTCACACTCCCTACGTTTTCTGATACTCAGGTCAGTTTTCCGAACACCATCAGCTACGTATACATGAGATGGTGGGCACAAATAGTTTCAAATACTTCCATTTAAAAATCTCAACATACCATATGAAATTCCACCTGCTATCCTAATTCTCCATAATCTTTTTTTGTACTTCAAAATTTCTACAATTCAACATACAAAATTTATCTTCTATTTTAGAACACCAATATTCACTTTCACTTCCAATCATTATAATCATTAAATTAAGATCATTAAAAATGTTTAATACCAGCCCCACATTTACAACTCTTCCATATGACACTGTCTAATGCACATCAATTTAGCTTTATTTTCCCAGGTCAAAGATGTGTTCCCCCTGTCCCCAACACAATTAACAACAACCTTCTATCACTTCGGAGAACATTAAGGAGTGCTTAAAATTTACATCCTGTATGCTACTTCCCATCTTTTCTGAATATGCGATTCCTCTCCAGTGTAATCTGAATCTCTCTACCTTCTTATTTAAAGTAACATTTTCAAAAAAGACTTTACAGCTTTCTTACACATTGTCTTAAGGTCCAGTTATCTATTACAATGGAATTTCCATAAACAGGATCGTTCTTCAATTACAGATATCAAAAATGAAGTAAATTACACCCACAGAAAAGACAAAGATAGTTCTAAAGGCATGAAGACAATGATGTGGGCAGCTTCATAAACCTGTGATCATGGCCTTGCGGTCACCTAGCACATCTCAAAATGGGCAGGCATAAATATCCTACCCTGAAATAATCACTCCTCTTTCCACTACTTTGCTTAACCAAAGAGGAAACCTGTCTCTCAAATGTACAGGAGAATGAATACGAAAATGGGAAGATTATGTGAATTAATTAAGGGTACTTAAGCACTGGTCTGCTAGGAAGAACTCCCAACATAAAAAAAAAAAAATTTACTCCTTGGGAGACAGACTATAGCCATTGAAGCCCTGCTCTGGCAGACAGGGAATATTGACAGGCAGGGAGCCTAAAAAGGTCTCTTCATGATCAATGTCAGGAAAAAGGAGAGAACAAGAACTCATTTTCTGGAAGGTCTGGTTTGTGCTTGATGCCTTGCGGAAGCACAAATACAGGCTGGGCGATGAGTGGATTGAGAGCAGCCCTGAGGAGAAGGACTTGGGGGTGTTCGTTGATGAGAAGCTCAACATGACCCGGCAACGTGCGTTTGCAGCCCAGAAAGCCAACCGTATCCTGGGCTGCATCAAAAGAAGCGTGGCCAGCAGGTTGAGGGAGGTGATTCTCCCCCTCTACTCCGTCCTCATAAGACCCCACCTGGAGTACTGCATCCAGTTCTGAGGTCTCCAACACAAGGAGGTCATGGACCTCTTAGAACAAGTCCAGAGGAGGGCCACAAGGATGATCAGAGGGTTGGAGCACCTCTCCTATGAAGACAGGCTGTTCAGCCTGGAGAAGAGAAGGCTCCAGGGAGACCTTATAACAGCCTTCCAGTACCTGAAGGGGGCCCACAGGGAAGATGGGGAGGAACTCTTTACCAGGGAGTGTAGTGATAGGACAAGGGCTAACAGTTTTAAACTAAAAGAGAGTAGATTTAGATTAGATGTAAGGAAGAAGTTCTTTACTGTGAGGGTGGTGAGGCACTGGAATAGGTTGCCCAGAGAGGCTGTGGATGCCCCATCCCTGGAAGTGTTCAAGGCCAGGTTGGATGGGGCTTTGAGCAACCTGGTCTAGTGGAAGGTGTCCTTGCCCATGGCAGGGGGGTTGGAACCAGATGATCTTTAAGGTCCCTTCCAACCCAAACCATTCTATGATTCTATGATAAGAAGTTTTGTGGAACACTTCCCTCTTTTTAACGTGCTTTCAACATTACATTTGACCATTTCTTAAACACAAACACATCCACTTCAGGATGTGCTTTAGGAAGTCCAGGATATATTTAATTGTTTAATGTGGTAATAAAATATCTGATTCTGTATCAACTGGTAGGTCTATTCTACTTCTCAGTTTCTCTTAGGATTTTACAGAATGATAGCTATGCCTTTCAATCATTTTTAAACCTGTTTAGTGCCTTCACTGTGTGACTGGCCTCCAAGAAAATTTCGATCCTCTTCTGTAAAACAAAGAGGATTCTCAGACTAACAACCTGTTTCAGCCCAAATGCCTTAGAGAACTCCGCTGTCTGTGCAATACGCAGGGGGTGAAAGGAAGAAAATAGAAAATCCTGCTTTATTCACCTGTGTTTAAATGAGTGGGAATTTCAATACCAGGTATTTTGAGTAACTTGGCTTTACGACATCCATGTCTTAGATTTTCTTACACAGGGGCACTCACCCTTCGTTCTCTGTTTCTAAAAGCGAAGTCTACCAAAGTGACTCAGGAGAAGAGGTACGCTTCTGGATTTACATCAGTTTGATATCCCAGACCAATGAATTGCTGTTCATGTCACACTTGACCGGCACAGCACAGAGACAGAAAACTTTGTTCCACTTATGTCAAAGTAATCCTTTGTTGACATGACAGATCACATTCTTCCCAACAATTACAAAACTGTCGACCACTTTCTTTTCACAGCCAAAACAGATGAGTCACCATGGAACGGAGCAGTGCTTCAAGACTGTGCTCCAATACCTCAGTGATTCACTGTGCTCCAGCCAAACAGCAAAGTAAAGTCCTACCCCTCATACTTGCTCCCTGAACTTGCATCACCAAAATACCTCAAGACACACACAACATCTCCCAGTTTGTATGTTGTCGTGGTTTAACCCCAGCCAGCAACACAGCACCACGCAGCCGCTCACTCGCTCCCCCCCCCACCCAGTGGGA
>JAVKLA010000058.1:9406997-9420445 GCA_034782735.1 Sagittarius serpentarius
TGAACTGAAAACACAGCGCTGTACCAGCTGCTAGGAAGACAATTAACTCTATCCCAGCCGAAACCAGGACATATGTACAGGCTGTAAGACTAAGAACACATAACTAAAACTAGAATCCCCGGAAAAGATAAAAATCAAGGGTTAGAGAGGTCAGTTAACAGGGAACACAGAAAGATGCCACATGAATTTGGAGTTACATGTCTACGTAAAATACCAGAATTAGCAAAACCACTGAATAGTAGCATTTTGAAAAAATCCAAAATACCAATTGTGTTCCTTTAGAGTAATTTTTACTTTGTATTATATCTCCAAGGCATCACTTGATATTCATTCTCAGTTCAAGACTAGTTGCCTTCCTGTGGCATCATTCATCTGGGTTTGTCCTGAACTCAGAAGTGACATTCATCATCTGTTTGCATCAGTTTTCTCTCTACTCAAAGCCCAGGTCAGAAAAATTCACCAGCAACGAGGACCTACATGTTCTCTTTCTATAAAAGCCAGTGTTACAGCCATCATGACTGAGAAGAGACTCCCAAGGAATTTGTCTGACATCAACGAACACTGAAGAAAGTTTAGGAAAGAAAAAGGCTGACATTCCTATGAAAGACATACTGTCTGAGTGAAGTGGAAGTGCCTTCAAGACAAGCTTTTCTTCAGAACTTATTTACAAGTTTCAGATAGAGGGCTCTGTTTCCCTAGATTTTGAGATCAGAAACAAAACTGAGGCAGGGTTATAATGCTCCATTATGAACTAGATGGATGATTTCATTTATGTTATTATATTTTTATGGATTTCAGAGAGAGCAAGAGAACAAGATGAAGTGTACAGAAATTCTTGTATAGCTCCACAGAGTAATTCTGCTCTAGACAACGTCCAATGATTGCATTTAATCAAAAAAAACATCCTTCATCTCCAAAAGGTAAAGACTATGTAACTAAACGGAAAAACATCTCCGAGTAGGTGATCCTGGAGGGAAGGGGCAGGTTATCTTACAATTCAGCAATAACATTTAACTTTTAAAATGTTGCTGTTGAAGTTACCACTAAGAGTAACTTCATTCACTTTTCTATCATTATTTTAAGCCTTCCCCTCCCAAGAATACCCTCCCAACCTCCAGTGATTTGTGGTTCAGAGGTTTCTAAAGCCAGACAAAATGTCTTCATATTTAATTGCTCTTAATGGGTTTTTCTTCCCTGAATTTGTCCAGCTGCTTTTAGAAACCATTAAAACATTGCGAGTCTGCAGCACTCTGCAAAGCTGATGCAACTTTCTATACAACCAGTGGTACAAAAACTTCTGGAAGATGCAGTAAGCGTGCATTTCCTGCAGCAGCTGACAAAAGAACAGAAAATATTATCATCAGCACTAGTCTCATTTGAAGAGATTCCCTCTTCTCTGTCACCACTATGTTTTTTATCCCTTAGCTATAATGAAAATAGTCATTCGGAATGATAATTAGTTTATCTTCTTCATTCCTTTCCAAAAACAAAGTTCAAGCTAACTGCACATATGACTGAATCCCTCTTTTTTTTTTTTCCTCTCCTCTGCCCCCAGATCTCCCTTTCTAAAATGTTTACCAGGACTGGAATCAGATTTTTCAGCTTACTTGTTTTCAGAAAAAGTTCACTAAGTTCTGATTACCTCATTAAGATAGCTGGCAATGGATCTGTGTCTGATCCCAACAATCAGAGTCAAACAGGTAAATGTATGAAATGGATCCCAGTCCTCTTTGGGAGGAGAGAAAACCACCTGAAATACTTTGAGAAATCACGTTAGACCGTTTCAGTGTAGTTATGATGTCTGGTAATACAGTTTTATTGCTGTTTTTCTGATGACCCTGAGAATTCAGAAAGAGGAGGCTAGAACAATGCCTGCAATAAGACAAACACTAAGTAAAAACCTTATCCAGAAAGAAAGACTGAATGAGGCAACCAGGAAAGACAGCTACATTTATTTTGGCTGGTAATACCACATAAAATTTAACTGAGGAACTTTTTGGCCTTGCAGAACAAAGACTAGGCTGGGAAAGAAGAAAACAGGGTGAAAGATCATAGAATCACAGAATGGCTCGGGCTGGAAGGGACCATCAAAGGCCATCTAGTCCAACCCCCCTGCGGTAAGCAGGGACCCCTTCAACTAGATCAGGTTGCTCAGAGCTCCGTCCAGCCTGGCCTTGAATGTTCCCAGGGATGGGGCTTCTACCACCTCTCTGGGCAACCTGTTCGGCCAGTGTTTCACCACCCTCATTGTAAAAATTTTTTTCCTTACATCTAGTCTAAATCTGCCCTCTTTTAGTTTAATGCCATTTCCCCTAGTCCTATCGCTACAGGCCGTGCTAAAAATCTTTTCCCCATCTTTCTTATAGGCCCCCTTTCCCTAACTGACTGTTATTTCTCCTGTATCTGAGATGTTGGATCTCTCATCAGTCCCATTCCTCTGGCAAATGAGATGAGAAAAATGACACAGCGTGAGGGATAGAAGTTATGAGTTCTGAGTTACCCCTCAGAAGCTGGGAGAGATAACTTACACAAAACAAAATGATACTGCAGAGTCACTTAGGAATTAACAGCAAATAATTTGAATATAACAGCCCAGAGAAGTGGCTGAGGGTGACAAACTGGTATTTTCCCAGGTTCTTCTGAACGTTGGTAAAACCCCATCTACTTACTACAAACTTGCAAGCTGCATAGGAACAGATGATTAGCAACAGGTTTTCTAGGTAGCTGCAGAGCTTCTCAGCATACATTTACAAATACTTTTGCTTGAAATAATCTAAACTCAAAGGTTTTGTTTGTTTGCTGTTAGTATGCTTTAGCATTTGAATCTCCAGTATTTTTTCAGCATCTGGCCTTCCCTTCAAGGAGAGCACTCTCGTTTCAGCACCGATCTCACTTGATGCGCTCCACAAAGGCAAGCAGACACCAGAGATTACTTCTTGCTACACCTTTATGCAAGTAAACACAAGAAGCAGAACTGATTTCTACTTCTCCTCTAAATACTCATCCTTGCAAGGGTGCTTCACAGAGCAGAGCAAAATCTTGCTCAAACACTACTCTAAAAACATTTTAAATTATTTGCCTTTTCTTCAAAGCATGAGCTTATTAGCCTCACACAAGCAACTCGCAGGCTCTTTAAAAGACCCCAAGCTCTATGTCTCCCATCCTGCCACCTGCTACCTTCTCCATCTATTTGTACTAGATCCACTCACACTTCAACCACTCCTCCTCCACCCACCCCCACCACACAGAAAAGACTGAATCTGTATGCCTGGGAAAAGTAGGAAATGACAGAGCAGAATACCTTAATTAGGCATATGCTTGAAAGAGTATTTAAAAAACTAGAACCGAAATGTCAGATCTGGAGAGATCAAATTCAAAGCCTCGGAATTTGACAAAGGAAACAATTCTTCGTTTCTAAAAGTAAGCAAATATTTCATCTTTTAAAGAAAGAACCTCAAAACGTGATTCCTTTCTGAAGAAAAGAAATGCCACTCATTAATGAGACACCATATCCACTTACATCTTATGATCAAACAGGAATTTACAAACTACAAATAAGAAAAATAGGATGGCATGTTTTGTTTTAACCTTTTCCATGCAACAAGAGAGCAATCATATGGAGCATGAAGTAACTGTATCATTACTGTGGTTTCTGCAAACAACAGAATACTTTTGAAAAAGCAAGCACCACATGCATTGTCATCACAGTTGTTTCTATTTAGAAAAAAAAAAACACTTGGTCATTCAATATTATCAACATTCAAATAATATTCTTGCCTACTGAAGATGTGTCCTCTGTTCAAGTCAGAAGTGTTCTACTCAACTAAATACGCCTCTCTGAACAATCTGAATTGATGAGTGTCTCCTCCGCCACACTTCAGCATGTCTCATATTTTAGCATCCTACATTCTCATCACAGGGATTGAACAAAGGAAGCACACTATGATTCTAAGTACTAGTAGATGAAGGATGACAGTTTTTTATTCTGCACAAAGGAAACTTCGGCAATAGGAGAATTCAACATGCTTTTCTGAAGAGACTTTTCCATCAATCCTGATGATACTTATGTTATTTCCACCCAGAGTATTTGGGCTTCTAGACAGAGATCATACATACAGGGGGACAAGAAGAGCATTCCTGCCAAATTTCCAGGGGAAGCGTCACCATTAGAAAATGTCATGAATATTTGTTTGGCAACAGATACCATGTCTAGGGTGAGGGGTGAGTGTTTCCTCCGAGATTACATTGTCTTCTCCTGACCCAAGCAAAGTTTCTCCCTAAAGCACATTCTTACAGATTTGCCAGGGTTTGAGTTCTTATAAATTCATTGATTAAAAGGGATGAGCAGCTTAATGAATATACACTGAAAAAAATCAGAACTGCAGATACTGAAATAAAAACTTTTCTCTAATTTAGTGCAAATGCAAAATATTTCCAATCAAATAGCAACATACAAGCTCCCTAAAAAGACCTAATACTTGTTGTGACCCAAACAGGTACATGGTTTATAAGTGCAGAGGAGGAGTCCTTTGTTTTGTATGATGACAGTTAATAGAGACATAAAAGAGAGGCAATTTATCAAATCTATCTGGAGGTCAAAGGCAAGATTTCAAAATTTATTAGTTAAATTCATCAGTCTCATTCTTTTTAAGATTTTACACCTACTCTTGATACTTTTCCAAGGAGAAGGAATATGCCCTCCTGTCATAATTTCATTAGATAAATCATCTAATAAAGAGTTAATTATTAGAACCTTCTACAATTTTACTGTACACAAAACTGGACATGGTGCATTATTTGTTGGCATTAACAATAGTAAAAAACAGTATCTGCTTCTTTCTCTGCCATGGTACTACCTAAGAATTCTCTGTGGTTTAGCCAACACAGGGACAGAATTTTAGACACACAACCCAGAATGCACAAAACCTAAAACTGTAACTCTTTAAGATTTATTACCCTTTAACAAATATCTGGATAAACGTATCCTCTTTTCTAAACTAGGGATCAGTTGTGCTTTACTCTAACAGCATGAAACACAATACATTTCCTCCTTAATCTTTCTGGGTGGCATTCATTTAACAATGTTTCATGTAAAAAATGTATACTTTTTTCAAGTTTTCTGCTTTATTGATTTACAAGAAATTACATTGTTTTTAGCATCGAATATTAAAAGACCTTTTTCTGAAACCCAAATACAGTCACTCATTTGCTCTATTTTTTGTGTATTTTATAGATGACCAAGTGTTACTCATTACACAATCATCATTACCTTTCCAGCATTTCAGAGTTTCTCTTTATTAGTAATTTTCTCTGAAATATTTTGAAAGCATATACGTAATTTTTACCCTTAAGAGGCAGAATTCCAGTTAGTCTTCATAAACATAGCTTCCATTTAAGAATCCAATTTTTTTAACATCACTGAGTAATCACTCTAACTGATCACACCTATGGGATGCTGAAATAACCTCACTTACAGTGCTACCAAAGCTACCAAGTATTCTGACACAAAACAGAGATTATATGGTGCACAATTCATAAATTTAGCCCTTCAATTTAGCAGTCTTCATACTCCAAATTTCTCTTAGAAGTTGTTCTTTTAACAACTTCTTTACCTTTTCAAATATCTTCTCACATGCAATTTCTATCCCTCTTGACAAACCGAAGGGACAAGTTCACGATCCAAATGTATTAATAATAACCTTCAAAAAATCTTTGGAGAAACAGATATCTAGCTATGGGCTTTGTTCCAGGTTTTTTTTTCCTGATTTTTCTTTTAAAATTACCTTTGATGATGTATCCACTTTTTCCCCCTCTCTTTTCATTTTGGAAAAGTTTTCACCAACGGAATTACTCACTCTTACCCACTGGACCCCAAAAAATTAAGTATTATGGAAAATATGTCCTCAAGTATTTTTCATCAGCAGTTTAGTAAGACTTTGTGCAATTGCTAGATTTTGTTCCTGATTGCCTGTAAACCCCTTTCTTTTGTGACAAAACTTATCACCAGCTACAATAACAGCCGCATACATTAAAAATCTTCATTGTTTAATTAATAAGAGAGGAGTTTCTGTCGTCTTAACTCACTCCTCCCCTTGCCATGGGCTCTCCAGCAAGTTCAGGACAGAAAGTTTGTTTTTAATCAGCTGAAGCCCCATTACTGTAATTTCCTCCACTCTAAACATACCGTATTTTTATTATCTACTTATCTCCCCAAGTGATCCTCAGTGCTTTACATTCCACCTTCTTCTGCCTTCCTCGAAACATGGAGAGTGGTACTGTGCTTCTCATCTGAACAGTTACCGTCTTCCTTGGATTTTGGTTTTTTTAATTTTTTTATTTTTTTTTTTTAATCTCTCTCCCACCATGCCTGGTGAATTTATGACACAGAGGTTGCTGTTGGAAAGAAAGCTGGCAAAAGTCTCATTTCAGACCTCCCACAATCCACTCCTGTATTATTCTATATATACACCTTCCTCCCTTCTCCCCATATGCTCTTAGCCTTAAATTATTTTACTTCTCTCATTTTCCTTACATGCAAATTCTCAGCAGGGCTACAATTTTCCTTCCCCCACTCCCTGTGATTCTTCCTCTAGCCACACTTTCCTCTTCCTCATATCATTTGTTCAGTCTCACTCTGTCTTACAGTTTTTTCTCTCCTCAACCTTCTTCCTCCTCTTTTCTCATCTTCTTTTTCTGGACACAATAGCTTGCCATCCTGTATTATCATGTTGTATCAGACTCAGACTGTATTTCCAGATTGCTTTCCACAACACAGTCTTCTGAAAATGTTTATCCCATTAAATACCATAAAAATGCTTTTTATGTCCATTACGATGATGTACAGTCTTCAGTAATTAAAAATGAGGACATTCCTTTCAAACTTACCTTTATTTTGTATTTGCTGTTCCATAACACATAATAATACCATGCTTCTCTCTCCCTCTTAAGTCTACAATACTTCTTGAAACAGTCATATTTCACACCATCTCAGAACATGACCAGAATGTCTTCGTCAAAATCCTTCTAGTAAAAGGACTGCAATCTAAAAACTGTTCTAGTCAAAACTGAGGTGTGGTATAGAATCCTATGTGCTGCACTGATGACCATTATACTTTCAGACAGAAGAGCATATAGAAGGTATTATTAATTATCTCCCTTCTCAATGCCTTCCAGAGCCACTGAATCTTTATTCAGTTTCTGGTTTTATTTTTCACTTTCTGATTCTCCATTTTCTCTGAAATGTCTATTTATTCCATTCCTACCCTACGATTTTGATTTTATTTTGCAAATACATTCTGAATTGCAGGTTTTCACCTTACCCACCTTTAGGCCACCTACCGTATTGCCCAATTCCTTCTGTAATGCGCTTAATCTCAGCAAATTTCACTTTCATTGAAGATTTTTGAAACTTGCTTTCCTGATCAAGTCTTCTAAATCCTTCTCTGATTAAATCTCCTCTGATCAAAGAGACTGTTTCTGTCTTTCTGCTTTTCCTGTACATGCTTGGTGTTGCTACATGGCAATAATTTATATTAAAGGCTTTTTGTGTCATTTTAAAATTTTGTTCTCTTGAGGACTCTTATGGGGAAATCTGTCTCCTTATCTGGGATATCCATTCTCTTAAAAAAAAAGTTCCAAAAAACTATGGGCTTGAATAAAAAGCAGCATTCACAAATCATTCTACCGACTTCTCGAACTTTCATTTCAGGAAGGTGTCTGCTCCAGCAATTTCTACTGATCCTACACAACTGCACTTTCAGTTAAACTAGACGTTTACATCTAATTAAAAAAAAAAAAAAAAAAAAAAAAAGGGAAGTTTTGATGAATTCTGTGTAAAAACATTACTTGGTATTTTGAGGTTACTGCAGAAAATAAAACAGTTGTGAGTCAATGAAGTGGAAAATTATTGTCTTGTAACAGATCCTCTAAGGTGCAAAATGTTCTCTTATTTGCTGTTATCAGTATGTCTAGTAATTGCTTTTTGTCCAGCTATTTAAAAAGGGGGAAATACAGTTACAATCTGGACAAAAAGGGACAGTAAAACATACAAAATTAAAGGATTCATTTTTTTTTTATTTTCCTATTTTATAGCATGAAGAAAACATACCATAAAAGACATTTGGCCTATCAAAACAGAAATGGTAGAGAGATGAAAAGAAGCTGCATAAAAATATTAAAGCAAGCAACAGGTCACACTTAAAAACATTCATGTTCTTTTGTTACTTTAGTTCTTTGGGGAAAAAACCTTACTATTACTTGAAAGTGGTTTAGCCATAAGACTGAAAATACTCCTAGTAACATTTCTACACAGGTTTAATTATAAAACAGCATTGTAAAAAGTTACATGGTGCTAAATTACACTTTAGGTCTACATAACAAGGAATATTATAAAACCACCTTCTGTAACAAACCAACAGCTCAGCGTAGACTAAGATCACATCCTTCTTCCATGACTAGCACACACATACACAGTTGTATTTTCCTGGGCTTTCTGAAGAGAATTTTAGGGGTTTTGGTTTTTTTAATGCCTCTGCATGGTTTTGGATTCTCCTCAGTTTTATAAAGACTATCTGAAAAAAGCGCGAGGAAATTCTGTTATTTGCAAACAAATAGCCAAAGTTGTACTTCTAAGAATCATTTAAGAGACAAATATGACGAAGGTCTGAGGTAAATGTTTGAACCCAGACAGTTCTGACGTCCAATAAACACAGGCAGGGAGTACCAAACAACTGCTTTCCAGAACTAGACCAACACCTTACCTTGCTGCAAAACAACTATGGGATTTATTTCCTCCCCCCTTCAATTTCATTTTTTTTAAACTAGACCATTCGGTCTTCTACAGCACAGCCTTGCAACTGTAAATTCACTTTGTATCATACTTGCACCCAGATATTCTTAAAATCCACTGGAACACAGAAGTAGGTGTTTGAAAATCCTCCTTGGAGTTTACTAAACTTCTTTGATGTTTTCACCCTGACCACATAAATGAAATCTTTATTAAAAAGAAAGGTGATTAGGGCCATTTTCATAACTATGATGAAAGAGTGCCTGACAGATTTACTGTTCTTCAAGGCAACTTTGCAGCCAAAGTCAACAGCTAACAAGAAGCCTATCTCTGAATTCATGTTGGGGGATATAACACATTAATTAAGTGTTCCTCAAATATTTCAAGGAACATTCAGATTTTCTGACTGATCCACTCCAAGCACTTCTCTATAAAGAGACACTACAGTTGAGTAGAACTGAATAAATTCAGGTTTCTTTCCTTTTTAAGGCATCCTCAATCTAAGTTCTAGCACCCTAGTCCACAGTAAATAGTCTTCCTTGATACAGTAGTAACTCATTTTCACAGTAACTTGCATCACTTTAAGGTTCACTTAGGTGCATTTCTACATACTGTGCCCTGGCAATCCTTGAACTTATTCATATGTAGGTAGAAATGTTTAAGTATCTGTGTACTGTCTGTTACTCCAATGAAACATAGCTTTTTATAAAAACTCCTGCAGAAAGGATGCTTCTCTTTGATGAATTAACACATTCAGAACAAGGTACCACGGCAGTGCTGTCTTCATGCTCCTTGTAGCTTGTCCACAATACCCTGGATTTGACTAAAATCCTGTCTAGAAAGCTACACACTCATTCCCCAACCAGAGAGATGTCAATAATAGATGGCTCATGGAAACACTGCAGAGAATCAGCATATAGGAGCTTGCTGCTATCCAAAATACCCATACCAAAAAGTTTTATTTATTCAAATTCTGTGTTGCAACAACTACAGGTACGCAATTTCTAACTGACATGTGAACACTCACCTACCTGCAAAAGGCCACAAATATACTTTAATCAAGCTTATCAAATCACATACGGGCTGTAGTAGCAGTATCATGCCAAAGCAGAGGAGATATAATCAAAGTACCAGACAGGCTCTTCTGTAAAACCCTCCCAGGAATCACTGTAGTGAGCACAGAAACCTCTTGCAGCCCCACACCTGTGGAGGAAGGTTTCTAGGTCTCCCTTGCTCTGGGAACCACGTCAATGCAACAGATCCAGATGTTTTACACTTACACACACTCAATTCACTCATGTACTGAAAGTTCTGTTACGACAGCCCTATGCGAACCCAGGCATTATATAAAAGAGTTCAGTATGATCAACTGCATTATAATACAACGACATGAGATGATTAAAATAACTTTTTCCAGGTGCCAGATATCTGCCATCATGTTTGGATAAGATCAGGAATATCTTACTCCCTGCTGAGCTTCTAATCCTGCCTCCTCAGAATATGTCAAAACTGATAACCGTGGCAGACACTTACACTTGGTATCTTTATTTTCTCAGTAGCATCAAAATCTACAAACTGCAGTTCTAGTTGTTGTCTCCCTCTCCTGAACTGCCCTTCCTATCCATTCATCCCCCACAGTCCTCCTCACCTCCCCCAACATGCTGACATAGGGGAGTTTTAAAAAGAAATCAAAATGAAGTACATTGCACAGAAGGAAGACTTATTTTAGCATAGGCACATAAGAAGAAGAAACATTGAGAAAACTACTTGAAGACAAGAACTCTATGAAGTTATCTCAGCTTTTATCCAAGTTGAGATATTTACTTTGCAAGATTTCAAGTCAAATATTTTTTTTAAATGCAGAGTTAAGGTACCACAATGCCTGTGTAGAACAAAAATTGCAGAAACTCAGTAATTCTGCAGGACATTTTACATTGATCTCTGGGTGCCCAAAGACATTACTGCAAAAAGTAGTCTGTTTAGGACTATGCGGCTCTTTCAAAACTATCCGTACATGTATTACTTCTTTGAAAGGAAGTAATAACTCATCAGAATGGAGGGAGTATTGATCTGGTAAATGGCAAAACACAGCATCTTCCTAACTTTGTACGTTTACTTCTGTCACTATCACATATATTCAGAATATATTTTCTGAAGTATTTTTTCTTTCTCTTTTTGTTCCATAGGATCAATAAAATGCTTACTGTATTACCAACAAAAGAACCCATGCACCAATTCTGACAGAAAACCACCTGGTAAAACATTCGGACCATCAGAAAAATCTGTGAAAAAAACATAAAATGCTTTTCTTCACAAAAGAAAAAAAAAGATTAATTGTAGAATGTATATTATATAATAAACAATGCATGAAAATAATGCTCAATTACCAACCACATGCAACAATAAAAACCCAAAGTAGCAGAGACTGAAAACACTACGTAAGGAGGCCAAACTATACCCAAAGCAACCTAAAATCTCTCACAATCCTTCTAGAAGTTTACTATTTATAAAACAAAAAACATACAGGACACTTACTTCAACCACATAAATTTGCATTGCACCACAGTAAGTAATTTCAGATATGCTGCCTAAGTTTGTAAGACTGTTCCTGTCTGGTTTCAAACCTGCCTTATATAATAACCTTCATGTGATTCAGCACTCTCCATCAATTTCTCAGTTCTCTCACACAGCTCTCCTCACAGCTCATAAATACCACCCTTTCTTCACACCCTTCTCTCTCTTCCTTTCTTTACCATCATAAATTCTGACAACTCAATTGATGACATCTAACCCTGTAAGAATTAAGAGAAAAAAAACACCTTAAAACCACAACAGTAAAACAAGGAAATGTGACTGCTTTTTTTTTTTTAGTCATCTGTATCTCTTTGGAAAAAAGTTAATCACAAAGTGTAACAAAACAGCATATAAGGGTGACCAAAAAACCACCACAAACTTACTACTCTTGACTAAATGGCTTCTTAAAAATAAAAGGCATTAAGGACAACAAGAAATCCTCTCAGGTAGGGGAGAATGGGGGAAGACCTTTCTCTAGACCCAATCCAGGCAGCTTCCCACTGCCAACTCCAGACTAGCTTGATCATCTTTTAGTAAGACGAAATATGATTCACCTGTGATTTTTATCAGTTTCAGCAAAAAAGTTTTTAACTGAACAATTTTTTCGGACTTTTCCAGGCTCTCTTTCACGCATCTAAAAATTAAAATCTCCAAAATTATTATGGAAAAAAACCACTTCGGACTACACATTTATAAGGAAGATCGTAATGACATCAAGTAGCATAGTATCCTTCCCAGGTAAGGCCAGCCTGAAGAAAAATTGTTGGCGTTTTGTGGTTTTTTTTCTTTGTAGAAGTCAAAATGTTCTTTTGTCAGCTCCAAACAATGCGCTCATGCTTGCAACTGGAATTGTCCAAAATAATCTCTACATGGTGAAACTCTTGAGATATACCCAAGACAACAGGTACGTTATGAGTATCAGTACATTGCATACAAACAGAAATTGTTTTTGATGAGTCAAGCACAGATCACACATTTTACTGCCATCCATGCTCTTGAAATGGAACTGCAAAACAATCAGAGTTTGCATTTATTTTAACAGCAGATAATATTCTCAGCCACGCTGAAACATTCTACACATACTGAAATACATATAATCATTTACACTTCACCCTAATCTTTCTGAAAATGCAGGGAAAATAATTTACTAATGATCTATCACTTCTTCTAATAATGAGCCACTAGAACAAAAGCCAGAAATAATAATTCAAGTCACAAAATATTCTGAAATGCTTACCATGGGAAGAGTACAAACAACAGAAACTATTACAATAGATGTTTAATTAATTGATTGATTACAACACTCATTTACAGCAATCTTTAACTCTCTAAGAGCATGTAAGAAGTAGGAACAAATGAACGCTTTTACTGTTGGAATTTTTAAACTACAGGGGTTATTTCTGAAAAAACTACTTCCAACTCCGAAATGGCTTGGTGCAAAAATGTCACTTGTACAACTTCTACTGGAGCAAGGGCTTTACAAGACAATATGGACAATTTTCATAGGCCCCTCCGATTAGACCTACCTCTCCTTCCGTATGCCTGAAAACCACTTCAGTTCACTCTTCTACCCTTTATTTACCCTTGTCTTTCTCCCTTTCCACCCCCCCAACCAAATGGCAGAAGTTATGACAGGATTCTTCAGAACGTACCTATGGTCCCTCTAAAATGCGAAGACCACAGAAAATGTTGTTTCTCTAAATGCCAATATATACACGGTATTGGTATCTTTCTAGAGTGAGCTCTCCCTATCTGAAATACGCACTTACGCACACTTTTAAGGGAAACAGCTGCTTAAACCACGCAAGTATCTACTTTGTTATGCGCTTTCCTGCACCTCTGTCTCAGTCATGAGCTTCCTATTATTTCATGTGACAACATAACAATGCTAACTATTTTTAACCATACCACTATAAGAAATTTTTTAGTTTTCTTCATTTAGAATCATAGAACCATAGAATGGTTTGGGCTGGAAGGAACCATCAAAGGCCATCTAGTCCAACCCCCCTGCAGTGAGCAGGGACACATTCAACTAGATCAGGTTGCTCAGAGCCCCGTCCAGCCTGGCCTTGAATGTTCCCAGGGATGG
>JAVKLA010000058.1:9430775-9460841 GCA_034782735.1 Sagittarius serpentarius
GGAGAGGGGGGGGAGAGGGGGGGGAGAAGTCATCAAATTAGAGTCAAGAAAATGCTACTGAGGAAACAGAACAGTTTTGACTAAGAGGAGCAAATGTTCTCATTTTGGGAAATCCTGAAGCCAAATTCTGACCAGTAATGATCAAGATGATGAAAGCTGGGCACAGAAACCACCTTGAACATCCTTGGCTAAGCTCAATCAATCTGCCTTGGTTATAATCGTCTGAATACAAGTCAGTGGCTCAAAATCTGCAAAAAGGTTGATACCTTGCCTAGGACCTTCTCCTAACAGTAGCAGAGTACAATTAACATGACAACTCAATTCCATGGCTGCAGAGAAAACCCTTCAGTTAACAACAGCAATTCTCACATACTGCATTTTCAGAAAACTACTAGCTGCAGACCAGCTTCAGATATTTTAAAGGCTAGGAAAAAACATTGCAATACTCCAGTCTAACCTCATCCAGTAATTTCTGATGTAAGCTCAAAATTTTTGTTGGAGACAAGTACTTCATTTTTATGAAAAAAAGCATATTAAAGCTGGACTTCAGTGGCTACAAGTGACAGAAAACAATGCAGTCAAGAGAAATTACTACAACATTTAGCAGGTTTATTTAAAAATATAAACTTACGTGTTAGATTGTATTTAGACTTCAGCAAGACATGAGCCATCAACTTACTCCACATTCAAAGGTAGCCTGCCCCTAACTGATATTCCCTGCGTACATGGAGCAAGGAAAGTATTTTCCTGGTTAGTTCCAATAACGACATGCAGTAACCTGCCATGAATCTTTCTCAAGGTCCCTCTTTTCTGGCATATGATTCCTAATTCTTATAAAGAAATGACCTACAGTCTTTTGTACTGCATTTATAAGAAGGCATAAGCTACATGAAAATACTAACACGCAATGGATACACCCAACTGAATGATCCATGTTTGTCAAAGTATTTGTGAAAATATGAGACAGATCAAAACAGATGAAACCTAACAGGTCTCTATCAGCTGAACATTGTCTCATCTTGATCACTGATCATACTTCTGCAATCAACTAAAGATTTTGTTCTGCTTCACACAAACTATATTGCGTTTTTAAACGAAGAACACTATCACATTTGCCTTTATTGAAGACACATCTTTCTACATTATGTACAAAGCTGTACACATTTATTAAAGATATTTAACTGAATAAATAATAGGCTTCCAAGGAAAAAAAGTTGTGCAGCATTAGTCATGATGTTATCTTGTGATATTTTATTAATTACATCCAATTTATTAAACACATCAACTTCTCCACAACTTTGTCCAAGACTAACTTCAGACTAGACAGATTTACAGTTCTTAAGATCATCCTGCTTCAGCTTTTTACACTTCTGGAACTTCAGGACTTAAAAAGTGGATAAAATATACATTAGTGAGATCAAAACATTTCTGAACTCCCTTTGCTTTTCAGTTACCAAGCATTTAAAATTTAACTATAATTGCAATTAGAATGTATGATAATTAAAAATAACAATTTATAGAATGGAATAAAATTTATTTTTACTTTAAATTTATAATGCAATGCACCAGCATTCTACTTCTTTCAAGTAACAGTAGTAAATTAATTACAGAACACTTACGCCTTTTTGCATTGTGTGTAATACTTTTACAGTCTTTGGTACTGGAGTTCAACAACTGTTGTGAACAAGAACACATGTCCCTCACTTAATAAAACACCCCTTTAACTTCCCTTTTCCTATCAATTAAAATCCCTCCAGCATTATTTTCACTACTACTCCATTTATTTGAAAAATACAGATACACCTTAATTTTTTTTTATACTTCATTACTAACCAAGTTTCTTCACTTCTTGAGACTTCTTTCACGATTGAAATGTGACTTTAAACAGGCATATAAGAAAATAATAAGCATTTTAATTCAGGTTTTTAATGCCTAAATGTTTCTTCTGACACAGTTCTGCTCATCCTTGTTTACAGTTCTGGAGAACTGGTATTTTCAACCACCATTTGTATTTTTTATGCTTGTTCTTAAAACTACATACACAGTACAAAGCAGATTCCCCAACAGTAAACCTCACCTCTGACTTATAGCAACATTAGTCCTGTCGTTCTTAACTGTTATCAACTCAACAGCAGAGTTAATACAGTTCAGCCCACAACCCCGCACTGTCTTTGCTAAGTAAAATATATCCAGTACGCCACACTGCACTCACATCATACCAAGTTGTATTAGGCTAATCAGAAACAACAGTGTAACTTGTTTGCAGAGGGGGTGGTTGAATTTTCTTTAAAAAATAAAGTAAAATAAAACATGGGATCAGACAATTCTTCAGGAAATTCTATAGCCAGCATATTGCCACGTTCCCTTCATATTTTCCTACCAGTGGTTATATTACACCAGATGGATGGGATGTAGGTACAAGTTGTGTGTTCCTAAGATGTTGCTGGTGCAAGTTGTGGGTACTAAGGTCCTTAAGCTCCCCATACATTCAACCGAAAGAGACAGATGCCTCTATCACTCAAAGCCTTCTGAATTTACACACTGAATTTAGGTAACTGCAAATTCCTCCCTAGTAATATCAAATCTAAACATTTACCACCTAAAAAATGAAGGTGAGGTAGGTTTCCAAGAACCCTAATTGGCACTGTTTTATGTTAGATACAGGGAACAAGTTGTCACACGTTGACACACTGTTACGAAACCATCCACAGCTAGCCTGAATCACTAAGCAGTGCTTCTGAACTACTATCAGTTATATTCATTTCCCTATTTCTATGTCCCAAGGTAACTTTAAACCAGTAATTTTGTGTGTTTGGAAAAAGGGGTGGGGTGGGAGTAGACATTCTCAGGATGGGGGTGTCAAAGTCAAACAGAACTGCATTCATATTAAACCTAAAAAGCAACAACGTAAAAAGACATCCCATGAAAAAAATTAAATATTCTGACCTCTTCTAATTAGCCAGGTAGGTTAAGATCCAAAACGGCTTTCTACTCTTCCATACCTCCCACAATCACTGGAAGGGAGGCAGCTATCAGACACTGGGCCTGACACCCAGCATGACATGAAGTGGAAACAACAACCTGAACATCTAGCTCTATGTCTCACTCAGCAACACAGCAGAGTATCTTTGGGAAGCCACACCGCTACCAAAAAATCACTCTACTGACCCACAAGCAACAAAGCACAAAGAGTACATAAGGTTCTGTGTTCGCTGGCTGAAATGATGGCAAAACACATGTAAGTAATTTCAAAGACTGATGAAGCAGAGACATAACCCCCCCACACACACACACACACCCCTTCCCCGAAAATCCCTTACATCCACTCTTCCACTCAATATTTAAAACAGAACTTGAAACACACTAAGTGCAGATTTTTGCTTTTGAATTAACACTTTCAGCCTAGCCTTACCTGTTGAGATTGTGGACATACATGAAAGCACTAAGACAGGCTCTCAGCCTATGCACCTACGTCTCCCACCCCCTATAGGAAACCTTCAGAGGCACAGGTTCAACTGTTTGTACAGTCATGTAATAATGAACCAGAAAAATTAAGTAGGCAGCGTAGTATTACTGTATAAACTAAATAAACTTCATATTCATTAAAAGAAAAAAAAAAACCCACACAAAACCACAAAATGTTTTTCATTGTATTGTATCACCTACATCAAATGGCAATCCCCCAATGACATTTATCAGAAGTACTAAAAAACCTTACCTTTTGGATAATCTTCCAATAAGAGGTTGAAGTGACCTAACTGACAAAAGAAATCAGACTCGACCTTTCCTTCAGCTTTCAAAATTAGCGATTCATAGCAGCGAACAGCCTGGGGAAAAGAAACACAAAGTTTTCAAAAATGCTGTATTTAACTAAGGCAAGGAATACATTTTCTGTACACTTTCTGAGAAATAACAAAGTTTCTTGTTACTCTGCAAGGTAAGAAGTCTACAAACACTGTCAATAACTTGTAGTTAGCATTACTTTTCAAAGAAGAAACGTAATATTTGAGATGGAACAGATTTGGAAGTTCACTGATTCTAATGCAAATTGACAGCAAATGAACAATAAAAGTTTTATCTGGTTTACTGGTGGACTCCAGAAACATTCGATTTCCCAAACACAAAACAAACCTCTAACATACACGACTATTTTTAACAGGAAAAAAAAAGTAATAAAAATCAATGAAATGCAAAAAGATTGATTTTATTTATTCTTTACAATCAGCAAGAAAGAAACCTCTCTGATTTTATTCTCATTCTTTTTTTTTTTCCTAAAGGATTCACATTTCATTCTACCAGTTGTTTCACCAGTTTTTGCTACCTCAGCGTGCTTGCTTAGGCAATTTATATACCTTAGCACGTATTTCCCAAGATCTGATTCTTCTCACTTTCCTGTATCATGTCATAAAATTCTGTTTATTACCTTCTGCTTTCTACACAGTTGCTGTAGACTAAGTAAAACTAAAGTTAGAAATATGAATCCAATTAGAAGAGACATTTACTTTGAGAAAAGTTGCCCTAGATGTTTTTAAGCAGCACACACAATCGAAGTATATTCTGTGCTGCAAACACACATTTTTAATAAACTGAACTGATACCTTCTATTCACCACAATGGTCATGAACTTTAACCTCTTATATTCTTACCTCATGACCCTATTTATACTTTGGGAATGAATGAATGAATAAATAGGTTTCTCAACTTTTTGAACTTCCAGTTTCTTGATTTTTTAACATACTAGCCATTAAAATGAAGTAGTTGAATAAACTAAATAGGAGGGAAGGTCCTTTGCACCAGCAGTAGACTTACAGTTCTCAAAAGCTTGACAGACTTCCAACGGATTCTAATTTCAGTTGGTTAATCCATGACTTTCACCAAAATCATGGTTTGACTATGTTTCAACTTCGGTTGCAATTATGAAGTGCTTAATTTTAATATATTAATCAAAGACCTTAATACTTAATTTGAAATTACGAGCTTCGTTAAGTCATTTTATTAAAACTGGAAAGTCAAAAGGGGAAAAAAGATCAGTCTATCCTGTAATACTCAAGTCCAAATATTAAATTAGTAGTCTTGCCCATATTTGTGATTTTCTTTGTGTACACTTGTATTAATCATCAAAATGAGAAATGCCCACAATAAAATGAGGACACATTAAACAGTTAAAAACACACCTGTGGAGAATCCAAATTACTGATCTAATCTGTATTTTAATTTGCCATTTTTACCTTGCTATGCCAGTTTTAAAATTATTTTCTTAAATGGTAAGCCTTAATAAGATAGACCTTGCTGTACTCAATGGACACAAAGTCATACATGTGACCAGATGAGTGGGCCTTAGTTTGTATCCCAAGCTTGAGATGTGTTACATACATTTTCACCCACTTCCAAGTACAGAATAGCCTTGTTTTATGGCTGTTTTCAGAAATAAAGTTCTAAAAGATAAAAACAAAGCTATGCTGCTGCATAACTGCAGCAAAATGGGTAACTTCTTTATTAAATTTATTAAGTGTATGTGCGGTATTAAATGATTTAATAAAACATTTAAATTACTTATTTTAAACTGTAGCTACTCGGCCACATTCTGAAAACATTAAATTGAGATGTGTATTTGCCTCTGCATCAAAGAACTGCTACAGAACTGTTCATTCATACTGTGACTTTTGCCTTAGCAAACTGCAATGGAAGGCCTGGAATTCTGTTGACAGTTAATCAAAGCTGCTACTCCTTTAATTTTACTCCCATCACTACGAACACTTCTTGGAGTCAGCTAACTCTCAATCTAAAGAATATGATGCCTGGAATCAGAAGCAAAGCACACAAGTCCAAAATGAGTTTTTTAAAATTACTACGTGTGTGTGTGTGTGTGTGTGTGTGTGTGTGTGTGTGAACCGATTCTCAACGCTCAGGCTCACCCACTGAACCTATTTCAACCTGTAAATGTTTTAATGCAGAATCTTGTTTCCTGTGTCTTGCTTCCTCTCCCCACATTTTAGTCTCATGTCTGGATTTGTACGAATCCTAACACAACTCTTGCTGGTGCCCCTGATGTTACCATCACATATTAATTTGCAGATAGGCCTTCCATTTTCTGATGATATGCAATACCTGCTGCAGCTGCTGAAGACAATATTCACACTATGACATTTTCTCAAATTAGTATTTTGTCTTCTACAATTCAGTCACTGTTCAGAGCATACAGAAACTGCTACCACAACAGGTAGCTTACAAAAACCATTGGAGAGGAAGTTAGGGTAGTTTATTTCCTTAATTAGATGGCTACAGGTATTTAAAGGGAACTGGACTTTATGAACAAGTGTAACAGGATTTTCCTATACAGAATGTTCAAGGAAATTATAAATCACACGCACGTAAACAGCTAAGCATCAAGGGACCATTAACATTTCCCCAGCCCCTTTTTGAGTAAATCCTCATTAAAAGATTATCTGAAGCACTATATATATATATATATAGTAGGGATACAAAAAGTCATGCCCAAGTCTTTCACACAGCTCAGATCAATTCTCAACAAGGCAGGTTTTCCCTTTGCCTTAGAATACACTTTGAAGATACCACTAAGCCATCTTACTAACACCAGCACAAGGCAAGGCGTAGGACACCAGAGCTGCAAAACAGAACTTCCCCTTTAAGTAACAGTTAACTTACAGTTAACTGTTACTGTAAGAGCAGTTCAACCACACCATTAAGTACACTCTCTCAATTGATCTCTAACCTATTTGCAACATTATCAGGAAAACACATTTATGCAACCTTAAGTTGTGAAGATTGTTTCATATGAATTTTTAAAATTATTCTAGCATGTTCTAACAAAATGAAACAGAAACTAGGAGCAAGCTTTACTTCCTCAGCAGGAACACCAATGTCAACCTCTGAGTTTCCAGAGGATGAGCAGACCAGTCAGTATGTGGCTCTTGTCCTTCCTAGTAGGCAGAGCAGATTCATCTAGACAAACTGATTTATCCAGCTTTGGTTTTGGTCAAGAAACTTCCTTCCCCATCAAACCCCTCCACAAACATCTTTAGAAAGGAAGAAATCTTCTTTTGCATAGATAAAAATTTGTCTCTTAGTTGAACAAACTGACGCAAAGCATTTCAAAGAGGGAGGTCACAACTACAGGTATCTGTGTATGGTTTCTTTCAATGAATAATTAAAATACCTCATTTCAGTGGATCTGTAACTGCAAAGGCCATCTATGACACCAGTTGTGCAACCAATTTAAATCATCCTGAGACACTAAGAATTCTAAGGAAGTTAAAAACCCCTCCGGTTTTTAAGGGTTGTGATTTCTCCACATTGTATGGATTTATAGGTGCACTCAATGGAGCCAGCCTTGAGAATTGCTAATATTGACAAATTAACAAGAAAGAAAAAGACCCTGAAACGAAAAGGAAGATGGCTGCACAACACTGTACACTTCCTTCCCTTTGTTCAGAGCTGCATGAAGATAAAAGAGAAACCTGAAGAATTTAGGAACTTGGCAAAATAATCACCCACAGCTTCTTTGCAGTGAGGCAACCAGAGCAGAAGCAGGAAACAAATACAGGACTGGATGCAGGAAAAGAAGCTGGTTTATATGATACAAAAACAAAAATAACAACCAAAAAAAAAAAAATACTCATGTTGTTTGCCACCTACTTGATTAAAAGCAAACTGAAGTAATACGCTATTGTCAACACTTCTGACATGACATTACAAACCATCCCTTATGACATCATAGTTCGTGACTGGGGGCATTCCAATTTCACAAATTCAACCACCAATTCTTAGGACACGTTTAAATACACTATAGTGAAGAAGAAAAAGGCTTAGTGTATTTGTCAACTTGGAAAAAAATAATTCCATTATCATCTTTAAAATGCACTACCAAATCCTTGTATGTTCACTAATTATCATTCAAAATGGAAAGCAACTCCAATATTTTTTCCCTCTGTTGTCAGAGCATTACCCCCCACCCCCCTCCACCCACCCCCCCCAAAACCCCAAACCAACCAAACAAACAAAAAAAACCCCATAAAGCAAATGCCAGTTTTGGCTATTATTAACGTGATGTCTTTTCATGAAGAAAAGGCCCCAGGGTTGGGAATATACTACAATCAAAAAAAAAAAAAAAAAATCCAACCGATAAAAACCAGAATTCTAAATAGTGCATAGAAAAGTCAGTGGTACATATTACAGCTGTACTTCATAAAGCAGAAGAAAGGACAGTGTTATTTCTACTTCAACTAATATGAAAAAAAAAACCCGATCATCACTGGTTGCAATTCTTTGTACTTTACAGCACAAATTCAAATTACTGTTAAACAATTGTACTAAAAAGAAAAAATACAGCTTTTCTGAATAGTTTGTGAAGAAGATGATGTAATGACATAATTTCTTACTCATGACAAGCATGATTGACTAGTAGTGGGACTAAATGGCCAAACATGACAAAATGTTAATAATTAATTCTTTAATATATTAACAATATGAAAACAGAAGAGTGCACCGAGTCAGCAAATTTTTACTTAAAACATAGAAAAAACACTGACAACTACAGAAAACAAAAAAACTAGCATGGCAACACCTGGGCAGTAATGTTCAGTGAAATATTTGAATTTTACTAGGTAATGTATTAACTGTTCAAGAAAAAGACTGTTTTAATGCAGACGACAGTGTAAAATTACAAATTCAAAGCCTCAAGATGTTCCTAGAACCTTCAGGCTCACAACAGAAAACACTATTGTGTATGTAAATAAGCCTTCCATTGGGGGGCTGGGGGGGAAACAGTTCCTGCTTCTTTTTTCTTGTTTCTCTAGAAAGCAACAACCTGAATGGATGGACTTTGCGAGCAGGTAATGAGAACCGGAAGCATGCAAAAGATTCCATGTGAAAAAAATCTGAAGAGACACATCAGTGGACTCTTCACAAATGGAAAAGAAAGTGCTGGACACTGAAGTGATGATGATCACACTACTTACTACCAGTCAGTCTGAGCTACAGACCAGAAAAGCAGAAGGTTATGTACATGCTGGGCTCATTCTCCCCACCTCAGTATCAAAAGACGTTGTTCTGAAAGGCTTTTCTTCCATTCCTTTCTCCATGCCACAATTCACCAAAATGCACACGATTTTCTAGTAACAATGACAACAGCTACCATCCTGAGAACCTCCTGATTCAGTTCTAGCTCCTGCTCTACAACAACAGGAGCGTGAACAAGGTTCACTTCAGGTAAACAAAGAGAGAAAAAAAACTAGCCCGTGTCCTTCAGAAATTAAATTTCTGCCCCCCCCCCCCCCCCCCATCAGTGACTGGCTGGATAAACACCACCTCCTGGGCTGTACATGAGTTAAAGAACATCTCATTTACTTCTGCAGAGAAGGCATAAAAATCATATTTGATTGAAGATAATCTATATTAATTCAGTAGATCCTCCACTGAAGGCTCTCATACTATGTAAGGATGGCACAATACTCTTAACTTCCCTTACTTTCTTACTCAATACCAATTCCCACTGCAGCTTTTAAAGCTTCTTTATATGCTCGCTTTCTCTGTGAAGCTCATACTGTGTTACAAAATTTCTCTCTCAATTTAGCGCAAGTTTACTCTCCTTGTATTTCATACATGGACTGTATTATGGACAATGAATGGATTTAGAGCAGCCCTGAGGAAAAGAACTTGGGGGTATTAGTGGATGAAAAACTGAGTATAAGCCGGCAGCCTGTGCTCGCAGCCCAGAAAGTCAATCAGATCCTGGGCTGCAGCAAAAGAAGTGTGGCCAGCAGGTCCAGGGAGGCAATTCTCCCCCTCTACTCTGCTCTCGTGAGACACCACCTGGAGTACTGTGTCCAGCCCTGAGGCCCCCAACATAAGAAAGACATGGAACTACTTGAGCAGGTCCAGAGGAGGGCCACCAAGATGATCGGGGGCGGGAACACCTCTCCTATGAGGACAGGCTGGGAGAGTTGGGGCTGTTCAGCCTGGAGAAGAGAAGGCTCCAGGGAGACCTTACAGCAGCCTTCCAGTACCTAACAGGGGCCTACAAGAAAGCTGGAGAGGGACCTTTTACACGGGCATGTAGTGACAGGACAAGGGGTAATGGTTTTAAACTGAAAGAGGGTAAATTTAGATTAGATGTTAGGAAGAAATTATTTACTGTGAGGGTGGTGAAGACAGGCTGGCACAGGCTACCCAGAGAGGCTGTGGACGCCCCATCCCTGGAAGTGTTCAAGGCCAGGTTGGATGGGACTTTGAGCAACCTGGTCCAGTGGAAGGTGTCCCTGCCCATGGCAGGGGGGTTGGAACTAGACTATCTTTAAGGTCCCTTCCAACCCAAACCAGTTTATGATTCTGTGATTATATAAAACCCTCAAGAAGGAAAAACATGAACTGGGCTCTCTTTGGTACCTTTGGTCTTGTAAAATTTCTATGGTATATTGGAATGTTGGGAAGTTACTCTAATCTGCTAGTAATATTTATGAACAAAGTCCTTATCATTTCAGGGACATTTAGTAGTATAGAACAATGGAAACTGATCCTCCTCATGCATTTCTCAAGAAATGTATCATCAATTTTGGCCAATTTATTTTCCCGTGATTACTGCTTCATGAAACAGGCCACAAGAATAAACACTGCAAGCAATAAAAGAAGAAAAGCAGTTGCACACGTTAGCTACACGCATAGCTTGATAACAATTAAGATGAATTTTCTTTAAAAGCCACTACTGTGGTCTAGAAGTTATCTACCATAGGCATCATTTGAAAAAAATACTTGTTACATCTTCAGTATAATCTGGAAGTAAAAGAGAGGAGATGAAGCAGCAAACAGCAGAAGTAAGGTCAAGGTTGCTAAGTTTACAAGTGAAAATTAACACGAAAACTAACTGAAAGGTAAACAGCACAAACCAAAAATCTTCTGGAGACTCAAGTGAAAGAAGCACAATATCACCATAAGAAACAAACAGTAAAATAAAGAAAAAATAAACTATTTAGAAACCTACTGCAGAGAATTAGTATCACCAAAACAAATGCTACAATCAGATGGAAAATAGGAGACACTAGTAACTTAGCAATAATTCTTCCTGAAGCTAATCACCATTGAAAAATGAGGGATACTGCTTCATAAAAAGCACAGAACTGCAGAACAGAATACAAGATAGAATATATGCAAATCAATGATAAATGGAGAAAGGTGACATTTTAGCGGAAGGGGGGAAAAAATTAACTTGCCACCACTGAATAAAGAACTTACTATCAACTATAAGACATTCTGTACAAGTGTTTTCTGTCAGACAGATGTAAACTCAATAGTGTAGGATTCTGAAAGAAAAATACAGGAAGCTTAGTCGTTTTCAGCCAATAGTGTCCATAACCAACTGTATTTTGACAAAAAGTTTGTTGACTGGAGTTAATATAGTGAATCACTCTGCATTAACTCCGAGATCACCTTTAGGATGCAAACCCCCCACACCCCCTCTTACTTCTTTTAAATACAGTAAGATATCCTTACAAATACGAAGTGTATGTATAGACAGACACACTTACATTATGCAGGAAATTAAAACAAGTTCTAAACTATCAGCAAACAGAATGGTCTCTATTCTGCCACTGAAAACATTTCATAATCAGAAGACTCGGGAGATTATGACAAATTTTGTATGGAATTTCATCATTCCAAATCCTGTATAGTTATTCCTTTTTTTTTTTTAAAGTAGCAGTAGATTTTTTTATAGGCAATTGAAGTGGCTGATTTTTATCTAAGAATATAGGAACATTTTTTTTGTTATTTTTACCATAATAGTTCTATTTCAAGTAGAATTGCAGCATCTTAATTTAGCAATTGTTCTAGAGCTAATGAATAGTTCACGACACACTAAAATTTAAGGCTTCTAAATCTAATTTTATTCTAGCAATTCTTAACTATACCAACATAGAATATCACAACTGAGGTGCAAGCATGTCATAGTTCAGAACATTTGACAGTTACACTTTGACAAATAAATCTGTCTTTTGAAAATTTTAAGCCAGCTGTATGTAGGAGGCTACAGATTTTCATATAGGTTTTAGTAAGATATCATACATCAAATAAATAGCTGTTTTCAATTTCATTGGGTAAATAACTTAAAAAATACAATTAAAATCAACACCGGGGGTGGGGGGGGACACGGACACAACCAATTAAAGCCAGAGTCTGCATCAACAACTGCCTGTTTTACCTAAGAAAAAAACCCAAAGTTTAAATCTGAGTAACTGTTATTTATGCAAAGATCTCCTGATCCAAACACAAGTCTTTAGAAATGTAACACTACCAGCTATCAAGCATAAACATGCAATGAATAAAGAAGCTTGAAAAAAAAGTATTAAAACAGAGAACAATGTACATATATATATGCATAAGAAAATGTCTACAAAGACTAACATGATAAATACATATTTGTGAAAATACTCAGTTTCAGACTAAGCAGAATGATTTTCTGTGCTGTCATTTGAATACAAGGTGATATAGAAGAGCAACTACTATAAAATATTAAAAAACTAGCACCAATTGCTCTGCTAAACTTGCACAGTCTATACTTCAGTTCCAAGAAGGTACAAGCACCAGAGGTGGCCTGGTTTTCAGAAATAAACATTGTTGGTAGCTTGGTTTGAAAATACAAGGAAAAGAAGATTTATTTTAGAAGAATGGAGATGAAAATGGGTCAGGAGCTGTTGACGAAGAAAGTATAAAAACTAATGTTAACAGGGTGAGAAGTATGGAGTTTTCAGCACCACAGGAGACATAAAATGGGTAAGGGTACATTAAGACACAAAGGACCAAAAAAAAAAAAAAAACCCCAAAAAAACCCACCCCACCACATTTAAATGGAAGGAACCGTTTTCAAATATTGAAATACCATTACTTCAAAGTCTCAGAATGCTGGTACTCTAAAGTTAGCATAGCCAGCATACCAGCAAGGGTGCCCCACAACGATTTTTCATCACATCACCGAAATCTCACATACATGGTACCACTCCACATATGTTCCTTTTTCCACTGTCATTCATATATACTCTTATTGTGGCTGCTTAATTACACTTAGACAATGGGAATGCCACTCAGGTATAACAGTGAGCAACACTGGAACATAGCCAAATGCGCATGAAAACCAGCTTGCATAGAAAAATATTTTGGAGAAGAACTTTATGCCTGGTAAACACCTTGAAAAGCATCACAATAATTCCCACCAAGAGGTGTAGCTCTTCTCTGCTACTGCCTGCAAACACCCCGCCTTATCCCTCACCTTTCCCACCTCATGTGGCAGCCTGAACGAAAAAGAATTGCAACGAGGAAGAGGAATACAGTTCTCTGGATACAGTCACACAACTAATGATCAGTACCACTTCTGAATGGAAGAGCTGGTGTACCTCATTCCAGGTAAGAAATGTCTACTTGCGCTATGAAGCAATAACGGCGGGGGGGGGGGGGGGGGGGGGGTACATTCATATAGATTTCAGAATTGGTATTTATGAACTATAAAGTGCAAGTCCAAATTATTTTAGCTACTAGCACGCATTTGCATCATAATATGCACTAAACACCAAGTAAAATGACAACACACTCAAACATTGCTCAGCAACTGGCCAACAGAATCTTCTGATAAGTAAAACTTTGTATTGAGTTTTCACAGGCAACACATCCTGAAGAATCCCGTAGCTGTAAGGTAAATAGCCATGCAGGTTGTCAACAAAGACTGTTTTCATTAACATTCCCCTGGAGCTAGATAGGCGGCCGCCTTCTTGAATAATGCTTCCTACGCTCTACCAAAATTGACATCCGATATAGAAATGGACATTAACAAATACCAACTCAAAAAACATGCATGTATCAAGCTTAATGCCAATTCTCCATGTATCTCTATATATTTTCAGGGATACTACTGAACTAGAAAATAGAGCTTACTTCAAACAACACAGCTCCTGGTAAGTACAGCAGGTCAGAAACCAATTCTATTGCCAGGGAGGTGGGGAATGCACAAAAAATTCACCAAAAAAACCTCAAACCAAACATTAAAAGCATCTAATAAGGACATTCACTTAGGATACAAAAGACCAGGATTCAGGGCTTTGCCTAATTTGAAACAAAGATTTAAATTTGAGTTGTCCATATTCATAGCAAGTGCCTTACACACCAGATTCCAGAGTCAACCTCACTTTTAAGCCAAAAGTCATCACGATGATTCACAGCAGGACAAAGGCAGAATGACAGAGACTAAGCTTCCACCTAAACACAGAGAACTCAGTTCACCTATCCTTTCCCAACCCACAACTACAGTATAACCGTGTGTAGGCAAGGTGAATTTTGTGATTTAAAACAAACAACTGGATAAAGAAGAATGCAATCCATTAGAGGAAGGTACTGAGGAGTTTGGGGCCACACCACCATCTGCCTTGGCTGAACACCAACAAACATAGCCTAAATTACAAGTTCTTCTCAATTCCATTATGCTTCTATTCCTTCCAAAAGAAGGATTTGCAAATACTCTTTTCCACCATGCCCAGCTGGAAAAGGTACAATATCCCCTTCTGTCTGACCTAACTTTCACTTACCATATACTCTGACTACTTAATGCACAATACTCCCAATACTTGTTGACAAGAAGCCACCAATTCAAAACATACATGGAACAGTGCTCAATAACATGGGCTTCTACAATCAGTCACACCTAACTTCTTAATATGCAACTCTAATTTAACCTTGTTTGTTTTTAAAGTTGTATTAGATTTCAATTTTAATAGCATAGGTTAAAAATTATGAAATAACTATAATTCCAAAAATAGCCATGTCATCTTCAAAGAGTTTATCACAAAACTGCCTCAAAAATTAGTCACTACACTTTAGGAAAAGCAATACACAAACGCAACATACTTATGTCCAAAGGCCAATCACCTAAACTTCTCAGATTTAAAAACAAAACAAAAAGGCATTAAAAAAAAAAAAAAGCTAACACACACTTCACTACCCTTACACTGTTGATTACATTTGCCAGTCCCAAACTTCACAGAAAATAGCTGATGGCTATTTGTTTCTTTAAAATGTCTATTTGTACACTAAAAATTAAAAATTGCACAATGTTAAGTGAAATTCCACTGTATGGAACCCAAATCTTTAACCTAGCATTTACCTTGTGTTGCACCCATACTACCTTTCAAGATTGACTAAATCAGTATCTCTAAGCAATAAAAACACCGCTTGTCTCTCAGAACCAGAGAGAAAATTTTAAAATCTTTAAACAGTCAAACTGTTAGAAGGCATTTTACAAACCCACGGAGGTGCAAGCGCTCCCATCACCAGAGACTGGAAATCAGACAAAGTATTCCAAAAGAACAGATGTGCAGTACGGCATTTAACATTAGGACGTTCAAAGGCTGTTGGCACCATTCATAAACAAGCATGTGTATGTGATTCATACACCAAATACCTTTGAAGATCTCCTTATGATAGATTACTGTAGGGTTTGCATTTAAAATGAAATTACAGAAATGACTGAATGATACACATTTCAGACGTTTGTTGAGAAGCTTTTATTTTTGATGAACATGCTGTATTACACAGGATCCACCCCACAGAAGATGAGGTGTTTTGGCAGGTTAAGTATCTGACTCTTCAACTGAAGCTGTAATGGCTCAGGCCTTTAGGTGAGAGATAAATTCCTATATTGTTTACAGTGGCAGACATCAATTACAAGTATACATTAATGCAAAACCTTAGAAGGAACTTCAGCAGTTTTACAGGCAATATTGCAACCAACCTGAGGCTGCAAAAATGCACCAACACAGTGACCCAGGGCATGAAGTCACTCAAGAGTTTTTCATTAAAAAGACAGTTCCTTAACACTAAAAAGTTGACATTGTTCCTTTTTAAGGTTTTGGATGAACGGGGCATACCCATGCCTCCCATTTCACTGTCACTAATGTAATCGGTCTTTGTTTAAAGGTTAAATTCACCTTCAAAGCACTAAATGGCCTGATCACAGAAGATCTTTAAATCACCAGAATACAGCAGTGCGAGAACTGCAGTCAACAAGAACACTTTGCAATACAAGAAAAGTTTATTTCCACAGAAGATTGTATTTTTTCAAGTACTGGTGCCAAAGAGTAGAACTCATCATTATTAGGAAAAGTACGTCATCAACACAGCGTATGTGGAAAGGTGCACGCACTTTTACATTCGCCTTCATTAATATACATAAAAACCCTACCATACACTGCAGAAAAACCCCTGTCAAAACAGTGTGTCACCACAAACAAGCAATTCCCCTAGAGAGGAAACAAGGGAAACAGCAAAACAAAACAAAAAACTCTATGAACCAAGCACAACAGTCAGACACTGACTAAAGAGCACATTGGGCACAACCAGAGAGGCAAATAAAAGCTCACACAGAATAAAGGAGTGAGCAAGAAGGAACATGCAAGTGAGATGAAATCTTCTTCGGGGGGAATGGTAGAGAAGGAAAGTAGACAGATCACAATTTACTCAAGTCCTGAACAACAGCACCCTCTTCACTGCGTTATCATTCCATCCCTACTCCATCTGGCAGCACAACAGCCTCCCTATTATTACTAACCCAATACATAGCATCTCTACATAAAAATCACTTCAATCATGCCAGTCACTCAGAGAACAAGTGATTTGCCCTCTGTCGAGGATGCTTGGGGAGGATGAAAAAATATAAAGGTGAGAGAGTTTAAGAACATTTTAAAATGCATCAAATTTAAATTAGAGACATTTTCAAGTAAGCATAAAAGGCAAAGGGTAGCATGCAAGTCAGTCCCAAATGTCAATCTTTTTAATCCCTTTAAAGTGTCAACTGTAGTACAAAAGGTTCATTTTTCATAGCTTTCTGCAGTAACAGGTCTATTTATAGCCAAAAAAAAAAAGCAAAACCCATCATTCTGGACCACCTGTGGCCTGTCCCATGCAAGCAACAGGAGGTATGTAAACTTCATGCTTAAGCTTGGAAAAGTGAATAACACTTCCACATGCGAGAGAGATTATTTATGTTGTCTTTAGGCCACAGATGGAGAACTGGCAAGTCATGAGGTTCATGTGGCTTACAGGGAAAAGCTCCTAACTAGCAAGGTCTGTGCTGCTGTTCAGCACATGGAAAGGCTGCAACTGCTTTCAACCTCTTGGCCAATTAGTACCAAACTGCTATGGGAGAACAAGCTCTCCCAGACAGCACAGACAGGGCCAGGCAGCGCTGACTGGGGCATGGGGTGCAGCAAACAGCGGGGATTCCTCTCGTCTGTTGTTCCTTGGAATCACAGAATGGTTTGGGTTGGAAGGGACCTTAAAGGTCATATAGTTCCTTCCTCTCCACATGCTGAGCAGGTGGAAGAGCTCCTTAAGTTGATTCTTTGACAACAGGAAGGCCCTGCCCTGCAGAAAAGGTAGAACCAGGAGGCATGCAAGTAAGCCAAGGAAATGACAAGGAGTCCTAGAATCAGAGCAGAGACAACAGAAAGCACACCTGAAATAAGTGTTACAAGTTGTAGGCATAAGATTTAAATTTTTTGTTAGCCTCTTTGCAGGCTAGTAGAACAAACCACACAGACCTGACAATTAATGCTAAGAAGAAAAAAAAATACAGTATACTGAAAATGCGTTTGAAACTTTTTTTGCTGTGAGATAACCTGAAAAACTGAAAGTCTTTGTGGAATATTAAAATCAAGTTTGCAGCTCTTGTTAATTTTATTTCCCTGACTCTCCAGATGTAAAGACTTGGCTGCTAGCTTTATGCTAGTTCCTCTCACACCCAGGCAGACTAAAAGGAGCATAACCTCTACTCCATTCTCCTTATTGCCGTAACACTTACCAGTACATGCTGTATGCAAGTTTGTCAAAATTTATTCCTTCTGTGTAGTAACAGAATGAGATTTGAGACTTCAGATCCCAGACTCCTGTACTTGTTTCACATACAGTTCAACATGCTTTCATTTTTCCTGAGAGTCAGGCCAAGCTCTACCCAAAATCCATTTTCACAAGTATTTAATAGTGTCCAAGCAGCACAAAATTCAACATAATATTACAGTAGTTCACCTTTTAAGTACACTTATTGGTGGTAGCCTATCATTATCTCCATAATTTGCAGTGATACAGTATTAGCCTTTGGACTGAATTTACAGCATTACTTTAGGTCTATTAACTATAAATGAGGTGAGGACATTACAACTTGAAAACACACCCATCAGCATGCCACTGATGGATTTTTCAAGTAAATCTAGGAGGCATGTAGTAGGAAAACATTATACAACCATGTAAGATCCTGAACTATGCAACAGGCTTATTAAAACTACTAAAAAAACCCTCAAGTACATTAATTATTGGATTATGAGGCAACAAACCAAGACGAGTATATGCTACCAACATAAAGCAGATGAAAAAAAGCATACATGATTCTGGAGTTGAGCACAGGATAAATTTCCAACAAAGATAAAATAAGACGACCATGATACGTCAGACCAATAGTCAGTCTACTGCAGCATCCACTGATTAACTGCAAGGAACCATCTTCCATTTGTTCTGAATTTGCTTCCTGGTAGTTTCAGTTGATACTCCCAAGCTCTCACAGTAGAAGAGACAAGGAGCAACCTTTTCTAAAAGCAGAAATATTAATACTATCTCAGCAGATTTGATCTACAGCATTCAATAAAATTTCCCTGTGTTCAGAAAAGAACTGCAGGGATAAGAGGAAAGAAGAGTCTGTCTTGCAAAAGGAAGTTACAACAGCTCAAATCATTTAGCATAGCAAATCAAAAGCTAGTATGACTATTTTCTACAAGTACCAACAGGACAAAACCCAGGAGAGAGAAGAGCTATTTCAGCCTAACAACAACTTTGACAGACAAACAAATGTGTAAAAATTTAGACTGAAAATTAAAAAAAGGATTTGAAGAATCAGAAAATTAGGATCTTGCATAGTATTTAAATGGAAACAGTAGAAGTAAAGGAGCACTTTTAAGTACTCTTATTATTTTTAAGATAGAAATTTTCATAAATGTAATGATATTACATGTATCAACGTATCTGTGACATAGCTGCCTGCAATATGAAGGGATAGGCTTCAAAAACAGCTGGAAACTCTCATGTAAACCTATGTATTATTTTGCGTTCTCTCTAGAAGACTTTGCACAGGATTTCTGGAAGCAACTTCTGAGTGTGACAGACCAATACCAATTACTTACTATATAGAGCTAAATTGTGAAACAAAAGGCGTAGGCCCTTGAGGCACTTCTGGATAAAAGTATTTAGGAAAGCTTGGGTAAAAGATGGAACTAACTTCTTAAGGTTTTGAACTACAGCATCTCTACTGTCCAGACAGGAGGCAAACACACTGTAAGTGGAGAGTGTAACTACAGACTCAAAACCTACAGACAATATTTGAAATCCGGCCAGCTTCAACAACATAAATACATGTGGGATTCAGTGCTTGGATACTCTCCAGAGCATCTCAATTTTAATTAATGAAGGAATGCAATTTTTTAGCAGATATATTTAATTTATTAAGGACCAAACCCACCTATTATGGTCTTTCAGATTATATTTTAGCTTTAATTTCAGCATTACTCTAACAAGACAAGTACTAACACCGCAGGTATGTCCATATCACCTAACACAACAACTGAAGCTTCCCATCTTCATACAGACTAGCTTTCCTTTACACAAAGGTAACTGCTTTTCAAAACTCACTTGTGAAATAGTTTTCTCCTAAATTTGAAGAAAAGTTTTAAATTTAGCAACTCCCCAGAAAAGAAAAATGAAAAAGTCAAAGAGTAAGTATATTCACAAAAGTCAGTAGCATTATATGTTCTGTGATATGCTTCCAAAACTTTATGTAGAAAATTAAAATGGTTTTGAAGCAAAAAAATAAATGGTTATGCCTATCTGTTAACAAACCATTTAAAGAGGTAACAAACAAAACCACACACACCCCCACCGAGCACCAACAGAAATGAGACTGCGTATCACATTTTAAATAGCTTTCGATGTCTCATGCCCAACATGCATTGCCACCCATAGCATAGTACCAAAAGAATGAACGCTCTCTGACCTCAAGAGCTATCAGTAATATGCTGCAAGAAAAAAAGGCATTGGGGAATCACAGTGGTTACATTAGAAAGGGTATTTTAAGAAGTTTTATAATGCTAAGCTACCATCTCACGTTCTCTAAAAGCAGTATGTTCCAAGTAATTCTTCACAGCATTTTTTTTCCAAAGATGTTCCCCCTCACCCACATTCAAACAGGTAGAAGCATGCAATTTGCTTTCTGCTGCATCATTTATCTAGTTGCTAGGCTTCTAACTCAGACTTACTCTTTTTTTCCAAAATACATACAAACAGCCACTGTCAACTATTATTTTGAAATGTTCTTAGTTCTCATAAAGCCAATGAATGCCAATTTTTCTTTCCAAAACAGAAATGTTACCACCAAAATCAGAAGCAAATGACAAAAGAAGAAACAAATCCAGCAAAGTGCACCATTACAGTTGGATTCTGCTGTCATTTTTGTTCAGGACTCAAGAATCAAATAGCAAACTTATTACCCACTTTTATCAACCCAAGCCTAAATCTGGCATTAAAATTTGAAAAGTGTTATTTTTAGTATCGATGTCCTAATGCTACTACTTGCTTTCACTATCAAAAGGCTATCATTGTTTAAAGCTATAGCTGTAAGACTATAGTGAAAGCTACTAATAGTGATATCACTATCACTATTTTTGTACAGTTTATCTGAAAATGTAATATACCTTTTAAAGAGAAACTGTAGCTCTAGGTTGATGACAGAGGTTTTCAGAGTGACATGCTAAGTATAAAAATACTAAGTGAAAACACCTTTGTCAACAAAATCTAACACATAGTTTGTTAGCAAGTGGAATCTTGTGCGAGGCCTTCCAGAAGGCTCAGAGCAACCAAGTAACACCCTGAAAACAGGAAACACATGTAACCACAGTTCTGTCCACAAAGATCTGACAACAGTCACTGGGAAGCAGCTGTTAATACTCTAGCTGCATAGGGGCAGCTGTATTCTACAGTCAAGGTATTAAGCAAAAAAGAATGAACTGTTACGTTAGTAGTGATGCAATGCAGAAAGACTTTTCCTTGAGAAATGTCATGAGCCTGACTGCTAGCATGATCAAATCAAAGAACACTTCTGTGCCTCAAGAAAACCACTATGATTTATTCAGCACTGCCTGGTACAGGCAGGAGGAGGGCTCAGGGACACCTAAGCCACTATGACCATCAGCAGCTGCATAAGACAAGGATGACATGCAAATCTCCAAGTTGGTGTAGAGAGGTAGATCAGGTATGGGGAAAAAAACAAGTTTAGAAAAAAAGCAGAGCTGAGTCTTCCTGGAAAGCAACCTAAGAACTCAGGCATAGGAATGCCACAGGCAGCTCCACTTCAGTTGCAGACAGTAGCAAAATGAGCACATGCACGTTACAGACCTGAAAAGAGGGAGTGTCATTCATGGAAGTCAGAGTTATTATGTTCATAGGCACAACAATTTCATTCCCTGGTTTTAAAAGTCTTGCTAGACCAGTCTGAAAGGACATAAGCTACCCCAGAATAAAGTTGACTGCATAAACCAAAGTTTTTTGCTGTTAACATTGAATTTGTAGGGGAGAGAAAGGACAAAAGAAATAAACCTTTCTCTTAATACAGCAATCTAAGCAGTTGTATTCCAGGGGGACTGCATATGGCAAAACTGTCCCTAGCTAAAGGATACTGTATGACTCTCAAATATCCCTCCCCCCTCCTGAAAGCTCTGTTACAGTTTAAAAGGACTTACGGGCTGTACATTCAAAACTCCCCCCAAAAAGCTGGGCTTATATCTCATTCAATTCCAGGACTCATTTACAACCACTAGCACTCACCTACTCCATGACCTCATATGCCAGATGCAAGAAACTGGTCAGTTTGTATCTGACATGCAGGTTTGCAGGTGGCAAATATCACATGCTGCTCTGCTACAACAGGAGCTTCGCAACTTAGTGCTGCCTCAAGACCAAAAAACAAAAGGTGTACTTCCTAACCCAAGTTTAGCATTGCAAGCCTTCTCCGTCCTGTGATCTCCTTTCCCTCACCTACCACATAGGCTGATGGAAGAAAAAATTTTCATATTTCAGAGGCCTATATTTAGAGTGCATGATCTATGCGGACATTTGTGTCCTGAATGTGGGCTACTTTCCAAAATCTTGGGAGATCCTCCTTCTTAAAACTACTAAAATAGTAGTTTTAAACATGTGAGACAAAATAAGTATGTAACTTCCCGATTTAATTATGTGGCCCAAGTGATATGTTACCTCTGACCCTGCTGCATACCTGGGCTGTCTTCTCTACTTTGTTGAGACGCCTCCAGAAACAGCATTTGGCTACTTACCCTTTCTTGTGTTAGAAATCTTCCCACTACCCACAGTCTGCTGTTATCCATCTGCCCTTTCTTCCCTCCTCCCATTCCAATCACACACTTTTTGTTATTTTGCCTTCCAGAAAATAAAACTACTTCCAAGGCCTACACCTGTTACATATGATAAAGTCTTACAGGACAGGTAAATTCAGCTCACTGGAGAAAGTTCTAGGTAATCGTATCTACAAAGCTTTTGTAGTGGTTCAGATGTGCTCATAGGGTATGAGGTCTCATCATTTCGTTCACTGAGAACAGGGAACACAACTCAGACCTCTAAGAGCTCTGACATAACACTAGTCAAAACCTGAAGGCATTTACATACTGCCTGCATAATAGCAGCTGATACTAAATTAAAGGCATTTCCCCACAGATAATGCAGGCTACATGCACAGAAATAAAACAATAAATACTTGCATGATAGCATCCAAGAGAAAACTACTGAGGATCGTTCTAAAATATATGTGTATCTTAAAAAGTGCCACTGCCACAATTAAATTAGGCTCTTTTTGCATACTTATCTGTCTATTAGTTGAAAAGCCTAATAGTAGACTTAAGGAAAGGTGGAGAATTTAATTAGTAATACTGAAAATAAACACTGTTTGGAACTAATTTTTCCAAAATTAATGAGTATTCCCCCCGCCCCCTGTCCCCCTCTCCTCATCCTTTGATATCACTACATGCAAACTTACGACCAACACCTCACACATCACAACACTTACATGACAGCGGGGCTAGGTGCATGCAGACTTTAAGATAAGCAGAGCTAGAAATGCTGGGGACACACACACACACACACGACACGACACGACACCAACCATGAAGGGACACAGAAAAAAAATGCATTGGTTAATTTGCTGGAGTGGTTAGGAAGCCACAAGCAATGGAGCTTTAAGCTTTAACTGTTTCTAACCAGCCAAAGAAAAGACAACTTACACAGAGCTACAATTTCATATATAGACATGTAACTGCAACTTCATGGGCACTTCTCTGCAGTAAATGCCACTTGGCAATGGAAACTTCAGCTCTTATTTCAGCTCAGTCCCCTGAGCAAGTGCTGTGCAATAGTGTCTCCAAAGAGGTATGCCCTCTCCAAAGCTAAGGGAATTTTCTTTTAAGTTCTACAAGCAAAGCAAGAGGTCCAACCAAAGCGATAATGAAATGCCAAGATTTTTATATATGTTAAGGAAGAAAACCCAACATTTCATTTTTAATGTGCATTTCAAGGAGTAATGCAACTCACCTTTATACTAAGCCAAAATTATTCAGAGGTAGCAATTTAGTTTAATTCCCTTATCTGACTGTGGGAGGAGAGGCAGTATCACGGTACCTGCCCTACTCATTTAGTGTCTGTCCTTCAGTTTCTAAAAAAATACGAGTTTGTTCTACTTAAATGAATTACCAATTTAATGAGCAACATGAGGTTACATAAATGTTGTATCATTTTAAGAATGTATCTGTTGTTTAATAATGTTCTTCTACCTGCCATCTAAGTAACACTAGTCATTCCTCCCACATGGCAGATTTAAAAGTGTGTATTCCAATGTTTTGTCCTAACCAAGTTAAAAACAAGGGGAAACATAGTAGCTTATAATTAAAATGTAAGTTGATACAGCAGTTGCAACAGAGTAAAGAACTTGCATAACTTGTGATACACCTTTTATTAAGGACAAAAAGCAATGGCTCTGAAGATGTTTCTTTCCTTAAACGCTAACACTTCTGAACAGTTTTCATCTAGACAGTATTCCATCCTAACCAGAGTCAAATCCTGCGCCATCATGGTACAGTACAATATTACATAGTTTTTCTGGTCATCTGAGATAACAAGTAACAAGATCACGTTGACCTGGGCTCTAAAGTACATTACTTGCAACAAGATTTAAGGCTGATGGGAATTTTTCGTTCTTTAGAAAGCATGGAAGATACTGAAGGCTAAAAATCAGAACAGCACATGAAGGCCCCAGCTACAGGCAGCACTGCTGTTTTATAAAAATCAGCTCTACCATGTTCTCTCTCCTCATACACTAGGGTAAGAAAAAAAAATCATACACCTTGGTTCAACCCTCCAACAAGGGAACAGTAGAGAGCTCCAACAGCTTTTGATTCTGACACTGCACATAATAGCACAACGATGCTAACAGAGTAACTTCTTTCAGCATACGCTGTGTAGGGATTGCCAAGGTAGAGAAAATGCCAGCACAGCTATAGCAGCAGAGACTACTGTCCAACTGAGATCCAAATGTGAACACAAACACAAAGAGGTTACCTGAATCTGACAGTACACTCGTTCTTAAACCCAGGAACCGGTATGTACAGGTACAGGTAACTACTACTCTTCAGTAATTTATTTATTTAGAAAAGGGAATCACTGGCAAACAAGGTGCTAAGTGAAACCGGTAATCTGCTTATGAGAACATGTGAGTTAATCATTTTCAGCAATGTCATGACAAAACTCTGGAAAGGTTCTCATATACTACAGAAAAATCATGAAAATAAAGTCATTGGAGCAGAAGTGTGTTCATTCTCCTTTCCAGCTGTCTGAAGCTTGACAGACCTTAAGCCAGTCATTAATGCACTGCTTTCAATCAGTTTGCTCCATTTTTGAGTTCTGATTGTGGAAGTAAGAAAGCCCTGAGGAAGACGTTGTGAAATGACCTGTAGTTGGAACTTGTTTTCCTGTTTCAGTTGGTAAATCTGCCTGTTTGCTTACCCACTCCTCTTGAGGCACAGTTTCCTGGTGTTAGAAAATTCCTGCTTACTTGTGCTGAATAATCTTTGAAATAAGTGAGTTCTAATGCATTGGAACAAATGCTACACTGTTAAGGAAGCTTCACTCTAACCTCATTGCTTAAAAAAAATAATTTAAAAAAATCAAGAACAAATTAAAATAATCCCCAAATATCAAGAAGTTTTTTTTAGAAGATCCCTGCTGCTTGTCTGGACAATCTAAAATGTCTTTAATCACTAAATACAGAAACCGAAGGAAAGCAGTCAGGCAAAACCCGTACAGGTGGTGTTGCTAGGCCTTCTCAAGCAGCACAGAAGTCCTAAGCTGCTCCTCAGCTCCACAGGCGCCACATGTTCCCTGAATCCTGAGAGCTTCTTGTGCAAAATGAGTGCTCTTACCCATTTTCACTTTCTCAGGAAGGTCACTTTCATCTAGGGATCATAATAAAAATCACCCCTTCCATCATTCTCCCCAAAGGAGTAGCAAATACTGGTCTAAAGTGGAGGGCATAAACTATTCTATTCTTTCAAGCTACCAAGGACTTAGCTTAATTAGCAATTAAAAGTAAGTAGTACAAAAGATTCCTTTCTCACTGGATATAATGGAGTTGTCATTGTTCTCAGATTTTTGGCCACAATGCAAGCAAGCTCAAAGTTTGCAACTGGCATTACAGGAAAACATCCTTCTATTCAAAAGCGAAAAACAAGCTGCCACAGGGGAAGAAAATCAACTAATAAAAAGAAAAATACAACTTAAGATGACAGCATTTTTACTGGCAGGGAACAAATAGATTGCGATATTCCAATTCCAGCTTTTTCCTCATACAGTTTGGAACACAATCCCAGATTAACTGAAGACAACCTTCAAGATTAGGCATCACAGTTCTACACAACAATCATATCTAAGGAATATCTATCATATCTAAGGAATCCTTACACAACCTTCCATAATTCTTCCAGCTGTCCCAAATACATCCATCTCCCCTACAATAGATTTCTGTACTACAATACAGCTTTTGCTGTGCTTTCCATTTTTTTAACGTAAGAAATGTCTCCTTCCCAGGTTCCATTGAACCATTAATGCTTTTTTCAAATTATCTGTATCAAATAAACTTTTAAAAATGTCTTATATTGAGACTACACATAGAAAAAATATCCACTATGACAGTAAAGATGGACAGTGCATAACTAAATCTCAGAAAGCTGTCAAAACTAATAAATTTTTTAACATGTGAATTTGTAAGTTAACAGAGCCCTTTTAAGGTTGAAAATGAGACCTTATTCTGCTCTTTAGTTAACATGGACTCTGATGGTCTCTGTGATCTCATCTTACTTGGGCAACAAAAATGAACTGTGGTGCTATAAGAATAAACACCTCTAAATCCTCCCCACATATAACCAGAAGAGACATTAAAGCCATTTCAACTATTAATTTCCTCCATAGTAACTACAGTTAAGAAAGCCTTCCACTACAAAAACTTAACTTGCTAATTAAATTACTTGTGCTCCTATGCTAAAGGTATATTTGAGGATTTTCAAAAAGACACCAGAAGAGGCTGGCTCAGATATGCATCTCTCTCATACTGTCTAATGCTTACGAGTTTCGTTCTCATGCACAGCATTGGTTTTTTGTTTCCCCATCTCGTAAGGAAGGAATAGAGGAGTATGTATTGTTCTGATTCAAAATTAGCTGAACAGTTTCTAACTAGGGATTCTTTTTCAGAAATTATAAAAAGTAAAAGCTATACTCACCCTTTCCTTTGAATTAAGAAACGAACAAATAAACATTCATTTCTTAAAAACAAGAAAAAAAAATAATTTGGTTAAGAAGCAAAAAAGACCCTTAAGCCAAATTTGTTGATCTTTTTTAACAGGTAACGCTTGAAATCAGATAGTCCTTCAATGTGTTTTCTGGTCTCCTATCTCTGAACACTTACAATGTTCAAGTATTAATAAAAATCACAAATTCAAAGGCTTTGCCCTTGCAACCATTAAAACCCAGAAGAGATTAAAAATACTCAGAAAACAACACATTTCTGTACACCACACCAAAGACCAAACCATAAAGTTTTAAGAACTGTGGTGTGTATAATCTACCTTTAGTTACTATATTTGTAACATGCCCAGAAGTTCCATTGAAGTTTACAAACCAATGTACTCAATTTTTGTACTTCTTTATTCTTCCCAGTACCATTCTGTTTTTTCTTTCCTACCAGAGATTCTTATGACATGCTTTATGATGTTATATAATGGATGTTCTCCATTTTCCTTATCCTTCCACTTTCTTACATTCTTTCTACACTGTTGCATTAAATATACTGTTACATTCTCTAAATCAGCATCATTCTCCCTTATACAGGCTTTCAATTCCATGCTTTATTTCTTGCCCTTCTAACATATCCACCTACATCTCCATACTTGCTCAGCTTTCTTTATCGTTCACATGCAAAGGCAGCAAAACATGACATGAGAACATACACGACAGCTCTTGGCACTCGTTTTCACCCTGAGGAAAGGGCAAAAGCAGTAGGTTTCTTTACTCTTCCCCTCCTTGGGGGGTAAGAAGGGAAAAGGGAAGCAGCAGCAGAAGATAAAGGCATAGACAATGCAGCCAATGCTTCTGTTAACAGAGCAGTTTCCTCTACCATGCCTTACTTTTATTTCAAAAATGGGAGAGAGCAGAGGCACTGATATATTCAGAACTTAGAGCATATAACTCTTACTAAGCTTTTTCACACTCTCCACAAACCCTCCTCAATTTTGTTGTATCTATTTTGTTCCTGTTTACCTTGTTTTTAAAAGTTGAGGCAGGGACCAGCACCACGAAAAGCTTAAGTGCTACTTTAGGTTAGAAGTAACAGTTAGATGGTATCCAGGAACAAGATCCAGGTAGCTGCTGGAAAGAATGTACTATGATTTCCACTGCCACCCCATGCCCCTGCCTTTTGTCTGCATCACTATGTCACCCATTTAATTCCTTGCTTTCCCACTCTTCCTCACATCTAATAAGAATCCTTTTTCAACATTTCCTCCACTTTCTTTAACTGAAAATCTCTTCCTTCTGTTACAACACTATATTCTGAAAAACCTTCCCAGAAGACTGTTTAATTTCTCCTCTTCCCCAAAATCAAATGGAGGCCTGATTTTCAGTAGGCATAGGTTCAAAAATAATTCAAGAAGTACTCAACCTAGATCCCTCAGCATCTTTCCTTCATTCAGAGCCATGTCTGCAATGACATAAAACAGCTTCATAAAAAAGACTTTGTTGTCTTCTACAGTCTGTTACATATATTCTGGCATTCTCTGCTACTGCACATACGTTCAGATCTGAATCTGTCCTAAGTCTCCTAGTGGCAGATTAACTTCACAAAATACCAGGTCTTCCTTCACAGAGAGTAATGAAGCTGGGCCACTGTGCTCATTCCATCCCTCCTCTCCAAAAAGAAATATAACCCTGGCAACCTGTGCGTCCAAAATATATATAATTCCATCTCCTGCAAGAAAATAAGGGAGCAAACTTTTCTGCTTCAGCAAAAGTTTTAGAAATAGTCCTTACAGAAACAGCATCACACTAAGCAGGATCCACCCTAGCCTCCCAAATCTCTCTCTCAAAGCACTTGTAAAGCCTTTTTTCAGTCTGCGCAATGAACTGCATTCATAGAATACGAGGTTGGAAGGGATCCTCAAGGATGATCTGGTCCAACCTTTCTTGGCAAAAGCATGGTCTAGAGAAGGTGCCCAGCACCCTGCCCAGCTGAATCTTAAGTGTGTCCAATATTGGGGAATCCAGCACTTCCCTGGGGAGATTATTACAATGGCTGATTGTTCTCACTGTGAAAAATTTTCCTCTTGGGTCCAACTGGAATCTCCTCAGGAGTGACTTGGACCCATTACCCCTCATCTTTTCCATGTGACTCCTTGTAAAAAGGGAGTCTCCATCTTCTTTGTAGCCACCCTTTAAATACTGGAAGATAGCAATAAGGTCTCCCATAAGCCTTCTTTTCTCAAGGCTGAACAAACCCAGTTCTGTCGGTCCTTCCTCATACGGCAGGCTTCCTAGTCCTTTGATCATCTTTGTCGCCTTTCTCTGGACCCTCTCCAGGCTGTCCACAACTTTTTTGCATAGCAGGGACCAAAACTGTACACAGTATTCAGGTAAGGCCTGACAAGCACCAAGTAGAGTGGGGTAACGACTTCTTTATCCATGCTGGTGATACCCTCGTTGATGTAACCAAGCACCCTGTTGGCTTTTTTTGCCGCAGCAGTGGACTGTTCACTTACATTGAGCTTGTTGTCCACCAGGACCCCCAGGTCCCTTTCCACAAAGCTGCTCCCCAGCTGGGTAGATCCTAGCCTATGCTGTACTCCTGGATTATGTTTTCCCTGGTGCAAGACCTTATATTTGTCTTTGCTGAACTTCGTAAGGTTCTTGTTGGCTCACTCTTCCAGTCTATCCAGGTCTTCCTGCAGGATGGCTCTCCCTTCTGAAGTGTCCACTTTCCCACTCAGTTTGGTATCAACAGCGAACTTCATCAGGATACACTTGATCCCATGTTGTGGTTTAACCCCAGCCAGCAACTAAGCACCATGCAGCCACTGCCTCAATCCTTCCTGCCCCAGTGGGATGGGGAATAGAATCGGGGTGGGGGGAGGAGGAAAGAGTAAAACTCATGGGTTAAGATAAGTACAGTGTAATAATTGAAGTAAAAAATAAAATAGAAGAAGAAGAAGAGTAATGAAAAGGAAGGTTAAATGAAAGTTAAATACAACCCAAAAAAGACAAGTGATGCACAATGCAATTGCTCACCACTTGCTGACTGATGCCCAGTTAGTTCCCAAGCAGCTATCAGCCCCTCCCAGCCAAGTCCCCCCAGTTTATATACTGGGCATGACATCC
>JAVKLA010000058.1:9460941-9476412 GCA_034782735.1 Sagittarius serpentarius
ATGAAGATATTAAACAGTACTGGTCCCAGTACGGACCCCTGAGGGACACCACTCATCACCGGTCTCCATCTGGACATCGAGCCGTTGACCACTACGCTCTGGATGCGACCATCCAACCAATTCCTCAGCCATCAAACTGTCCACCCATCAAATCCATACCTCTCCAATATGGAGAGAAAGATGTTGTGGGGAAATGTTACCATCTACTCCCTCACTGCATTTACAAAGGGTTTCAGAGGAACTCTGGAAGAAGATTTTACTGGTTCAGTATTTATAGGCTGTAAAGGACAATAAATAGCACTGCTAAAATACTGACTTGTTTTTCTTGTTCCTAATTGCATGATGGATAGTCTTTATGCGTACTGCCACCACTGACAAAACTTCTACCAACATGCGACTGAATTCATCAAAGCATCCCCAAGCTCCTGTCTGGACCAAACCTTTATAGATAATCCCTATAGACTAAAATCAAAAGTGAAAGATTCAATATCTTTTTCTTTAAAGCAACAATTTCTAATGTACTTCATATGAAAAAGAAACTAAGCAACAATTTCCACATTGCTTAGCAGAACATCTCACCTTGTAGTCCATCTGCTCAGAAGAGTTGAAGACATACACCATCACAGCACGGGCATGGCCTAGATCCTTGGTGGTCTCCATTTTACCTGTGCTGGCTGGTCCTGCAGGAGCACTGCTCATTGTTAGGTGGAGAGACTGAGTTAGAGAAACGTAACACCTTAACATAAGGAAAGTGATAGTTAGCATTGCAAGGAACATCTACAGTGCTGGGAGGGGTTCCCCCACCCCCCCCCCCACCTCATGCTTCATGGGTGATTTATTGCGAGTCCACTTTCTCATTGCAATTTAATGTCCTAAACCACAAACGTACCTCTTTCATGTTCATGTAAAGCTATCATGTGGCACTACTTGGAAAATACTCGGTTTAGATATGAAAACCAACCACGTCAACATTTTCTTAGCAAGAAGGAATATCCTATCAGTGGTCATACAGGACAGGAAACAGGAGGCTGTAGTTGCCGCTTTGCCTGTTTTGAAGACTTGAGCCCCAGAATTGTCCCCCAACTGAGGGCTGTAAGCACTAAGCCAGCCAGGACTGCTGGGTGAGTCCTTCTGGATCACAAATTTTGACAACAAATTCCATTCTGGAGCAAAAATATTTCCAGAAAAAAAAGCTTCATTGTATGTGGTGTGGATAAAAAGTACTGGTTTGGACTTTAACACACACACAAAAATATTCTTTTGCTGAAACCTCCTGATTAACCTTGGTATACATCCACTCACATTCTTCTTCAGAATAGACACTAAATATATACATTAAGTTATGCAAGAAATATTTCAGTTATTTTAAAAGGAATGGACATTAAAATCATACCATTTCTTAAGTATGTACACCCACATGCACACACATGCTCAAAGATACTGTGTCTTAACAACCTTATAAAATACATATGAGGCATGAAAGAACACTGAACTTCTAAGAAATATTTAACTTTTTATTCAGTGAAACAGATAACGCAGACACTGTTATTAGTAACAGTCATTACCTGTCAGTCAAAGAACTAGCCGAGGGGTGTTTCCCAAAGTACTGAAACCGAGCATCGCAAATGTTGGCAAAACAGTGTTTCTGGGCGTCATCTCACCTGTGGCATAGCTGTGACAGCCAAGCACGAGCTCGGGAACTGGTGACCTAAGAAGCCATTGCAGAGCCATTACGCCAGGTAGGAGCTCTTCCAATGAAAGAAGTGAGACCCATCGCAAAGCTGCAGCTGTCATCAGTAGGTCTCACCCATCATTCCTAGCCATTTATGAATAATAACTACAACCAATTATAAAGGATTAGATGCACCTCGAGGCATTTGTGCTTTTAGACAGATGCAAGTGTAATATAAGATCTTTTTAATAGAGCTACTACAGCAGAACACGTTGCCACTTAAGCCAAGACCTCTCCTTACAAACAACGCAGTCTGTGCATGGGAGCAGACATTACTTTGACCAGAAGGAGTTTCATTTTACTCCTCAAGCCTTGTTTCTTCATGCCTTAATGCCACCTTAGAAACCCATTTTACTTCTGAGGCTCAGGAGGTCAGAAGAGAAATGGGAATCCCCTCCTATTTTAATAACCATCCAAGTGAAACATTTTGTGCATTCATACCAGCAACATATGCCAGGCACCTTAGTTTTACCTGAACAAAGTTATACGCAGGGCGAGCACTTTGGTTTAAATAAACACTCAAGATTGTAACTGCACGCACTTATGAAGAGTCACCACAGGAGAGGAGTGCCTTGCTCTAGAGATGCACACGTGCCTCTAAAAGGAGAGCAAAACACACTGTCGACAATTGAAGATGGAATAATTAAAAGCAGAATAACTAAAGACATTTGGAAAAACCACTCAGATTGCCCAAGCATTGTCTGCACTCAGTTTTGCGATCTGAAACTTAAAGGAAATATCTTGCTGCTCACAGAAAACCTACTAAAACTTTGAACGGTTCCCAGAAGTAGGGTAAAAGTTGACAACTGACTTTTGTTTAGGAAAATTTTGAATTCAGAAGGCAGTAGCCCATAAAAACGCAGGCACGGCACACAAGTCTGAAGCAGGCTGTCTTCACGGTTATACCTACTCCACCTCCACCATCCCGGTGTCCAGATGCTGGTCCAGACGCAAACTTGGCTTAAGTACTATTAATTCCTGTCAAAACTGCTAAAACTGTGCATGTAGACTACAGCCAATCCAACCATATACACCTTCTGAGCTACAAGGCTTGCTACAGCACCTCTAGCATAAACACCTATGGTGCAAATGGTCATGATTTTCTGTCTATCACCTTAAGAAAGTTCTCCAAGCAGCATGGTAGTAAGAGCATTTAGCTGAGTGACCTGAAAAGATTTAGGTAACCCTCTGAGACCAGATGGATCCCAGTACCATCTACCATTATTTCTACCAGAAATTAGTTCTGCCTACATCATTAAATAAAACACCACAAAAACTGGCTTGTATGTACAAATTTGCTAATATTAAACATGAGATGCCAGAAGAAATCCTGGTTTAAACAGACATTCGAACCACCTCCAAAACAATGACAATCCAGATGAGCACAAATGTTGAAGATGGCCAGCTAGGCAGGGTAGGAGGAATGGATGGATAAGATGTGCATGAAGTTGAACTGTAAATTTTGAGGTTACAATCTCCATAGAGTTATGCACCAGACTCCACAAAAACTGTACTAATTGCATGAGAACATTTATTGGCAAACTGTTTGAAAATAGACTTTAGGAAAGATCAGTGGCTTTTATTTTAAAAATAGGCAAAGCAATGAAGGGAAGATCACAAAACACAATATGAATGATTATACAGAGCTACATAGTGGAAAGACCCAATGCAATTTTTCAGGTTTCATATTAATAGGAAAGGAAAAACATACACAGCTACTGCGTGTAATTCTAAGGAGGCAAATGTAACTGCATTAGAAAGATATAACTTACTTGGTAGCTGTTGTGAGACAGAACTATGCTTGTACGTGTTTTAAAATTCTGGCTTAAGAACAAGCAGTGAATTAGTGAGACCTTAAACACTACACTTTTTGTACATTGTATAAAAATAATACAGAAACACCTACTGGTGCTGTTTTTCCTGAGACAGAGTTACAGACCCAGAAGGTAATACTCCATGCAAAGAAATTATTTGAGAAACACAGGCTAAAGCCCTAATAGATTTTGAAAATGCTTACAAAAATAAAACCAGAAGGTATGTTCACTGGGCTCCCTATTTCTTCTGTATCATATCATGAGGTATCAATAACAGTTAGCAATTCTGAATGAAATTGTCTAGCATCCTGAAATATTTCTGGCATCTTCCTTTAAACACGGCCAGAGCTCCACTTCTCTATGGCAGCGAGCTGCCATCTGCAGAGCAGTTCAGATGATCTTTCCTAGTCCACTCCTTTTTACAGCAGAACCATTCCACAGTCCCCACCACAGGTCCAGGAAGCAGCAACAGCATGAGACAGTGCTCTGCTCGACTTGCAAAGTGACCACAGAAGCATAGCCTGCCCGGATCACATACAGCTTCGTCATGGATCTGTCTCAGCCGTTCACAGAAGCTAGCGGAGATTGTTTAAAAAAAAAACAAACAAAAAACCAAAAGGAACATAAAAAACAAGTCCAGGAGGAGGATATCCTGGGAACATATGCCATAATTTGCCACAGATACAGCAGCCAGAATTTATTAAACAAACAAAAAAGAACTAAGCCAACAAAGCCGAACTCCCCAAACCACGCTACCTGTTTTATCATCATATTTAGTAGCCATGAACTGGACTGAAATTTGGCTAACCCTTCACTTGACCTTTTTCTATATTTCTGTCATTCTGTAGCCAAAAGTTCCATATTTTAAACTGTACACTGTGTGAAAGTATTTCTTTTGTTTAAAGTCCGCTACCTAGTAGCTTCATGTAGTGCCTATTAGCTCTTGTATTATGACAAACAGCAAACAAAGATTAATCTTTGTCCACCTTCTCTATTACAGGGATAATTTTAGACACCTCTATCAGATTTCCTCCCCCTTAATAGTCTCTTTCCTATTTCATATTTCCCTTCGGCAGATTTTCTAGGTTGGAAAAGAACACCAAAACTACTTAAAGTAGTCACAAAGAGAAACAATACTCACACTAGGACAAAAACATTCAAAAGAAGCTGGAGGTAAACAAGGGCAAAGCAAACAAACAAAAAAAAAAATCAAACTGCAGAAGATATCCTTCTGAAGTGGGACTAAAACTAATAGTATTAGAAGTAAACTGTTTGGTTTGACACAAATAAACCCAACAGTTTTGGCTTCCTTAACACAAATATACATGTTCAGTATTTGTATACATACTGGTTGCATACTTTGTTGTCACACCATCATGGTTGATGTTCGGCATTATCTTTGCTTTTACCTTTCATCTCAGTTCAGAATAATCCTACAGACACCCCCGTAATTAAGATGCAATAACAATACACATGAGATAACAGAAATGGAAGCAAAAGGTGTATTTCTTTTTTCTATAGGTGCTAATAGCAGTTAATTTACTATAGGACTGAAATTCCTAGATATGCCACTCATCTCTTTTTATGAGACCATTTTCACACTGTACTTATTTTTACTGCATTAAAGAAAATGAAGATACGCATACCTGCTTCTTGTGGCAATCCTTCTGGCTGATGCCAAGCCCTCTTCCAGCCTACCGAATGCCATTTCAACATCTGAAACCCATGAGATTTGCGAACCAGTAAGTGCAACCTGGGCTACATAGTCAAAGCCCCACTGTTCTCTCTGCTTCTCTTCATAGGCCAGTATTGCCTCCCTGATGTAGAGGCACGCTGTTTTGTGTACGGTTTCCTCAAGGTGTTGCCACTAAGACTCTACCTTCTGAAGAAAAAAACCCAACCAAATATGCATACGTTTATGCATGTAACATAAATGGTACATTTTATACTAACGATATAGGAAGCTGTTGTGGTTTAACCCCAGCCAGCAACTCAGCACCACGCAGCCGCTCACTCACTTCCCCCCACCCAGTGGGATGGGGGGGAGAATCGCAAAAACAGTAAAGCTCATGGGTTGAGATAAGAACAGTTTAATAGAACAGAAAGGAAAAAACTAACCATGACACTAATAACAACAATAAAGTGATAATAATAACAAAAGGACTGGAATACACAAAGCAAGTAATGCACAATGCAATTGCTCACCACTCGCTGACCGATGCCCGAGTAGCACTCCTGACCCGGCCAGCTCCCCCCAGTTTATATACTGGGCATGACATCCCATGGTATGGAATACTCCTTTGGCCAGTTTGGGTCAGCTGTCCTGGCTGTCTCCCCTCCCAACCTTGTTGTGCCCCTGCAGCCTTCTTGCTGGCTGGGCACAAGAAGCTGGAAAGTCCTTGACTTAGTCTAAACACAGTTTAGCAACAACTAAACCATTAGTGCGTTACCAACATTATTCTCTTACTAAATCCAAAACACAGCACTATACCAGCTACTAAGAAGACAGTTAACTCCATCCCAGATGAAACCAGGACATCCCGTCATCCAGATCACTTATGAAGGTATTAAACACAGGGCCCAATATCAACCCCTGGGGGACCCTGCTTGTGACAAGCTGCCAGATTGAAAAGGAGCTATTTACCAGCACCCTCTAGGTGCAACCTGTCAGCCAATTCCCCGCTCACTACAGGGACCACCTGTCTAGACCGTAACACATCAGTTTCTCTAGGAGAAGGCTGTGGGAAACTGCATCGAAAGCCTTGGAGAAATCCAGGTAGACAATGTCCACTGCTCACCCCACATCAACTAAGCAGGTTACTTTGTCATAGAAGGTGATCAGGTTTGTCAAGTATGATTTGCCCTTGGGGAATCTGTGCTGGCTTTTCCCAATCACATGCTTCATTTGACTTGCGATAGCCCCCATGGAGGATTCATTCCATAACTTTCCCAGGGACTGAAGTAAGGCCGATGGGCCTGTAATTTCCTGGATCCTCCTTTAAGTCCTTCTTGTAGATGCGGGTGACATTAGCCTTCTTCCAGTCTTCTGGGACATCCTCTGATCTCCACAACTTCTCAAATATTATGGAGAGTGGCCTCACAACGATGTCAGCCAGCTCTCTTAACACGCTCAGGTGGATGTTGTCAGGGCTCATTGATTTGCAGGGGCAAGCTCCTGTAATAGTTCACACACCAACTCTTCCTTCCCTGACAGTCGGTCTCTGTTTGCATCAACCTGCATTTCTGTTCCCAAGGCCTGGGGCCCAACAGTGCTGGTAAAGACAGAAGTGAAGAAAGTGTAGAGAAACTCTGCGTTTTCAGCATTGTCAGTAACTAATTCACCTCTCCTGTATAACAGTGGGCCAATATTTTCCTTCTGTTTCTGCTTGTTGTTTACATACCTGAAGAACCCTTTCTTCTAGTTTTTGACATCTCTGGCCAATCTCAATTCAAGCTGAGCTTTTGCTTTTCTAACTGCATCTCTGCATGCCCTGGCAATGCCCCTGTAGTTCTCAATGGATATTTGTCTGCTTTTCTGTCTCTTTTCCATCTCTGGTATGCTTCTCTCTTGGTTTTGAGCAGACTCAGAAGCTTGCAGTTAAGCGAGGGGGTCTCCTGCTCCGCCTACTTCCCTTACTTTTAAAGGGGGTGAACTGTTCTTGTGCTTCCAGAAGAGCATTCTTGAAAAACTCCCAGCACTCACTAGCAAATTTATCCTCCATGGAAGCTTCCCACAGAATCCCTCCCAACTGAGCTCTGAGCAAGCTGAAGTTTGCTCTTCTAAAATCTAAAACCTAAAACTCTTGTCCTAGTACTAACCTTCAGTACTGGTTATTTAAAGCTAATGAGTTTTCCATTTTTACTAGATTATTTTTTGTCTGAATCAATTCTCCAGCCTGATTCATCACACAGGCTGGTTTCACCAGCACATATGAGAAGCAACAGAGAGAGAGAGTGGTTGAAATTCTGCTACCTAGAGGAAAAATACATAAAACTAAAGCCTTAACTTTAATTCATTATTCTACTCTAGATTCTTGTCCAAGTAAGCTTTCAAATTGTAAGATAATGAGAACAGTGCTTAAATAAAAAGTTAAAATGGCAACTGCAACAGAAGAAATGTAATACTACCCAAAAAGAGAGACTTATTGGCTCTGTTTTAAAAGCCACTATACGGGATCTTTTGACTAATGCTGAAAATGGTATCGTTGAAATTGTTCACAATTTCTAAATTCTCAAAATGCAACCAGAAATTTAATGAAAAGCACATTCACAATTCAATCTGCTTTAGTCTTTAATAACCAATCTATATTGAAAAGTGAATCACAATCCTCAAAACACCACTGTGAGAAAAGGAAATGACTTAAAGCCATCTTAACAAACAACAATTAATTTAACAACTTACCACAAGGAAATTCATATGTAGACATACAGCGTTCTGTTTGTAATTCATAGCACACTTTTAGTCACTCCCTTTACAAAACTATAAATGAGCTCTTAATTCTACATCTTAATTAAACAAGTTTCTTCCATGAACGCTATGTAGCAAATGCAAGAACCATAAAGGAAGCTATTTTGTCAAAACTGCTCTGATGGTAATCCATGCGTCCTCTCATACTCTAAAGTGAAAATATCCGGGAAAGGATATTCTTCAACTCCCAAACACACTTAAGGGGCTTTTTGTTCGTTCACACAGTATTTTATTTACATAAGAAATACTTTCCTATTATTCTTTAGATATGAAGAATAGTATTCAGTATCAAGAACAATACCTGATCCATTGCAAAATGTTGACAAACAGAGGCTCTTTTTAAAAGTGTACCATTCAACAAACTTTATTTGTCCACAAGCAAGCTATCAAATGGCACATACTACTTTTGACAGTATCAGTAGAACTAGTCTTGAAAACAAGCTTTGAACATCCTCGTCTTGAAACAGATCAGTCTTGAAAACAGCCTTTCCACAAGAGGAATTACAACTATTATGGCTATTTCTTTAATGTGCCCACCTGTAAATCAGAAACATATAATAAAATATTTAATTATTTTCTCTTGCTTTACAGAACTTCCCTGGACCAACAAACTCAGATTAGACTACATCAAACACAGTTCCTCTCTTCCCTCATAACAAAAGTGTTCTGTGAGGTACCAAGATTATCCTCTCAGGTACACCTATACAAATCCTGGCAGCTTTCTGTAGGGCTCCGTACAGGACCACTTAGTTCATTTTTGTCTGGTTTTAACTACAAAGAAGTATTCTGCTAGTGAACAAGATTAACATTTGTTAACATTTGTAACAAAGAGAGTCAGCTAGTCTCTATAATGACACCTGAAGTTTAATGAGCATCACTTCAATTTTTAATTGTGAAGATGCATTGTTCAAACATTACACTTCAGACACCATAGCTGCAGAACCTCACCAAGAAGGGAGGTTAAAACAAGAAGTAACTTAAATGAGTTGTACATGTAAAATACAAGACAGGTGTGAAACTAAAGGACTGGAACACCTTCAGAGCGAGCATAATCATGGCTCAGCTTCTGGAATTATCCGAACCAATAATAAAACCTGCCACCTAGCTCAGATATGTATTCACCTCAGACTCACAGCCCATCTGCTTAATTCACTTCTGATGAAGCTGATCTAACCCTTTAGAGCAGTAACTAGTTTTTACACAACTATTTTAGTATTCTTGAACTACAAATACACATTTCCTTCCCTTTCAGTCTGTTGAAAATACTGAAAAATCCCTCCCATTACCCAAAAAATCGTATCAGTTGAGGACCACCAAAAACAATACTTGTTCACTAACCAGAGATCAATCTGAAGTGTAACTCATCAATCTGTAAGGCTGGAAACCAAAGCTGAATTTCTCTATGGAACAGAAGTTTGCCTAATTCTCAGTGGGATAATAAAGAACACTGGGCTATGGCATATAATTCTGGTACTGGAAAGTCTTGTGACAAATGTTAATCAGTATAAAAATCACTTTATAGCCATAAACATTTTCCATGGCTCTCCTTAATTTTGCATCACCTTACTAACGTAATGAAAATAAATGGTTCCTCAGGCACAAAGTTGGATCCAAGTATGAAACATCTACTCTTTTCTAAAATGGTATAACAAACATATGGTATAGCTTTTAGATGATGCTTTCAACACTTACTTCCGATGGTACCAACATTTGCAGATAGTCTTACCTCTATAATTATCAAGTCCACTCAACCCACTACAGTGAACAAACAGCTATAAAGGCTGGCAAGAGGCAGAGTACCATGCTTCTCACAAGCAGAAAGCCCACCTGAATACTATGTATAAACAAAAGCTTTAGATTGTCTACTTCTTTTTCACATGCGGTACCCGAGATTACCTGTACAGAAATTTAAAAGCTAGAGCCTGCGAGTATCATGATGCACATACGGATTAATGGAAGGATTCCAGCGGTTAAATTACTGGAATGGAATTGAAGGAAAACAATTGTGCCCTATCCTTGCCACAGGTTTTCTTCACACTTGCAAAAACTAAATAATTTATCAGAACCTTTTTTCCTCAGCTGCTAAAATACAGTAACATTTCTCTTTCTTCATCCTGAATTCCTGCACGCCTTGTCTGTTTGATTACTAAGTCAGTAGGGCATGAATTATCTTAAGTCTATGCATATGTATCACTTAAACAAATGGACTACTTCAGCCTCCAGACTCAGCAGACCAGTACTTAGGAGCTACAATATGTAACGTTTATCCTATAAGAAATGTGAAAAGCTCCTATTACAAGGAAAAATCTTATATTGTATTCCCTATTAATAGTCTCCCGGTAGCAAACATAAATCTTACCGAAATGCAAATACCAATATGATAGCTGTCCTGCAATCTTAATTACACCTCTACAAAAGCATGTTGCTTGTAGACATGAGGTCCATTCTTGCCTTTTCATTAGCATATTAAATGACAACTGTAGTATTTGTAACTTCATCGATTTCCTTGCCTTCAGGAAGTAGTTACAACACTGCACTTTAAACTTAAAAAACATCCAAAACATTCAAGAATGTATGTTTTGAGCAATAAAAACCACTATTTTAAAGACATATGCCTTGAACACTAGTTTTGAAAGTATCAAAACATGCCAAGTATCTCATACTTAAACAAAGTACTGTGTAATGTCCATTAAAAAAAAAGTTGTTTTTAATACCAGATGTACAAAAATTCCAAACCTATAACTAAGTCTTTAAGTACCAGGATACATAAATATCACATAGACTGTAATTGCAATTTCGAAGTATAAACATGGTACAACCATGAACTATAGAATATGTCATCCATTACACCTTAATTGGATCCTAAATAAACCCACCTTATTAACATAAAGCCCAAACTGCATACAGAAAAACTGATGTTAAAAAAAAAAAAAAATCTATACATCAGTCCCAATTATCCAATAAACACACTTAACATTTTTCCTTCAAATCTTTCCACTTCCACACACCTTCAAAAAATGCTTGAAAATCAGTTCTACCCATAACAGAGTTTACAAAATTTTAACCAACTTCAACTTGTTCCACGTTAACAGACAGAATGCTAGATAATAAACAAATAAAAAGAAACGCAGAATATATTTAAAAAAAAAAGCATAAAGGGACAGCTCAGATATAAGTTTAGAGAAACTGGAGAGGCTGCCCACTTCCTGGAATGCTTTACAAATGTCTCATGGTACCAATTCCCAGTTTCTCAATTCCCAGCACTGCCATTATATAAGGCAAACACTATAATTCTTTTTAAAGCAGTATTTCTTTATTTTGATGAAAATAAATTAAGCCAAAACATTTCCAAAAAGTTATTTAAAAAATTAGCTTTACTACACCTAGACTAATCTGCTGAAATGTTTTCCTGCATAATTATTTTTCAAGCAGTCTGTTATAATTAAAACTGAGGATATTTAATTATAGATTAGTAGAAAATTAACATTACCATCAACACTAAAGGGATAAAGTCAATATATATTAATTCACACTGTCCGGAACTATTTTTAAACAAGAGACACCTACAATTATAAGAAAGATGAAAGAATATTGTCACTGTGCACTTATTTTGTATGCTTGATAAATCACTTTGTTAATTTTGTCAACACATGTGGCCTTTACACAAAGGAAATACCATTTTTAAAATCAGCTGGAAAACAAAAGGGCTGCAAAACCACAAGAGGTAACACAGAGACCAAAAACCGGCATATTGCATGGAACTGCTTCATCTCTCTTTAAATCACCTTCAACATCAATACTTTTAAAAGGAAACATGCTTCAAATTTTATCTACAGGATATAACAAACTGATTAAACTCAATGAATAGGAATTAACAAGCATCTTATATGAAATACATTAGACAAGCTACACCAACCTAAATCTGTATAGAAGCCAAATAATTACAGCTTATGAAATGAAGGTTTGTCACTGAAAGAAAGTCAACTTTGGCTAAACACTGGAAGTACCATATTTAAAAAAAAAAAAAAAAAAAAAAAAGAAGAAAGAAAGAAAGAAAAGAAAAGAAAGAAAAGAAAAAAGAAACGATTTGTAATTCACTTCCAATACAATGGATGTCCTCCTCTTCCCCCCTCCCCAAGTAATCTTTAATCTTCACCTCCAGTGAGAACTTCCTGGGAGAAAGCGACATCAAAGTAACAGCAGGGCTTTTGGTTTTGGTTTGGGGTTGTTTTGCTCCTTCACATGTATGTTCTTGTCAACTACAGGGGCATAACAGTGAGCACTTTCTCCTACGCAAGACTGACTACATTGGATTTTCAGCGTTTCAGCCAGTTTGAAAGGCAACTTCTCTTTCAATTTCCCTCTCCTCTCCCCCAAAACCACACTAACTGCAAACTATGATTTTTCAAAAATATCATTTCTGCAAAATAAATACAAAATTTTTGGCAACAGAAAATTCTGTTCCTCTATCACACACACTAACTGCATGTACACTATTACAGGGAAGCTTGATTTCATCTGGCTTATCACATACATGGATCTGATACATGGAGCAACAATACAAGATTCCTGACCTTCAGTCTGTATCTTCAATAATTCATAAAATTGTATAGATCTGAGGTCTTATCTATTCTTTTGATTTGCTACACCCAGCAGCAGGACTCAGTTTAGTTCATGACACCACAGCTATATATCCTACAAAGCCAAACTACCAAAAAAGGGGGACTGCAGTCCAGACCTGGAGCACGAATAAAACCCACAACTACGTTAAAGGTCCAAACACGAAGCTTCCTCCATCCCTGAAAGAGATCACAGATTTCTCCTTATTAAACTCTGTTGGGGTGTGGCTTCATTAAACCAGAGTTCCCACTGCAAAGGCTTCATGAAGTCTCCTGCAAGAGTCTCGAGCCAATGCACCACCTCCTGCCAAGTGAACCCCAGTAAAAACAAGAACAGCACCTTCTCGTAGCAAGGCACCGAATTTAAGCTCGCAACAGAATCCCACTGCTGCACAAGTACCTGTGCAGGTAACAGAGCAGTTCCCTCAACACCTGCAACCCAGGACCTCACCTCCCCGCTCCCAACAGGCTCCTTAGACATGTACACTGCTCCTACCACCTTAACCACAGGTAACCGGGGAACACCGTCAGGTGCTCACAGAAGAGACGCTGCTACAGCCTGCCTTTTTAGAAGGTTCAATAGTGGGTGTACTGTTCTCGCATCGAGAAGAGTACCGATAAATTTTTGCCTTTGTGAAGGATTCCTCTGGAAACATGGTTTTCCTTACCTGCTATATTTGCACGTAAATCTCGCATTACTTTAACGTGCTGGCCTGTAGATTCTTAAATCAGTCAGTTAGGATTTCACAATTATGGAGACTAGGGTCTTTGTTAGCTATTGTTGCTCCATGCACAAAAGGAAATATTTTGTTACTATCTCTGTAAAACCTATTAATTAAATGCACATATATATGGCCACACTTTCTACAATAAATGTAACTGTTACATAGAATTAAAGTGATTTGCTAGATTAATTACTCTAAACCTTCCCATACAGTGTAGACTGTATGAAGCTTCACACAGACAGAAAAGGACTTGTTTAAGTAACAAAAATCTTAAAAACAAGAATTTCTTACTTATCAATAACAGTAATTGAAACACAAACACATTCCCTGAAAGTAAAAAGCACAAACAAACCCAAACCTGGTTCAAGTCAAGAAATTCCTCTCAAACATCTCTGCACTGAACAGTAACATTTTCATCTTTCTACTTCCTTAACAATCTGCTTTTCTCAGAGGCAAGTTTTATGAAGAACATGCTTCATGAATTAGTGTGCAATTCATAAATGTCCAAAATATTGTCAGAAAACTGAGGTGAAACAGCAAAATATTTGGTTGCTTGGGGTTTTTTAGTATTCACTGCATGGATTCATACATTGATACAGCAGTGGAACATACAATGATACTTCTAGATATACACTTCAAAACTATCAAAATGCCCCACAACTTCAGTCATCTCAAACAGACTGTCTGTACATACTAAAACTTTCATCAACCCGCATAAAAGAGAAAAAGCATTATATGCAAGAAAGGACTCAAAACTCAACTAACATGCTGAATTACTGCCCACATTACTTAATTTTACCATATGCAAGATAAAACTTAACCTAGTGATGTTATGCGACAGATGATCAATTACATATGATGCTTTTATTTTCTGGCATCCTTAAGCTCTATCCCATACACGACTCTCTAACATTTCTGATAGCCTCAACAGCATTCACAGAGCAGACATTAATTCTGGTCCACTAACAGTTAACGTACATTATTTAACTGTTCTGACATGTCACTCCCCTACCTTTTTGATTTACTGGAAGAAGTACTTGTATAAATAACTCAGAAAATCAAAAGGAAACCATGAGACTTTTTTAAATATAAGCACAAAGAAAAGTGTACTTGTTTTTCCTTCCATCCTTCCCCCTCCCCCCATGTCCTGACACTGAGCTTTTCCAATCATGCCAGAAATAAACATCCAAACACAAGTAAGGGCCTAGGCTACGGAATTCAACACACTTTAGAGTCAGGTCTTCAGATCAACCAATACCAACAACAGAAAAAAAATTCTTCACATGAAAATATCAGCATACAGCACAGGCACAACAATAGGACGAACAAAGTGTCAGATGCAATGCTTCTGACAGGAACAAGTCAGAAAGCAGGAACCAGAAGAACACAGTTCCCTGCTTCAACCGTGTGGTATTTTAAAAACAGTTCGACTTATTCTGTTACCCAAACGTTTTCTTGGCGTTTAGTCTTCAAATGCAACTGGCAGGCACTCAGCTGGCACAGCCTTTGTCAATAGCTTACGGATGGGCAGCGGAATGTGCTACAGGTTGATAAGAAGGACACCGGTGCTGCAAACGCCCTGCCTGCAGCAGGAAAGCACCCAGAACGAACTTGCAATGCGCAGGAGTTTCCCTCAATGTTCACCGGGGGCTTCACGCTCCAGGCGACGTGCATATTCGCTCCCGGTATTTGTTTTGTGTTTACCCCCCCCCCGTCTCTTTCTCCTCCCTCTCCGGCCATCTTGGGCCGACAGGAGCAGCCATTACTTAACTAAATGACAGGGCCAACAACTTTTCACAGAAACAAACATCTCTCTCAAAAGGCCGGGCAGGCTCCAGCAACCTGCGGGCCCGTCCCTCCGCTTCTCAAGCAGCCCGGCGGCGGGGACGACGGCACGGCGGTGGGCGTGGGGGGTGCCCACGGCGGGCGGGACAAGGCGCTCGGCGACGAGCTGGCACGCTGGAAGCAGCCGGGCCCGGAGAGTAAACAAGTCACTCGGCGACGGGCTCCGGCAGCCGCTCAGCGCCGCGCCCGCCCCGGGACCCCCGCTCCATCCGGCTCCGGGTCAGCTCCCCGCTCCCCCCCGCCCCGCCGCGAGGCGCAACCGCCGCTG
>JAVKLA010000058.1:9479505-9509249 GCA_034782735.1 Sagittarius serpentarius
GGCTTCACGTTCTCTGCTTGCTTCCCCACCTCTATAAGGCCAAGCCTACCCACAGTCTTCCCTGTGGCTTAAATGCTACCTGGGCATCCTTGGTTCCTCGACCCTTCCCAGCTTACCCAGCAACTCCAGGGTCCTGTTCTCCCTTTACAGTCCCGTTAATTTGCCCATGCTGCCAGGAAGCTCTAGGGTTTTCTCAGCGAGGCTTCTGAAAATAATTAGATCTTACCTCTGCGGTGATGGTTATGAGATCGGCCTTCTGCAGGTGTGTGGTGGCACAGCTCACTGCTCATACCCATTTTGTTGAAAAAGCATCAGTAACAATCTTCTGTAACGTCCCTGTATCACTTCTCCAATGTCTAGCTGAAGCCCCATGACTGTGCAGACTTCTCTGCCAGCTGACTTTCCTCCCTTCAGAGAGGGGCCTGTTTTACAACTGGCAGGTGCTCTAAAGCATCAGTGAAGCTATTAACTGCCTTTGGGAATTAGATTAATAAGGTCAAAGGCCAGACTGTGCAAGGGATGTTCAATCACAATGCTGCTACTTGCTGGTTCTATCTGCTCTTTTTTAATTGCCACCTTCAAATCATGTACTCATGAAATTGAAGCATGTTTCTTCCTCTGTAGGTGTTACAGCTAACATTTACATGTCAGTGACGCTTTTCAAATGGATCCTCAAATGTTTTCTGGTCCTGATGGTGTCTGTAGCACAGTGCAGAGACACTGGCAGAAGTGTGTGAGGCCTGCGCTGCTTCCGAGCATACTGATTAGAGATCTGGTCAAGACAAGTCTTGAATAACGCAAAAAAAGACTTATATTAGTATGTCCTTGCTCCTCTTAGAAGCAGAATCTTGTTATGTAGCCATGCTTTCTGATGCCAATGTAGGTAGAACAAAAAAGCATCTGTGTTTACTAAGGTTGCGTATAGCCAGCAGCCAGTTGGTTACAGTATTGCTATAGGAGACAGGCATTTGCGTTTAAAGTACCTTTGAGTTTGGAGTCCAGATGAAACCCCAAGTTCCTTTTGGTTCTGGGAATGGGCCATAGTCAATTAATAGTGAAAATGGAATCATAATCAAATATCTATCTTCATCTGTATTTTACATGGCTTCTCAGTCACATATTTTCTCAGCAGTGCTTCCTTAGGTGCCTAACTCAGAGACAAGAACTCTACTGATTGGTAATGTGCCAAAAATAAGGTGTTTCAGCACGTACTGTTTCTGAGGATTTGGACTATGAGGTCTTATGTTTCCCCTTTGCAGTATCCCGAGTATAAATCAACGGAAAGGATATTAGACGGAACTGTTTCTCAGTACAAGGAAGGTAACTTCTAAATTACAAAGCAATTCAGGAGACGTAACAGAAGCATTAGTGAGTCTTAGTTCAGCTGAAAGTATAACAAGACACTTTTGTGCACCTGAAGTCACAACACCTGAGTTATTCCTCTAGTACTGTCAACAACACTTTTACCCCTTGCATCCTGCCTGTATTGTTTGAATTTAATTTCCAGTGCCTTTTTTTTTTTTGCATTCGAACTACTGTTTGGATGACTTAAGAGGTGCCATAAAGGCCAGTGTATTGTTTCAGCTCTTCAAGATGTATCCAGCTCCTGAAATCACTGCAAAAAAAGTTGATATGGAAGAAAGATTCAGCTTCAACACTGGGATTCAAGCTGTCATCTCACTTGATGTCAAAGGTAGTTGTGGTATCTCAAGCATCCAGGTTCACTGGCAAATAGGACAGGCCTGAGCACATATATAGGAACTCGGTCTCAGGAAAATAACTTCATGTAGCATGGAATAGGGGAAGAGTGACCTGCTTCACATCCACTTTTTCTTTACTCTCACATCAATATTACTTTTCACTGCTATCAGCTCCAGCAATCAAGTGCTTAGTTTGCCATTGTCAAATTAAGGGAGGACCTTTTTAGAGATGGTGGTGATACTACCATTTTTTTTATGAGCAAGAGTATGGAAGTCTGTCATGAATGTTCACCACAAATTCACTTTATTTCTGTTGCTAGGAAGTTCTGACTGGAGGCTTGTTTGCTACGGTAAATGCTATCTAGCATCAGGAATGCTGCTTCTCGCAAAGCACGAAGCTCCTTGCTGCAAGTCTCCTGAATGACAAACACATGAGACCCGATCTCCTTTTTCCTATGTCATGATCTGGGACAAGACAAAGTAGCAGTTTGTTAGAGATCACAGCCCTGCAAATTTCTGGAGAGAATTATACCTTCAAAAAAAGACTTGGTCTTCAACATGCAAAATGTTTTGGGCTGCTTATACGTAAAATATGGGGGAGCAAATGGGCTCATAAATATTAAAAAGTTTCAATGTTTACATCTCCTTAAAAAAGACAGCTGTGGTTTTAAACTCAGAAGGGTTGCCTGGTGGGAGTATACCACGCGGGTTCGTTTTAGCCATACCTAATCTTCTCAAAACTCAGGATGTGGAGCTGCCCACATACCTTCTTCATACTTGCTTTTGGACTTAAAAAAAATGAAAGGAGCTTTTTTTTTTTTTTTCCCTGAACTCTCCAGATGTTCTGTGTAGTATCATACAAAAATTATTTTATTTTTTTCCTAAAGGCAGTTACTTCAGTATGTCATCTGTAGTCTGCAGGCTGAACTTCCTTATACATCTTTCAGCATGGACAAGCTGGTGGAGGAACCCCTCTCCCTCTTTTTCTTTGACATGGAAGTCTTCCTGGACAAGGCAGCTACCACCAACTCACTTTCTCAAAACCACATTCTTTGCTGGACAAATCTGGCTTTATTTTCTTTGTCACTATAGCCCTTGCTCTCCAGAAGGGCAGAGGTTTGGTGCAACACTTCTGTGGTCATATCAAGTGTATTGAAAAGCCAGACTTGCTCCATGAAGATTTTCCTGGGTCACAGTGTGTTTACATGGATGACTACTATTCTCTTACTGTCTGACCTCCTTATCAGATCCATTCTCAGGTACGTGCTTATTTTCAAGAATAGTGATCAACAGAACCTATTAATTATTATTAACATGTCTGGTCTGACTTCCAAGCCAGGTAGCAAATTTGAATGAGCAACATATCGATCCCTGCTGCACACAATTGAAATCTCATGGTCTTCTATAGTCCAGGACATACTTGCTGGTTACCTACAGCAAGATTCATTATTTCAGCCCCTAGAAAAACTATGATGCTTGAAGTTAGGCATATCAGTTCAAATTGGTCTTTCATTCCTGCTTTTTGAAGTTCTTTGCAGCTGCAAGCTATGAGCTGCTAGGGAAGTGAGGGTAATGGTCACCTCCTGACACTATCACACAAGAGTGTGAAGCAGCTCAGGATGCACATGTGGCACTGCTGGGTTTTTTTAAACAAAAAAGTTTTCCAGGTGTGGAGTCAACATTATGCTTATAATAGCTCAGAGCACCTCTAACTGTAAGGCAAATCCTTTTGCAGTAGCCCAGGAGAAACATGACAAGACAACCATCTTGGATTAGTGTGACAAGGTATACATACTGAAAAACAACAAAGAAAAAAGCAAGCTAACGAAAAGAACCCGCAGGATGGCATTTTGTGTCTCACGAAATACAATTCTAACGCTTGCATTATTGCCAGCTTGCCAGATTTTAGTCAAGCTGCCTTAAGTATGTGACTATTGGGCATATAAGGGAAAGCAGCATATACTAATACAACCTGACAGCAGGTTAGTCAGGGATGAAGTAGCCACTTTGTTTAACCTTCCATATTCATTAACAGGGGTTTTTTTCTGCATCTTTTTTCTTAATGCTCTTTTCTTCATTTACTCCCAAGCTAAAAGCAGAAAAGCTTAAATTACTAAATTATGTTGTTCTTGAAATTGGGAACAAAAAACCCTGCATTGATTTATTTTTGTATTTTAGCGCTAGCTCCCATATTGTCCAGGAGTTCATAATAAAATGATTTATAGTTTGCATGTTACCTGTCCTACCCTCATTGAAGTTCTGATGAGTGTTGTGCGATCATCCATGCTATATTTTGACAGTGGATGGTGGCTAAGAAAGTAGGGGAAAACGATCTAAAACTCAAGGGTTTGGTTTTTTTAATTTTTTTTCCTCCAAAATGCACAAAAAAGTCAAATGCTTTTGCTAGCTATAAAGAAAATACATGTGTAGAAGAATTACTATTGAAACTAGAAAACGTTAGGAAAAAAAGTATTTCCGGTACTCTTTATCACTATGTTGATGAACAAATTGCTCTTCAATCTCAGAAATACCTTAGTAACTTTGGGTGGTGAGGGGAGTAAATGTGAGCTAATCTAGGGAATGCATTATCATGAAGATATTTTTTCTTTATGAAAGTTTTAAAAAACTAGTAATGGCTAAATGCTTTAGTTCTAGACCTGACAGTATCATTCTGTCTTGCTTGAATCATTTTTGTCTATTGCCCTCTTTTCCCCTTGGTTGGCTTGACTTTAAAACCTGAATTGTATCTGAAAGGCTTAATGCTTGAATTTGTCTGGAATTTAAGTGGTAATTCGTAGTCATAAGAAGTGCACACAGTTATCAGTTAAGCAGTACTATCTGTCACTGTGCAGTGTGTCAGCAGAAATCATAAAATTTCCCCTTGAGCAATAGAAACTTCAAAGGAATTATTACTTAATTAAAAATAATAAACAACATGTCAACAATTCAATCTAAACATGGAAAACCATGAATTTGTATACATAACCTTAGCTGTATTTTGAGCTGTTTCATAAAATTCAGAGATCAGGAGGTTTTGGGTATTCTGTAGATTTGCTGTGTAAGGGAGACTAGTTCTCTGCATGCTAGCGTGAACACACTTACCTGTTTAAGTTCTACGAGTAGAAGAAGTGGCTGTTAGAAGAGCTATCACTGTATTATATTTTTTGCACTCTGTAGATCTCTAATGTTATACTAACTGACAATTTCTGCAGAGTTGGAGAAGTAAATAATACAAAAATTAAACTTGTCCAGGAAGTGGTTCCTTTACAGTGTTTCTGTTAGTAGATTTTATTCTTTTTTTAATCATGCCTGTTCTTCCCCCACCCCTGGCAGTTTTGACTGGGTCCATTAGTGTGTATTCCAAATGTGGGCATGCTTTCATTAACGTTAATAGTTTCAGAAAGTAAGTAGGTAAGCGTCTGCCCTCCCACGTGGAACTGGATGTGGCAGCATATGACATACCAGCTTCCAAAGAAGTCACCGGTTTGACAGATGATGATCACAGACAAGTATCTCTGCTCTTCAAAGAAAGTGAGATTTCTTGCCTTCACGGCTGTGCAGGAATTTAATACAACTGTTGAGAAGTTGATAATAAAAATACTGTGTTTATATTAACTTGTCTCCATCTTCAGATTGACAATTGTAACTCCCCTGTAACTTTATAGAATTTGGCAAATGCTGTCGGGGCGGGGGTGGGGGGGTGGGGAAGACAGCTTTGTGTTTCTATGGCTAAGTATATATGTATTGACTTAATATAGGATGTTAGGCTAATACCTTTGGAGCCTGCTGGTTTTCTGGCTTGTAAGTAAAAAGTAAATAACGCTTCTAAAACAGTTTTGAAGCAAAGTTAAGGGTTTTTTTGTATAGACATTTGAAAGGAGCTGTTCATGATGCTCAGCAAACTAGATGAATGGATATCTTGTTTAATTTTGTAAATCCTGGTACAGAAAGCAATATTATCCAAGATATGTTATTACCTGGTATTTTTTTTATTCCTAAAGCAGAAGAAAGTATCTGAGAACTATATATTTTAAAAGCCTTGACTGTTGTGTATGTTGCTTTTTGTTAACATTCTTGTGGATGTCCAGAATGATAAAATCTTTAATAACCAATCTGAAAAACTATTTTGACTGTAGTCTGAGTCTTTCCTATGCATTTCCTACTACATCTACCTATGAAGCAACTTCTAAACTCTGGTAATTTGCACAAGTAATGGTATATATTAAATCTTTTAATCATGTACAGATGAAAGTTTTAAAGGTGAAAATAGCAGAAGGGGCTCTGTGACATTGGGTATGTCCTGTCCAGAGTTAAGACAGTGGCTGAAGAAGCACCATCATATGCTTTGTGGACATAGACAATGACAATACTCCATCCTTGTCTAAACAGAATTCAGGATTCCCTTAGAGCAATGGGTGAGTCAGGGGGCATTTCAGATAAAATAAAATATGATACTTAAATTTGAATACTGTTGCTTTGGGGCATGCAACTCTATTTCTTCTCTTACATTTTAGAATTTTATCAAAACAAGGTGGTATCCCATCAGTTTGATGCATAGGACTTGATGAATAAGGAACAGGGTTGTACCCAGAGCATATAAACTTGTTCGTCATGTGTGACTGGAAGATAAAACAAGTCCTATACTAAAACACAAAACTGACATTTGATATTTTTTTTTTGCATAAAATTGCTGCTATCAAGAGGTAGATTTTATTTAGACGTTCTCTAGTGGTTCGTGCTCCACTGTTTCTTCTGCATGTCAATGAGAGTTGGATCAGGCCCCTAACAAACCTGAGAACATCAGGAGGGTGTGAGGAAGACGAGCAGTTTCTACCGTAAGCTTGACATTCACAAAACCAAAAGCTAACCTTGCCTTTAAGTATGCATTTTCCCTTGCTTCCCCCACCCATCAGCTGCATTTCACTTGAGAACCTGTGAAACAGGAAATTGCTAGTTTAGGAATGGTTTGAAGAATTTCCTATCTTAAAATTTCTCAAGTTATGGTTTGGTTTCTGTTTGAATGTTTGCAGTTGTGTTTTGTTTGTATAAATATACTCAATACTACTAAAGTCAGTTTGTGAGCAGTTCTTCTCTAGTGGTTTTTTGTTTTGATTTGGTTTTTGGTCTGTGAATGAGTCCTGTGGTGGTTTACTCTTGTGAGGAAAGTTAAAGCATAGTGTTTCTGTCCACGGTTGTATAGTCTCAAACTGAAAGCCATGTGAAAGGAAGGAAATTGCCATTGGTCTCAATGGGAGAAGAGCCTCTTGGGAAAGCGGGCAGCAAAGGGCAGCTTCATTAAGAATGGGCAGTATTTTCCAAGCCTTGATATTTTTAAATCGGTACTTTTTCTGCCAGTAGTGGATACACAAAATTTTACTATAAGTTGTGGATTTAAATCTTCATGCAACAAAATTAATGTTTGTCCAGTGACTTCTTAGTATCAGTGAGAAGGAAGTCCCTCTAATATTCCTCCTGCTCAATTAGAAAAAAAAAAAAATCCACATCTATTGAATTCACATGCTTACATGTAAGCATCCAAGTTTGCCACTTAGAGTCTCAATAGCTCTCTAGATACCACGAAAATATCAGTGCAGTTGGCAGTATTTTAAAGACATCAAAGTTTTGAAAGTACGTAATTACATTTCTTCTCAAGAATAGTCTATATAAAAATGACCAGGACATAATCTTAAGAAATTTATATTGGTCTGCTCAGGTTATAGTTGTTCCCTGTACAAAAAGGAGGACAAATGTTTTATTAGAAAATTTAAATACTATTGTTGCCAATCATGTCATCGATTCTTTTTTCTTAAGTGATTGGTTTTGCTTTTATTACATCTCCCTTCAATGCAGATGCATTTCTAATGAATAATCCCACCGTGCTCATGACTTTGAACCTGCAAGCTTACAGAATACCATCTGAAGAGACTTTCTGCTCAGTACTTGGCAGGATTGAGTCCCATTTTTAATGGATCAGTTCAGATAAGCTTGCAAAGTTTGAATGCTTATCAGAACTCCTTTATTCAGGAAATTGGGCAAGAAACAGGTTTTCTTGCAAATTCAGTGTTGTTCCTGGTTTCTGTTACATCAGCCCATGCTAAAGAAGACATCCTGCACTGTTCATGCTTATGTTCTCTCTGAAAACGTAACTGAATGCAACATGCATCATTAGTGAAGAACAGCTCTTACATATCTACTGTTAAGCCTCTTATGAATCAACTGAATTTTTTTCAAGTGTATTTTTATTTAGGGTTATTAATTTTGCAATGTAAATGCTGTCAGCAGTCTGCAAAAAATGCAGGGAAAATACAAGCAGGATGATTACAACTTCGGTTTCCCATTTGGAGGGGTTTGGTTTCGAATACCGCTGTGCGGGTGGGTGGTTTGGCAGTGTACAAGAAATGGAGATGATGGCAGCAGCCAGAGAGTCAGGAACAAGCAGGTGAGGAGAGGAGAAACCCAACTGTGTGAGGTGGATGTGACCGCTGGCCTCCCCCCCCACCCCAAAAAAAGCAACCACTAGAACAGAAAAAAAACCCCTAACTTCCAGAGGGAGGTGAAAGCCACTTGCAGACAGCTTTTATGGTGATTATTCACATGCAGGATTGTGTAGCACACTGAAAAATATTTAAGGATAACATCATTTTAATATGAAATTAAATGCCAGAACAGATGATACAGTGATTGTATTATTGGGTAGCATACTGAATTCAATTAAAACTTGTCTTGTTAATAAACCTTACATCATTACTGGCTGCTGCTGTGAAGAATCCTGAGACTCTTTTGTAAAGAGGTCCAGCCTGTTCATAACAGTGCCTCAGGAGCTGGTTGACTGATGCACAGCACAGTAAGATGATTGCAGCTTGTGAGGTTGACTGGAGATTGCTATCAGAGGACTAAAAAACAAGTTAAAAATTACAAAACCTGGAACTTCTAAAAGCTTAAGAGCCATAGAAATGACCTACTACTAACTCCTTACTACCTCTAAGTAATTGTTAACTTGGTTGCCAGTTAGTCAGATTTTAAGTTGGGAGAGTTGGACAAATTGCTATGGGTCTTTATCACAACCTGTCTTTTTGTACTGTTCCTGTACTGATGCAGCAGCTGTTGCTGGGAATCAAAACCCTGATACGCACACAAGGAGGAATAACTCTTTGTTCAAGATACGACTTTTGAATGCTGTTACCTGTGTACACCTCTTTTTCCTAATGGCGCATGGTCAAAAAGGAGCACAATTCTGCACAGCTGGCAGAGAAAACAGCGTCTACCAAATGATACAATTGGTAGATTATATAGGAAAATAACCCACACTTCTTTCATTCTAAAGAAAACTCTTACCAGGGTTTTCTCATCTGATTACTATTCATAGTCATCCTTTTTTTCCATGTACTGTGTTTTACAAATCATGTTACAGAAACTTTTAGGAAAGAACTTGTGTCTTATAACATATGTTAATTCTTAAGTTCAGAAGTATAAAAACTACCTCATTGAACTAATCACTCCCTCTTAAGCCCACCTTTGAAATGTTTCCATTGTGCTTATTCGGAAGTGTAAGAATCATAGCTAAGATGTCAATTCAGGAAAGTTTCTAAAGTAACGATAAGTCAACAATAAATACCATAAGGGTTAAAGATTAAAAATTAAACTTTTAACTACTATCTGCTTGCTTTGCAGCCTTAATACAGGGGCTATGATTCCTGCTCTACATTAACATTCAGAAAGTTTTTCACCATGAACATGTAATTGTTTGTATTAGAAGCTTAACTGTTGTATGCAAAATTAGAATCATACCTAAGGGTATTTAAAATGGAAGAATAATACCAGCTAACGACTTCACTGTAACTAGTAAAATTACATCAGGGAGAGTATTTCAGATTTTGCAGATTGGCCAAATTTATATTGATGAGAAATACAAAAGATTTAGCTCGGTAAAATTTAATGAAACCAAGCATATATTGAGGAAATGAAAGTGTACAGGCTTATTTGTTGCAATGTGTGGAAATTGGTTAACTTTTTATTTGAGAGAGAAATGAAGTTCTGCTTTATGGAGATTTGTGATTATTTTTCCAAAACATTGTTACTTCTTTTGACGTAAGCAGTTATACGTTCTTGCAGATAGGTTTATTTAGTAAATTAAATTTATCTAACTTGCTCCACAAACAAACATATTTCTTTACCAGGAGTACCCAGAGGCATATTCCTTTGCAGAAAGAACTGAGTTGTTTTGAAATACAGAAGGAAACCAGAAGAGTTTCTGTTCAAAGTTCCAAGTGTTTTCTAGAAAAATGCTCCATGGCTTTTCTGGCTGTTTTCAACTTTGTAACAGCCTCTTCTGCTCAAAGATACACACACCTACTCTAAAGAATACCCAGCTCAGTAGCTGGGTAATGTCAGTAGGCTCTAGCATTCAGGTCCTGGCAAAATTCATTTGCATTTATCATCTGGCTTGCCATGTGAGCTATGATTTGCATCATAGCTTTTATTTTAATTACTTCAAGAAGTACAACTGCTGCTCTACTTTTATCCTCAATATGTGGTGTAACTGCATCCTCCAATTTCAGCAAAGTTTTGGTTAATTGAAACTGTCGGGTGCTATAAATAACCGCCTGCTGTGAAAGGTATGAGATAGAGCATTTTGGATCTTGATATTAATTGCAAAGAACCGAGAGGTTCAAGATGAAAATAGGATCTGTATTTTGGACTTCCTAGTGAAGATACGGAATCTGAAAAGATTAGAGTAGAATTAGTTAATTAAGTAATTACTTAATTTATTTGTTAATTAATATAATTAGTTGGAGAACTTATAGTAAAATACTGGACAGTTTAAAAGTGTTAAAAAACAGAGAGGTGCAGATTCAGATACACCCATGCTTTAATGAAGTAGATACAGCTTTCAGGTGATCCATGGATGCATGAGTGCTAAAATAGAATGAGATAAATCTCCTCTTCAATGTTGGACAGTTTATTCAGAGATTGAATCAAATTATGTGTGTGTGTGTGTGTGTGTGTATGTTCTACTAGCATAGAAACAGTATAGTGAATGAACAAAAAGGTAAGCCTACTAATGTTATCCGTAGAACATCTGAGGGAGTAGAACAGAACATGTTTTAACCAAATAGCTCACAAAGCAGTCCTCTGATATATCAAAGCTAATTAGGACGGAGTCCAACAATTACAAAAGATACTTAGTTGTAAAAAGATACCCAGCAATGTTTTGTCTTATCTCTTAAGCAGATCATTAAAGGCTTCCTGTTGTATTTCTTCATGACTTCTTTTCAGGAAAATCTATTACCCGCTCCTCAGGAGGAGACTGAGACCTACCAGAGCAATTCGTTTGGCCTACTCCCAGCCACCCCGTCTTCTGAGATACAGTCGGGGAATAGTAATAGCCTGCGTGAATAGTTCTTCCAATAGCAGTCTACTCTGACTGTTGCCTTTCCTCATTTTTCTCCTCATGCTACGCAACATAAGTTCAGAATTTTGATCCAATCAAATCTGTTGCACATGTGCAGGCAAACTTCTGAGTGTATCAGGGAAGTCATCACAGCACAAAGTTGAGCCATGAGTTTTGCCATAGCAGCAAGTTTGGGTACTGCTGGTGTAGCATAGTCTCAAATTCCGGAGGAAAAGATAGACATTGCCTGTAACAGTTAATGTAGGCAGAAGAAGGGCTGGCACCACATGAGAAGTTTCTCAAAGTCTTTCTGTCAACACCATCTTTTGCTTTCATATAATTTTAGATGTGATAGTAGCCTGATAGTCTGGGGCGCAATCCTTAAACAAAACAACAGCAACCCCTCTTACAGTTAAAGTCTGGACGGAACAGTCTTCCAGCTACTTGTTGGGGAAGTCTTTCTTTGTTGTACATAGGAGAAATTGGGGTGGAATAGGGGTAATTAGCTAGCCTGTATCCCAGACTGATGCCTAAAGGTATCATTGTTTATTTTTACACATAGATATCAGTATTTTAAAAATAACTTTTCAGCTTCATGCTCTCTGTTGGCACTTGTTCTTTTGTCCTTTCTTGGCCTTCCTCCACAGCCTTCTAATGGAAGTCACTGCACAGTTCTTGTTCTCTGCTCAGCCTTTGGATTTCTAACTCAAATTTATCACTGTCTTTGGGGAAATTGTGTGTGCTCCACAAGTATGTTTTTCTGGGCTTCCTCCTTGTCACACTGTAAAATTGATGCAAAGCATGTCCCGTCGTTTTTCTAAGCAGACGAAGAAATTGTATCATCTCCACAACAGATGCTTCATTGCCCCTTGACCTGTCTACCGGCCACTGTTATTAAGTCCTATCCGTAGGTAATCTTACTTTTTAATGAAAAGTGTTTTGGTCTAGAAAAGGGCAGATAATGTCTATGTGTTTTTCATGTGGGTTTTTGCCCTTGCTTTATTTCAATTTATTCTTTAATAACTGAATATAATATTTAAATATCAGTTCGTTTTCTGAAATCAAGTGAACTTCATCCAAGCTCAAAATCCTCACAGTCAGTTCTAACATTTGCAAGTATGCACTGAAGAAAAATATTTTGACATCTAGGCTGTCAGATAATCTGTCAGTAACAGTTACATCATTCAGGGAGAGAAATGATAACTTCCAGAGTAATTTATTGGGAAAATAATACATTTACTGCAGTGGAATACCCGACTGGATGCTAGGTAAGTTACTTAGGATTTTTGCAGGTGAAGTAGTTGGCTTCAGAACATGGGTTATTCTCTTGTGACAAAAACACAGAAAAAGAAACACTTGCCAGAAATCGTCAACGAAGGGTACGTACTTGCAAAGAGCAGCAGTATGTTCACATATGTTTAGGAGGCATTAGGAACCTCACGCTGAAGGATGTAATGCGTAGAGAAAAGAGAAGAAGTGCTCAGCATCATACTCTTTACAAAAGAGGCTCGTGGGGCACAAAGGATCATACACTAAATGCTTTACTTGGAATAATTTTTAAAAGCAAGAGAAGTTCTTAGCACTGTTGTGCTATGCCTGGAAAAATGGCACTGTCTTTGCACGGAGGTGCTTCCTGGCATGATGCAATGACTTCTCTGTAGAGCTTTCACAGCTGTTGGTTTTACATCTTCCAGTTTTGCTTTATTGACATTTTTCATTTTTCTTTGTCTGTTAAAAAGTAGTCTTGTTTCTGTAGAGAAATGTCTGAGCATTATGTGTAATGACGGTAGTAATAATTTCCAAAGTGCTCAGAGGACTAAAGCGCAGGTTTTGTCGGTTTGCATAGTGCTGTTAGATGGTATCAGCGTGAGGCTACGTAGTGTGTCTGCTTTTAATCTGGCATAATTTGTGTCCCATACTGATTTACACATAAAATTTAAGTAATAATTGTGGCTTTTTGAAAAGAAAATAAGGGTTTTTTCTTGCATTTTGTCATGTAATTAACAAATAGCAAATTTGTTACCCTACTTACTGCTATTGGTGGCAAAGATAACAACAAAAACCATGATTTTGCAAGAATAAGCAAGACCAGGTCATATAGGAAGACTGGCAACTTTAAAGATTATTCAGCACTCAAAGAAAGGTGTTTGTAACATAGGCAGTCTCAGCTTTCAAATTCTTCTTAACTTTGTCCCTGCCTAATTAGTCAGCCAAGTCTCACTGGAACTTACCTTTCCCCTGCTGGTTAATGCCACAGCAGTGCTGCATCAAGCTGCTTCTTCCAGAGTCTTTTTTTCAGTGCTTTTCCTGATGCAGGAGATGTTTCCCCTCTTCAGATAGGCTAAGCCATTAGATTCAGTTGATGAAATTTACTCTGGGCTTCATGTGTTCCAAGTCACTTTTTAGAAATTACAAAGTAAAATGTGGAAGGCATGATCTTAGATTGTTATACCTTACCACATCTACATCAACCTTTTATTCTGTCGTCATTTTTAGTGGAAAGACAACCTAACAAATTATTGTGGAACTTCCTTGTTTTATTATTTTCATTTACCTTCAGTGAAACTAAAAAATGAAAAACTATTGCCATATTCATCTTTATTTATCCTCCTTATTAGTTCTCCTGTATTATTTCTTCTTTTTCTGAGGCAAAACAGAAGAAAGAGAAGGCTGAGAGTGAAAGGGGGAAAGGAAAGGGTAAAAGAAAAGCAAAACCAAGGAGAAAATAAAAAAAGTTTTGATACTTTTTCATGGAAACTTTTAACTTGAAAAAATAACCTATTTAAAGGGTTTGCAGTTATTCTATATGGAATAATGGTAGTTTTATATTTTTTAAAAAAATCTCTACCATTTCTAATGTAAATTTGCATAGTTACACCAAGGTCAATTGAGGACAAGTGACGCAAACTTTAGCCACTGTATTAGCCCGTACTTAATATGTTTTAAAATACTTTGAGTTGACAATATATGCATATGGTATCTGAGTTACCAGACTGAAGGGCTGTAGCTTTTCGCCTTCAGCCTTCTTCTCTGTCTCCTTACTGTCGTATTTTACTCACAATCTTACTGCATCAGACTTAGATTATCAGCCCTTTTTTGTCAATAAAGCATCCAGCATATTAAAATGTTTTGTATAAATTATAATCATGAGAAATTTGAGCCCATTTCAAATAAAAAACTATAATTTTTTTGCAAAATCATAGCCAATTTTGAAAATAAGCAGTTTAAGCTTTTTGAAATGTATTGTGGATTTAGTCATGATTTATGTGCAGTCAGTTATTTTTGTATATATTGAAAAAAACAAGTTTCTATCTCGCTTTTCATAAACCAGATTTTTCTGTATACAAAGCACATCTCAGAAATTAGTATCTAAACAACATGCCAGTTGGCTTCTCCATGTGGCAGCTTGTAAACAAAAATATTTGGGGACTGCGCATTTGTGACATGATGACATGTAATGCAGTGTACAAGCACCATTTATTTGGAAGTATACTGTTCCTCTACAATGAAAATAAAATGATAAACCACGCTTGCATTGCTGTGTCACAGTTCAGCAGGTAGAACTTTCCAAATTCAGGTGGTACTGTTTTTTTTTCCAGATACGTGTACTGAGAGGTGAAATATTTCATTAGTGACCTATCTTTGCATCAGAGTGATATGTCAAAACTAATGTGGTGTTTTGTGTGTTTAAGCTATTTGGAATTTTTTTTTCCCCATATTAATTGTGTTTCGATCAGAGACAAATTCTGGTTGTACTGAAATCAGTGAAACATTTTCCACTAACTTCAGCGGGATTGGGAATCGGCTGTCAGAGGACAGGGGAAGAATACTGCTGCCTGCTGAAGCTGATGTAAACCGGTGCTGTTGCCAAAAGGGGAAGTCTTGTTCTTGCTTCCACCGATGGCCGTATTTCTGGTTGCATGTTTCATGCAGGCCTAGCGAGCATGTGGCTGTGCAAAAAGCAAGATCAGCTTGCTGATCTGCATGAAGAGTATCACAGGAAAGAAAAAAATGATTCATCTTGTGATAACTGCTAGGGTAAACAGTGTCAGCTATTGTTCACATAGTACAGATTCCAAGCTGTGAATCAACATCCATGAGATTTAAATTCAATATGATAAGAACTGAGAACACAAAATGCACTACTGCTAAGGTATTTTATTTCATGAAAACAAAAACAAACAGGCCTGTTCTTGTGGAGAAGACGTAAAGGCACATTATCACATTTTTCCAGCTGGAAAAGGCTAAAGAAAAACGTTTAAAGCATAAAAGGTTGAGCAGGATGTAGGAAGAAAACTAGAGTGAACTAAAAGTAGTTGTTAACCTGACTGAATGGCTATTTAAATAAGCATTGCAGCACAGAAGCTTTCAAGCAGGTTTGAGGATCATCAGCAGGCCTAACATATTAGTACATCATAAAGTACAGTGCATGAAAGTAATTTAAAAACCCCAGGCATTTTTATTATTACTTAGTCAATGATGTAGATTCTTTTAACATTTTATCCATTTCTTGTTTGTTGTCAAGCCTGCAAACATATTAAACACTTATAGGATCCTCTATAAAATTATTTCTTGTTGTTCTTTTGCTAGTACATCTAGTAAAATAGTCATGGACTTCTGTTTATGTGTCTTGTTATTTTTTGCACCGTGGATGCATTTTTATGAAGTGAAGAGATACCAAATAAGAAAAAACATTAATGAACTGTGCAAAAGGTAAGTTGCCTCCTAGTCTGGTGACCAGGGGAAAAAAGCTGTGTTTATTCCCATAAATCAAAGTAATCATGCAAATATCTGAACCTTATATCCTTAATTTGCTTTGATAGGTTTCAACATCTCACTGTTACTTTCAGCCAGACATAAACTAATGATGGTTCTAAATGCCTATAGCTTATTGAATTAAAATAGAGTAAGTTCTTTCTTCTGTCTCAGCTAAGTGATAAAAACCAGACTTTGTAGGGTGAAGGCTAGACTCAGGATTCTGATGTCCCTGAAACTTCTTTATTTCAAGAATTTTAATAAATTCTTTATTGTTTTCTTCCTATTGACACGCTCTTTGATGTTTTTATAGTAGATGTCCGGAATCTCAAATTATATTTCTGTCTAAGTTGGGTTGTGGGGTTTTTTTGTAGTTGAAATGTTCTTTTGCTGCTTTTTTAAGTCTGACTATCTTCCTGCTGTCTTTCTGTGGACTTTTTGTAGTTCAGACTTATTTGTTTAATTGATAAATCATTTTGCGTACAATTTTGTATTCCCAGTTATGTGTCCTTTGCCTAGCTGGTTATGTAATTATTTCAAAAGAAGAAAACAAACTTGAAAAACTCAGTAAACCTGTCCAGTTACAGGACTACCGAATAGAGAAGCACGGCATTAGTCAGTGAGGCAAATATGGCAAGTAAAATATAACTGGGACTTAGTGGAACGTTTGACAATGTGTCATTTAGTTTTAAATGGATTAGTAAAGGTTACCCAGAATGCAAGCACTCTCCGAAACCAAGGATAAGGATAAATGTTTGAGGCTGGAAGGAACGCTGGGGGACATGGAGCACTGTTACATCCTATTTGGTGTCTTGATAAGTTATCATTCAGAAAAAAGGAAGGAAGCTGATTATTATCAATTAGCATGAATTCTAACATGCAGACACCAGAGAGGAATGCAATAATGAAAATGCAAGGCTGAAAACAAATTACAGTACTCTTGGCCAAGTGTGACATAGTCCTGCTAAGGCAACGTGATCAAGAACAGTAGTGTTCCAGGGGAGGGACAAACCCGGATGACAGACATGCTGAGTGAAACCTGGAAGCAGCATCAGGCAAGTATATACAGCAAAAGACCAGTGCAATTCTGAATAGCAGAGATACAACATACAAGACCAACGTGTATTGCCTTCTTTTCACAAGACCTTTGTGATCACATTTGAAATACTGATTTTAGTTTCATCACAATAGCAGAAAAATAACTAGGGAATTTACAAAAGAATAGAAAACTGACAGATTAAAAGTTACGATTTGAACAGCACGATGTAAAAAATCCCAAACAGATGAAACTGTTACTGATTATCCTAATTAACAATCTCTCGAGGGGTGGACTGGAGTTGGGTTAGTAAGATCCCTAAGGTTTGGATCCCAAGGTTTGCATTATGTGTTCACAGTTTCAGAAACGAAAATTGTTAGCAAAAAAGGGCATACAGACCATGTTTGTTGTGCTTCCTGGTTATCCCAGTCCCAAAATTTGCCAGATGCTTGTCTGTTCTTCTAAAGCAGTTTTAAATATTCAGGATTGATATACAAATGAAATATATAAGCTGAGGAAAACCTACAGCATCAAGAAGGGAACTAGCGTGCAACTCATTAAATAAAACGAAAGAAAATAGATGAAATTAAAAAAACAAGATTCGGGCTAATTATTAGCAAACATTTAGTTACTGATGCCTACATGGCAGCATAAATCATTGCTCTGAACATTTAAAACTAAATAGGAAAAGACATGAAAAAAGCGGTGATTAATTGTGTATTGGTTGGATGTATTAGGGTGACTAATAGAATAGGTTTTTAATATCTAAAATCTGTACTGCATCCATCTGAAACTGCATATACATGCATACAAAGGATACCAGAATTTGACACTATAATTGGTGAAATCCAATGACTTCAATTTGGCAAGACAATCCCAAAGCATTCTATGCTGCATGAGAATGAAGGCTATAAATAGGTAATGTATTTATTTTTAAATAAATGGGAAAGAGTACATTTTCCCGTCTTCCTAAATGCTCGTAAATCATTGTGATTTACTGTGTCAGTCTTGTTTTTCAGTTCTGCCATCTATTTCAGGTCAGTTTAAAGGCTGTACATATGGAGAGACTGACTACAAGGTTTTCAATCTCTGGAAATCCAAACCTGCCAGAAAAAAATTTCTGGAGGCCAAGCTTACCCCTCTACCTACGGGAAGAAGTAGCAGCACTTTTAGTTAGGCATTGTCCCAATCAAACCTGCATTCTGTTTATCAATTCAGAGTCTATGGGATATAGCTATACCTTTGTATAAAGGCGTATGTTGAGGATTCACTGGAAGGAAAGAAAACAGCAGGGGTCAATAGTAACATTTTACGTAGTTTTGATGCTGCGGAGGTGGGTAGCTTTGTTGGAGGTTACCCTGTTGTAAGAAGGGACCAAGACGCACACAACACCAGTCGTCAGTTAGTATTTCTGCTGACCAGAGTGCTGGGAGTGAATAGGGAGACCAGAGCAGAATTTCAGCTTTATAGTGTGTTTTCTATAAAAAGCTCTCTTTGATGTCTCTCTCAGTTTCACTCTGCTCATTTTTCATATCAAAGCTAAAACTTTCTTTCCCTGCAATTCCTCCATTTCACATCAGTTTGCAGCACAGTGAATTAACTCTTCCAAACCAGGAGTCGATAATGTCTTGCTTCAGGAGGTGCCTAATCACTGTGATGAATTGTTCTAAAAAAAATGGAGACCTTTACAGATGACATTTTCATTTGCAGTAAGTTGAAGATGGGTTTAGCAAACAGCTGCTTTCCACAACAGCCAGGATTAGTCATCTTGTTCTTACATCAAGCATAAAGTAGTTATTTTGTATGGGGAATTATGAAAGAGCCAAATAATTCTGGATTATTGATCTATTTGTCTGCTGGCAGGTTGTGAGTGAAAAATCTTTTGCTCTATTGTTCTTAATTCAGATGCCATTAGTGTAGAGGTTACTCTGGGATCACTATGAAAGAAATTGATATAATGCCCACAGTGCTGCAAAAAATGTTTCTTTTCCAAATAAATATAAATGGAAGTTAACAGAAAAAAAACGTGATGCTTGGTAACTTAGAAACCACAATGTTTTACAGTAGCAAGATCAATCAAAAGCTGCTATAAAACATGGCTTAAGACATTGTAGAATTGTACTTAATACTTTAGACATAAACAGCCTAACTACAGTATAATCAGTAATTATTATCCCTGTCTTCTAAAGGATCTATTTGCACTTAATTTCTTTGACTATCATCGTAAAAGATAGACTAGCTCAATTTTATGTGTGGTATAAATATACTTTTTCTGATTTCACAGTAATTGCCTGTGGTCGTTTAATTTGTCACTGTGATTGAGATCTTTCCTCATTTACACTTCCAAAGTCCTATTGACTTGATTTAACAGTAACATATTGTGTAACTATGAAAATTAGTGCAGGGTATGATGCAGTAAATAGCAGTTGCAATAAGAAGTGGAACATAATTTGCCCTTATTTATACTCAAGTAAACGAGAGTGCTTTGTAGTAATTTCTACAGTATGTTTTTCTATATTTAGAAAGACAACTATCTATCTTTTATAATAATAAGAAACTGCAGAAATCTTCCAGCTCAGTGCAGGTGTTTACAGCTTTTTGGCTCTCTCCTGATATACGTGGTGCCAGTTTGCATAAAGGACGAGTCACCTTCCAGCACGCACCGTTTGGGGGTGCCCAGCTGATGCCCCTGAATGCACCTGCCTCCTTGGATCACATCACGCTCCCGTTACGTCCCCTTTCTTGCTCCTCGACTGTACTTTGCTGCTTGCTTTAATTTTTTTCACCTGAAGAGCAGAAACAATTTAGCTTTCGAATTTTACTACTTTGTTAAAGAATTCGTCATGTCTGTGTTTATGGCTGAGTAGTTGTAAATGTCAATTTGAAGGTGTTTTGGCCTGATGGGAGTGGCTGGCCCCATGGTCCTGCGCTTGATTTCCCAACCAGCTCTACGTGGCCGTGCTCACAGGCGAGCACTGGGACAGAGCATCGCGCCTGACCGGGCGGTCCTTCATCAGGTACCTTTCGGGGAGGGCGCGCGGAAAATTTCTTTAAATAAAGTTTGTTCGGTGTAAATTAGAAGCAATTTGTTTTCAAAATCCCCCTTCATTGGTGTGTACGTCTGTATTTAAGACCAGTAATGGGAAGGTAGGGACTGCTGAGTAATGGTTGCAGCTGGCCGGGAGAGCCTTCGCTGAAGGTGGGTGCCTGTGCAGGCCTGTGCCCTGGGGAGCTGTGCAAATCTGGGAGCGAGGAGGGGGAGTGGGACTGAATCTATGTTGCCCGTCGAAAGGGGAAGAGGCGCAGCAGGCTGCGAGACCCGGAAGGGAGGGCAGCTCACTAGAGAGAGAATCCTAGAGGCCTCTCAAAAAGTGGGTCTTGGGACTGGTGGGTAAAGGAGAGAGGGTAGAGACTTCTGGGAGACAGAAACGTGAGCAGGTACAATGACTTGTCTTGGAGAAAAGGGCTGGACAGGACCTCACAGATGTGTGCTGGGTTTGTGTGTGTTTGGGGTGTCTTTCTCTAAGCGCTCTGGATATCTCAAGCGGTCAAAGAGAGAAGAGAGGACTTAAGAGCCATCTCAGGCTGCTGGAGGTACCTTCTGAGATCAAATGCTCACACCCTTCACTTTCTCCACGACAGACCTTTATTTACATAACCAGGATGGACAACCTGCAGTCTATTCAAACTGTGCTTACTACTACCACCTGCTTTGAGCGGTCCCCTGCATGGAAACCACTTATCTGTTTTACCTGCGTCCACACGATCCCAAGTGTGAAATGGTGACCCTTCGTTTCTCTCTGACGTTTAGCGATGCCCTTCCATTCCTTATTTCAGTATCGCTATTGCTTGAGCAACTTTCATCAGCCTAGCGCTAGATACAGACCTCAGCACTGCGTAGGAATCTCAGTATGAGTTAAGAATTTAAAAGAGATTTTACAAAATACTATTCAAATTCTTTTGATGTCAGCATAAATTAATAGGCAGAAGTGAAAAGACATGATACTATATGTTAAACAGTGTGTGTACAAGGCTGCCCTTTAGCAAACACAGTTACTCAGAGCAGACTCTCTCGCTCCTGTATGGGTAAGGTACCAAAGGACTTTTTTACAGACTCTGTTGGAAAGAAAAATTCATATCTCATTTTTTTCTTTATTCTGGGGAAGGTGCCATTTATTTTGTAAACAGAAGGCAGCTGTTTGCAGCACTAGACATTAAACTAGGAACTCTTTTAAAAGATTTATGTTAACTAAGAGCGTTTAATAAGTTCACAGTGTGAGTGCTAATGAATGAGTTGATTTTAATATGTATCACATTTCACTGTAGAAACATGCTTATGTTTTGTCTACCCACAGCTGAATTTTATCCTCACTTGACGTACCCAGTAGGCAAGGCCAAAAGTAAACTGGGCTATCCAGTACTACCAATGCAGATAGATAAAAAAAAGGAGAACCCTGGGATAAATCTGAGCCAGCGAAGAGGAGGAGAGATGCCTAAACCCGAAGGAACGCTCCCCGGCTGGCGAGGATGAAGCACAGGATCACCTGCCCCACTCCGAAAGCGTGACGGAGTGGTCAAGGCGGGCACTTGCTGGAAACAAGCACAGTGAATTTCAGGCTGAGAAAGGGAGACGTGGGAGTGAAAAACAAGGAGGGAGAGAATGGAGATCAGTTTTTCATCAGATTTTCTGGCCTCTTGGATTTGCCAGTCTTCCCGCTTGCCAACAGGGGAAGTCCCCTGTTCCCTGCTTCTTTATGCTCATTCCCAGCCTGGCTTTGTCTGGCGAGGCAGCAACGTTGTTCATTGAGGGACAAATTTGAATTCTTTGATCTTAGTACCCTAACTTCGCATTTGCTGGGTAATTAAAAACAGACAAACATGCATGCACACGTTAAAATACAGCACTGTATTTATAAGTGTAATTGAGCTGTGATTAATTCCTCACATTTCATTACAAACTAGTAAAAATCCATTACAGGGCAATGAATGGATCCTGCTAGGAGCAGGCCCATATCTCCTCTGTTCTGCATAATCTGTAGCCACATACAACTTTGCAAAGCATGGGCAAACGCTAACAGGACGATTTGGCAGTATTTCGTATCTGCGTTGCACGTGTGAAAGCGACAGTGCAAGCTGTACGAACATTTAGCATCAGAATACCAGCAGACCTTTTAAGTCTTACGTACACTTCTGCCTCTGTGGAGGATAACAGCATTTCTTCTGTTCCTAAGACAGAGAAACTTGCTTTTCTCTCCTTTCCTTTAGAACAAACACTACAGGGGCAGAGGGATATTATCTTCTTGCTAGTGGCATGAAGGCAACATCCCACATATGGATTACATCAGAATTAGCCTTCTTGACAAATACGTTGTGAATCCATTGCTGAGTCTCTCTGCAGGTCCCAGCCCCGCCTTCACCCAAGGAACCCTGAGCCGCTGCTGCCTTCTTGCTACCACTGACTTCAGGTACGCATTTCCCTTTCCCCTTGGTACCCCATGCATTTCAGGGGCACGGGGGGGGTTAATCCCTCTGGTGCAAGGTATGTGACTGCATCGAGCGGGTGCAGTTAGAGAGCTTTATCTGCTACTTGTTTGGTTAGCCTAGTTATACACAGAGGCACCTGCCAGCTATTCCGCCAGAGCCACAACCCATCTGCACGTAGCTCTAGCTAAGAAGTTCTTCTGAAATACCCCTTCTGTGCTAAATATACTGATTTCCTGGTCGCATCTTGCACCATTTGCTTCAGCCCCCTAATTTGTGCAATGGTAGCATCCAGTTTTGCTGCTCTGGCATTTGGGGAGGCAGTGAAAGGCACAAAGAGGGAAAAAAAGGTATTTTTAGTTCCTTTTACTGCATTTCAGTATGACCGCTTTCTGGTTTCAAAGGAAATGTAACTGAAACCCAATGTGGTTTTGGACTAGGAAAATGTTAGATTAAAATTAACATTTTAAATCAGAGAAATGATTTGTGAATTAAAATACTTTCTTCTTCTGGTTTTGCAGAATCACCTTTCCTTTGCCTTCGGGGTAGCCAGAACAATTTTCAGGCCAAACCAATATTTGAATTCTTGTTCTTCCCAAAGAAAACTAGTGGGTGGGTTTCTGTCTAGGAGCTAAACCAGAGGTTTGCCCTAGTGTTTAGCTGCAGTTCAGCTTTGGGGAGGCCACCATCCTGTCTGTCCTGCTGACTTCCACCAATAATGGGCACGCGGTGCCATTTAGCAGGCATGGGGACAGCATTATACCAAAGGTGCTACAACACCTGGTTTCCCACTGATCATGGTGGAAACATAGTCTACAGCAAATACAACTTCATTTTTGTACGGGAGCGATCCACTGCTTTAGACTAACAGCGCTCAGCAGTGTCTCCAGTTGGCTGTTCTGGCTAGTACAACCCGAAAGGAAACACAGAATATGCAACAAGAAAATACCTGCAACAAGCTCAACATTTTTTTTTTCTTTTTAAAGTTGCTTGTCTTTGTGCTATGACACAGCCAACTAAGGGAGAGTTTTCTGTTCTTTGGTTTGTTAAACAAGAACAACATTATAGTCACTTTCAGTCTTTTGGGCAACTGAAGCTAGCAATGTAAGCATACCATACCAAGCCAAGCAAGGAAGGGCTATAAGATATGCCTGGTGAAAAAAAAAGAGAAAAACGGCTTCTCAGCCCTCCCTTCAAACCCCATCTCTGCCTGTCCCTATGTTTGCAACCTACAGCCTCCATAGGTTAGGGTACAACGGCATTTGTTCCCTTAAGTTCAGGATGAGTTTGAGGGACTCCATTATTCATTGAACTCTAGAAAAGGGAAATATTTTCAGCATAATTTTGAAAGCAGAAGAGTAATTTGGGTTGGTTTTGAATTGTGAACCAGGGAAAATACGTTGGAAGAGTCCAGGCAGTGAAAGTGTTGGTTGGCTGCAGCCCAGGTGTAGAGGCAGTGTCGATCTGCCCTTGCTCGTGGTCTGCTCATACCACCGTCCGAGGGGCTCGATAAAATCCCAGAGACTGCAAATCTAAGACACAGGAACAGGGCTGTGTCTTTTCTTGATGCGTCTCCCTGCATTACACCCCTTTTTGGGGAAGAATGGCTTTCAGCTCCGATGTCTTCTGCGACCCGCTGGCAGCACATTGCTGGCATGAGGAAGGGCCGGGAAACTCCAGCGAAGTGTTGGGAGCAAGCGGCTGCTCTGGGGGGCACAGGCACCACGTAGGCTGGCTTTCCGGCTGGAAGCACAGCTTTGTGAGGCTGGGTCCCACGTTCCTGGCCCCATCTCCCTGGGAGCACGGAGACCTGTGACTTTGGTCCTCTGGAGACAGAGGCTTCCAGTGAGACGTCTGCAGTGCCCTGCGGTGCCAGTGCAAGAATATCCCAACATGACCTGACTAATTTTTTAAGTCTATTGCACTTTACCGTAATGAACCTGGATCAAAACCAATGCAAAACCAGGAATACAACTTCCCGTTCCTCACTCAACAACCATGACAGAGTTCTTTATCCACACCACCTTGCAAACCCCGTCCTATGATCATACGACCAGCAAAAGATACTTCTGCAGGCCAGGAAACATGGAGCAGGAATTCCCGCAAAGGAATCTTTCAGAAGAAATTACCCATTATTATTTTGTTCATCTAAGCTATCTAGCTAGCCCTGATCACTATGGATTTGATTTTTTCATTCTTTAAATTATTTATCCTCTTAAATTCTTTGGGAGAGATGTTGCGGATAAGGCATACAGACCCCCAGCTAACATGATGTAGGAGGTCTGAGACAAAGTAACACCCAAACCCAAATCATAGGCTGTGGCTTTGACCACTGGGCCAACTTCCTCTATAATCTTGCCAGATTATGGAGAGAAATAAACAGTTCATTTCACCATTAATCTAATAATACAGATTTTACTTTATATATATATTTTATATACACAGACAGACACACACAAAATAGAAATGCATGTACATTTACTTCAGGTAATATTCATAACCTAATGGCATTTATATGCATGGTTTATATAACATTTAAATTATATATATGCATATGTTTTCAAAGTGCATTAGTATGACATTTAGTATGACATGTTGTCTCTCACTGCAGGATTAGTATTTTCTACTTTCTCCCCCCAGTTCATTTCTTATTGCAACCCACAAGAAAGCAGCTTCATCAGTAACTTATTTTGGCTGACATGCACCTATAAATGTGTAGCATTTATTTGCCATATTGCTGCTCACAAAACGTTGCCATGCTATTGCACTGCTTTGTTTAAAGTTCTCTAAAAGGCTCTCTGCAAGGGCTGTGTAGGAGGCTTTGCAGCAGGGAGGTTTGAAATTGTTTTTCTGAAAATTATTCTGAAAAGTCAGCCCTTTTCAAGGTCTTGGCCAGCTGCACAGCTATTTTTCTCTTTTCATTTTCTTTACTTCTGCAGCACTGAATAATAGTCCCTATCTAATATTTTATACATAAAATATATGGTTGAATCTCTACCATATACTTCCTTCTTTAGCAGCTTTTACTGGGCACCGAGGAACTTTCAGCGATTCTCCTTTTGCCAGCACAGCATTCAGTCCCTTAGAGACCAGCCCATTTAGGGACCAATTTTGCCACCATTACACTCATCATGCATTCCTTATATTGCACGTAGGTCCCCTAGATGTCAACGGGTCTCTCATATTTATGGAGTAAATAGATACCATCTATGTCAAAATCTAGTCTTCAGCAGTTGTCTCTTACTCACGGACGATGCCAAACAGCCTCACAAGGTATTCCCAGGAATACTGACTGGCTGGCATCAGTACAGCTGCCAGTCCCCTGGCAGAAAATTCCCTCCAGTTTTGACCACAGCCATGGAAAGGACAACCAAACCCCCCAGCACCAGCAGTCTGCATGGGGTCTTACACTCAGCTCACGTCAGCAGAGAAAAAGCACTAGGTGTTGACTTTGAGCCAACCTTTTTCACCACGTGTTGTAAAGTAGGTGCTTCACCGGGTTGGCAGCCAGGAGTCTGGTCCTACGCTCCTAATGGATAGGAGCCAAATGGCCCACAAGTGAAAATCCTCGTCTGCTTCAAGCTGTGCCAGCTCCTTTATTCATGGAGGTCACAAGTATCCTACACAAAACTCAGCACTGCTCTGGTTCCTGCACAACCCCCCAGGCGATTCAGCCATCCGAGCAGCGACGCTTTCCTTGGCCTGCTCACCCAGGAAACCTACCTATGTCCAAAAGTCCTTGCAGGATCCGTCCTCGGTTGTGCTGTGGGGCAATGCACTTCACATTAAGACAGGAGCAGTCTTAAAGTTTTTGCATACATTGACATATACATGAAAAAGTGGATACTTTCCCTTGTTCCAGGCACTTGGACTACAAATCCATAGACAACTTGAGTAAACACAACTTTCTTAGTGTGTTAAAAAGTTCAGACTGTGGAAAGAAGACATTTCTGAGAAACAGATTTTAGTCTTTGAAATAATTAGTCTGAGCTGAACAGATTTTTGGCATTATTTGTAAGCCAGTCATTGTTCAGCCTTTGTAATGAGAAGAGCAATTATGACTCCTTTGGAAACATCCTTAGTTGAACTCTTAAAATAATAAAAACACTCCTCCATAAGACCACATCAACATACGGTTTTCGTAATGACAGCACAAACAAATCACCCACTCATCAAACACATTTAGGAAGAAGACAGGAACAAACAGAACAAACGAATTTCTAAAGTTTACTTACTAGTCTGATCAATCAGAAAAAAAAAAAATCTAAACTGAATTTGGGAACTGCCTATGGGATATGGAATACACATCAAATATGCAAAATACAAATAAGCAAAAACATAAATGCCACCAAACACTGTAAAGCAAAGTTTATAGATAATACGCTGTGGAGTTGTATTTCAAAAATACTGAGCTGCTAGTGCCCAGCTTTATGATTGACTCACTAGTTTACTTTTTAACTTTGGTGATACGTCATGAGTAAGCAAGAAAGAGATAAAGTACATCTACACTAGTGATCATTATCAGAACATCCTCCCCGGTTTCACCACCTTCCTGGTAACTCCAGGGTGAGGTCCCAGCTGAACAAAAGCTGGGGGCTGATGTGCATCCCTGCTGTCATTCCCGCTGGTAGATGCTGCTGCGTGGTGACTACATGGGTGTCAACTATTTTGAGATCCATGGACCCCTGTCACCTTTCTGTGGCTCCAGCCAGCTTGGCGTAGCTCTGTGGTGCATACTGAGGAGTTAGTATCACTTCAGAGAAGTGGAGTCCCAAAGCACATCTATCTAGGCCTCTGGAGCTTAATGCTAACACAGAACATGCCCTGGCCACATAAGCATCCACGCATTCCAAGAGCCCGGTCGCGGGGCACTCCTGAAAGCATCCATGCCTTTACAAATGTGAAAGTTGATGTAAAAGGACAACAGAAAGGTTTCAAACTGTAAGTCTCTCCTGATCTCACCTCACGTAATATATAGAAATGTACATGCACACACACATACAGAAGGCCTATATCTTTTCATAGCTTCAATTTTTTCACCACTTTTGAGCATCTTTCAGGCACTAGTCCAGTTTTCCCAGAGCCCGGAAGGACTCCTCCTTTGGATCACTATGTCTGCCTCTCTGCTTACTGCATCTTTTCATGCCTGTGCTGGAGACCGTGCCCAATAGCTGCTTCCCCATAACATTTTCCTCTGCCAGGTGATGTACAGATCAGTCCTCCTGCACAACCTACATCCATGCAGCACACATACAGCTTCCTGGGGCCGAGCACTGAGAAACAACTTGGCTGCAAGCAGTGGCCAGCGCAGCTTCCACGCAACTCCTCGCGAAAACTTCAGCCAGACCTTGGTGTACAAGAAAAAGGGAGCAAACAAGCTCCACATTCAAAATGGGGTTTGCTATCTGACAAGTACCCAGCCAAAGCCCTCTGTATGAAACAGAATTTAAAAAATGAATATAAGCAGACTCCTCCAAGAAGCGATCCTGCCTGCACGTACGTCTGTTGTTTTTGCTTGCCTTCTTCCGAGCGAGTATGTGTTTTGTGACTATAAGAACACACTAGAACACTCTACATGCTAATTTTGATTCCAGTTGGAAAGTGGACCAAGCAAATCTCCCACGCTTGTCCTCCTCCTCCAACTAACTCTAGAGGAGACTGAATGAGAACAGCGTTAAAACACTGATGGCCGAACTGGAGCCCCTGCTACCATGCTCTCACTGTTGCTGCAGCCTGTAGGACCGGACAGATGGTATCAGCACCAAGAAATATACGGCAACAAAAACTGTAGGTAGAGCCAGAGTGTCTTGCTCATTGTCAATGCAATGACTTAAAGACAGGAAGAGAAACTATTTTTCCTCCTCTAATCCCTACCCATGCCATTTTCAGGTTCAGACTCAGGATTGCTGCCACTACAGATATTTAGCTCAGAATTACATCCCAAACAGCTTCAGCAGACGGCACTGCCTCTGTCCTGCCATGTGCTGAAAGCTCTGCATAGTAGTGCTTGGTCTTCTTTAGGGAGGCGTAGCTCTCGCTCTGCAAAAATCATTGTCAGGTCCTTGGAGAGACCATAAGTGCTGGAGGTGATCAGTGGTGATGAGTCACGGTGGGTGGAATACTTCCACGGAAACAAATATTAATGAAAATCAGGGGGGAAAGGTGAACATTATCTTTGAACAGTTTTATCAGAGGCAATGGCTGCTTTCAGTTTTTTTCAAACTGTGGTACTATTTTGTCAGAAATCAAGATTTGAGTATTTAAAAACTGGAAAAATTAACAGTGCTACTGGAAACAATGCTGTGTCAGTCTCTTATTATTGAGCTTTGAAAGGTAACTAAGTAACAGTCTGATCCTTTGGGGAATTTCTCAATCCTTAATATTTGTTATAAAAACATTATCTAAATTTTATTCGACATTGCCACTGAGAAGTTACGAGAAGTCGTAGTGATGAAGTACCGTTACTCTGTATGAGTGCAATAAGGAGTGCCTCTCTAACTTATCAGTCTGTGTCCACAGTTGCCAGGGGCCTCAATCTTTGTAGGAAAATTACCCTTGAAAAACAAATCCAGTTCTTCTAATCTCAGAGCTGCTAAAGTAAGCTAGTCCTTTGGCCAGAGAAATGTTATTTTGAGATCGGCATCTAGGAAGAGGATACAGCCACAGGGAATGGGGCAGTTGGCAGCAGCCCTGTACTCCGGGAGTCTCATGTTTGACTGTATTGGCATGTTTTCAGGTATCTGGGGGAAATTTATTCAGTTTTATTTCAGCCCAAAAAAGGAAGCATGGAAGAAGCTGTAGGAGGGCTCTTCATAAGCTTGAGGTGAACTGAGAGCAGCCAGGTGTTTCAGTGAATACTACCTATGACTAGCAGAGCAGTATCGGATTGAAGGTTTTTCCTTGCCAGCAGTGATGACACATGAATTATCTTTCCTCTTTGTATACTGTCTCGTGTTTACTCATTACAGTTCTGTATTGTTTTTCAATGCTTGCAAGAAAATGAAAAGCATTATTACCACATTTCCCTTCAGTTTAGGATTTTTAACCTTTCCTTGGTGCGGGGCTTCACTAACAGAAAAGTGTGAAATTCTTTGGGCTCTTTGCCGCTCAGATGGCATTTGTGGAGGGTCCTCAACTTTTCCAATGTGGATTGTTTCTAAATCTGCCCTGCCCAGTTATTATCCTAGTGCTGTTAGCTCTGTAAAAAGCTATGCAAAAGAGTGTTCATCGAATCATCATAGAATGGCTTGGGTTGGAAGGGACCTTAAAGATCATCTGGTTCCAACCACCCTGCTGTGGGCCACCCCACTAGATCAGGCTGCCCAGGGCCTCATCCAGCCTGGCCTTGAACACCTCCGGGGATGGGGCATCCACAGCCTCT
>JAVKLA010000058.1:9509349-9528891 GCA_034782735.1 Sagittarius serpentarius
CTCTGGACCCGCTCCAGCAGCTCCACGTCCTTCTTGTGCTGGGGACCCCAGGCCTGCACGCAGTATTCCAGATGGGGGCCTCACGAGGGCAGAGTAGAGGGGGGCAACCACCTCCCTCGCCCTGCTGGCCACCCCTCTCCTGATGCAGCCCAGGAGACAGTTGGCCTTCCGGGCTGCGAGCGCACACTGCTGGCTCGTGTCAAGCCTCTCGTCCATCAGGACCCCCAAGTCCTTCTCCGCAGGGCTGCTCTCCATGAATTCTCCTCCCAGTCTGTACACGTCTGGGGTTGCCCCGTCCCAAGTGCAACACCTTGCACTTGGCCTTGTTATTTTTCTCTGAATTGTTTATGTGCACTTACTCTACAGAAACTTAATAGGAACATCTGTTAACTGTGGAAGTGGTATGTGTGATTGACTTATCATCATAGCTTCTCTAAAAAAGTAATTCCTTACATTTCCTTTGCAAGACTGCCTTGCAGAATGTCCTCTGTCAGTCCCTGTTCTCACTCTCTCCATTGGTTTGTCTAAGTACTTGAGTGACAGTGGCAGGGAACTCCAGAATACCTACAAGATACAACAAGGGAGTCAGATATTTGTCTCTGAAGGATAACTTAAAACTAAAATATATCACTATATTCATGGTCATGGCTGTCATGGTTTAACCCCAACCGGCAATTAAGCACCATGCAGCTGCTTGCTCACTCCTCCCCTGCCGCAGTGGGATGGGGAGAAGAACTGGGGAAAAAAAAAAGTAAAACTCATGGGTTGAGAGAAGAACAGTTTAATAATTGAAATATAAATAATAATAATAATAATGAAGAAAAGGGAGATAACAAAAAGAGAGGGAGATAAAACCCAAGAAAGACAAGTGATGCACAATGCAATTGCTCACCACCTGCTGACCGATGCCCAGCCAGTCCTTGAGCAGCAATCAGCCCCTCCTGGCCACCTCCCCCCAGTTTATATACTGGGCATGACGTCATATGGTATGGAATACCCCTTTGGCTAGTTCGGGTCAGTGGCCCTGGCTATGCCTCCCTCCCAGCTTCTTGTGCACCTCCTCGCTGGCAGAGCATGGGAAACTGGAAAATCCTTGACTTGGGATAAGCGCTACTTAGCAACAACTAAAACATCAGTGTGTTACCAACATTATTCTCATACTAAATCCAAAACACAGCGCTGTACCAGCCACTAGGAAGAAGATTAACTCTATCCCAGATGAAACCAGGACAATGGCTAAAAGCTGTTTAAATAATTTCTCTAAAATAATACAGTACTACGGTCAGTACTTCTGAAATTTTATAATATGGATATACAGTAGAGAAAAAGTAACCTCCAGAAATTTAAAAAACTTATTTTTTTACTTACAACAAAACAACAAATTAAGAATACAAACTTTGCAGAACCCTTGTTTTTAAAAAAAAGGAAAGAAAAAGTAACTTTGCATATACGTGAGAAAAGTTTTTAACAAGAATATGACAAGAGCTGCATCTTGTTGAGATCTGTATCACATTAAAGACAACCTTCCAGTGCCTTGCAAGACTTTCTGCTTTTTTAAGACTCTCAGTTCCCCTCCCCACCCTTTATTTGCCTAGGTAATCACAAGAAGCCTGAAATTTAGCTCAACACTCCAGTTTTATTAAGCATTTTGACTGTGCAAGATTAACCTTCATGAGTCATCTCCTTCGGCAGTCTGCTCCCACTGCTTAAGTATTAGCTACCTCCCGGAGAGATCCTAAAGCAATAATGAGCTCAACTTCACCAGACGTGCAATCTGCTGCAAAACCTAACTCCCCTCTCTCCATGATCTCAGCATTTGCCACACGCATGGCACACAGACCGTCCAAAGACACTGATGGGATTTATACAATAGCGTGAGGTCATGGTCAAAGCGCTGTGCTGCAGTCAAAGTCTAGTAACAGATCAGAGGTGACATCAAAAGATTAATGGATGATCAGCTTGCATTATTAACAATGTTGTAAATAAAAGGAAGAGGAAAGATCAATCTCCCCCCTTAACTTTTTTTTTTATTTCCCTACTTTTCCAGGCTAGGGTCATGGGAATGTATCCTGCCACAGCCTGACCTGACACTAACCATTGGTTTTGTTTAATAGGTAAAATGTAGGTGCTCTGGATCCAGTGCATCTTGCTTGGGTGATGTCTTTGGTTCCTACCTGTTTAAAAACTTCTCACAGCACACTAAACTTAACATTTTCCTTTTGGTACCTATTAGTTTAATCCTTCAGCAAGGGACAATTTAAACTCTTGTTAGTTAAACTAGACAACAGACATCCCTTTCTCTTCCCTTTCCTCCTCTCCTCATACATGGATTGTGGTGGGAATTTCTAACTGAAATTTCATTAGGATAAACAAATTAAGATTTACAGTTGCACTCAATGATCTTAAAGGTCTTTTCCAACCTAAATGATTCTATGATTCTAAGATGAAAGAGACTGTTGTAGAATTAGAGGACTACAAAATTGAAAAGCAGAATTTATATGGTGATCACAAAACAGAAAAAAATTCTCATAACCAAATAACATCTCACTAAGTTAAGAAAAGCGACAAAAGATGGTTGAAGACAACCAATACAAGCAAGCCATCAAAAGTCTCTTATGGAGATGGCGCAAGACAGAACGATATATATTTCTTAGAGTAATAACTACAGAGAGGAGGATCTTCATTTTAACATCTTCCCAGTGCATCACAGTTCGGATTACAGCCCCTCTCTGCCAGGCAGGCAAGAAAGAGCTGGGATAACTCCCGGTACAAGCTTTCACTCCTGCTCCAAAAACAATCTGGCGGCTGTTGCAGAAGGGTCGTAACCTCCAAGAGTCAGAGTCTGCTGCCTTCCCACAACAACCCTTGCCCAGGACCTCGATAGACTGAGAACCAAAATCCCTTTCTGTATCTGAGAAGACATTTCTCTGCTATTTGCTGGCCTATTGAGCTTTGAATAACAGCACATCCCATCCAGTTTTTGAAAAGGAATCATCCACTCCTCCCAATATGTTTACTGCCAGGTTACTCAAACTGTATTGACTAGGTTAAATCTGCTGAGAATGTAAGTTTCACTCACTTATATGGCCTAGTGAAGCCGGCCTGCAGCGTGTGTTGCCTTTAGTTTTTATAATTAACCATGCAAGATGGTTAAAAATTGAAGCGTGTGTGTCCCTGCTTGGAAGTCTGGTCAGCAGCACAAAGGAGCTGTTAGGATTGGAGTCACGCAGGTGTTTGAAGGTTAGGGGGCTCTCAGCTTTTTCGGTTTTGGGTTGCTTACCATGGGGTTTTTTGGTATTTGCAAGGTAAGTATGCCATGTATGTTCTCTGGCAAGCTGTAGTAGTGAACTTGCTTGTCACAGGTACGTGGTCAGATGGTAGATGCACAGTCTGAACTTGTAGACAGGGCTTACAGAGCAAAGAGAGCAATTTTTCTGTACAGTCCTGATGCTACAGGGAAACTTTTTGTTTCTAAAGAGCCTTTAAGGGTGAAGACAAAACGTGGCCTGAGTTTAAATTGCCTGCCTTTCCTTGGAAAATTGTCCCAGTAGATATCTTGAAGAAAGCACCTATGTGCACTTAATTTGAATGAGGATGGGAGATTTTATACATCACGATGGGGCGGTCAAAAGCTCTCCGAGGTATTCTAGGTCTCTGGAGCCACTAGGCTTGCTGCCTTTGCACAGGCTGTGAAGTTTGCAGGAAGCAAGAGCAATTCTGATGGTGTTTTCTGTGCTGGCATCAAGCCAATCCCACAGGCAGTGCCCGCAGCCCCCGTGCAGCCGTAAGGCATGCTCAGCAGCCACCCAGGAGCACCTGAGGGCCTGGCTGAACTACCCACCGTGGCTGCGGTTGCCAAAGCCCTGCTGCACCCTGCACAGCTGGTACCCCCATGGGAAATGTCTTGTGTTAGGCAGCGGGTGCATCCTGGTCCCTGAAGAGAAATACCAGAGTCCCGCAACCTGCTGAAAGCTCTTTCTCTGGCTTGTGGACCGGGCGATGTGTGAATGCACTTGATAAGACGCGTGGGTATGCTGAGAGTACAGCACTGCGGGGTATGGCCGAGAGAAGGGTGCAGAGGTGGCCATTTGTACCAATGAGGAGAGAAAGCCCCAAGGTCAGAGGGACCTCAAGAAGTGGCATTAAGTTTGGAGTAGTAGTTGGACTGCTAATTGCATGTGAGATGCAGACACATCCTAACAGATAGGTCACAAGACAGCTCTTAAACTTCAGACCAAATTCAGTACCCAGCAGTTTGTCAACACACACCTATGTATTTAAGACAAACTCCATTCAACAAGCACACCACGGCTTTCTAGTTTCAGACCCTGAGTTGGTGCAAACAGAAGTTGTATGTAGAATATAATGCAGTTTCTAATATTAATCTTTAAAAAGCACTGATCATGTAAATCTCTCCATTCTGAAAGGAAATTAATATAATTGTTCGTACAGACATGAGGAAAGTCATCCAAGAAGTGCTGCTGCATGATCAGTTAAAAATAGTGAAACCAAATATTAAGAATTTGAGCAAACAGAAAGCAGAAAAATATCTCAGCCAGCAGGCTCACACAATCCAAGCACAACTTTCTAGTTGCCTCCCTTACCTTATTGGCATCCGACCTGGAAATCTTGCACAGACTCAAGGCTGTCTCTGTCCGGCACGGGATAAGAAATTTCAGAGTATTGACTGAGAGGATATGAAACAAGGTGGCTATAATGACTATCCTGATCATCCTTTCTCTCTGTTATCTCTCTACAGCCTCGGCTACACAATGAACAAGAGAAGCAGAAGGCTGAAGGAGCTCCACAGGGATGCACTCAGCCAGAAGTGTAAACATTAGTTAAAAATGATCTCCTGCGATATCCCCGAGAGAAACAGAGGCCGCTGAAAGCCAGCCATACAAACTGCTGTAGGGTTTGCAACTGCATCAACAGTTGTGAAAGTGAAAACAGCCAACAGGTCTGTCTGCGCTAGTTGAAGCCCCTGCCCCGTTCTTCTGGCCAGGAGATCATCAGCTACCGCAACCCGTACCGCATAGGCATATGCTCAGGTATAAACCCAGGCTGACAACAGTCAGGAACACCCAAAATACCTAGATAATGGGAACCTTTTCTAGAGATACCATGGACAAGTTAGCTGGGTTGCCTTTTGTCCAGTCTTGGCATCGTGAAGGAAGCCAGGAAAGCTGATCCTTTAGTTTTGTTAGCGTGCCTCCTTCTACTGTTAATTATAAGGACTACATAACACACTCCAAACTCCTTTTTTTTTTTTGGACAAGCTACTAGCATTAGAAAAAAAGATAGTAATTCGTTTAGCAATAAAAGTCAACAAGATTTCATGATTGGTAAAAGAATTAAAAAAGAAAAATTATGCTTAAACACAAAAAGTCCAAAGATGTTAGGCGTTTGTCAAAACAAAGTGTAAGAGACAAATTTGTGTTCTGTACAGAAATAAATTTATTGATAGTCTTAAGGAAAACAACATATTACCGAGTTCTGTCTGGCATGATATCACCTGCTTATCATGATGGCAAATGTTTGTAATAAAAATCAGTTAATAAGCAAACCACTATTTTATACACTAACTTCAAATTTTATATGCTAACTTCAATCTCAGACCTGATTTAAGAAGTACCTTCAGGTAGAACATATGTTTTTCTTTTTTTTTTGCATGTCTGTTAAGGCTGGTGTAATTAAGGAGTTACTTAGAATCTTAAATGCTTAGTTTGCATGTTGTGATATGAGTCTCACTCTATAAAAATATCTTTATGACAAGGGAAAAAGTGTTTTTTTTTCATTATAATTGCCCATCTTGTATATTGGCAGCATGAGAGTCCAGATGAAAGACTGTAAACATTTTTAAATACTGTTTCCACTTTTCTTTTATTATTTATAATAATTGAACTCTCTTGCTTTCTTGATGCTTGTATTGCCACAGCGTTCCTGAAGCTATACTTACTGTGTCAGCTACCCCAACATTATGGCTATAAAGGTTGTATGGAGCTGCACAGAATAAAAACAAAATAAAAGCAGTAAACTACAATTTTGTGGCTTTTAGCCCACCAAAACAACACCGACAGCCCCCACTTTTGCATCGAAGGAGGGAGTAAACGGGGATCGGGCAATTCCAAATTTAATTTTAAATGTTTCACAGCTCACATTGACTTTAACCTTTGTTCTTTGAGGGGCCTTGCACGTTGCTTCCTTTTCTGGTTATTAAGTTTTATGGGACACTTAATGCCCACGGCAACGTGACGCCTGTGTTTCCAATGTCCCCGCTGCGTGCGGTACGCTGCACGGCTGCCTGCGGCCCCATGGCCGGCCATGACTGCTGCCACCCCTCTACTTCTCACCCACAGCAGGAGTTATTGTGAGACTTTCTGAGGACCTTAGAGGTATCACCGGGGTGAGGAAGTCTCCCACTACACAGGCAAGAAGCCCCAGGCTGCCAACCCTCCGGGCCCCCGACTCAGGGACTCAGCGAGGGAGGTGCGCCTCGGGCCTGCAGCCTCAAGCCTTCCAGGGCAGAGGGGGCTGGACGAGCCCTCCCAGCGCTGAGGCGCTGATCGCAGAGCAGCCGGGCCCCGCCGTGAGGGAGGAGGGAGGAGGGAAGAGGAAGGAGGGGGGAGGGCGGAGGTGGCGGCGGCGGGCAGCCACCCGCCCAAATGGCCGCCACCCCCCCGCGGAACTACAGCCCCCACAATCCTTCGCGGCGCCGGTGGACCCGTGACGTCACCCGCCGCCTCGGGGAGAGTCTGCGAGCGCAACCGCTGGGGCAGGGGGAGGGTGGCGGACGCATGCGCGCTGCCGCTCTGCGGTCACCCCACCCCCAAGCAGAGGGGGCGGTGCCGAGGGGGCGGTGCCGGGGGCGGTGCCGGGGGCGGGGAGGGGGCATGGCAGAGACCATAGAGCTGAGCTGCCGTTGGCAGGGCAGAGCGGCCATTTGGGGGCGGAGCGAGGCGGCCCCGCGCTCGGCTCCGCTGTCAACAGCAGCCAACATGGCGGCGCGGAGGCCCCGCACCGCCTCAGGTTAGCGGGCTCCCCGTGGGCTCGGGCACGTCCGCAGCGACGCGTGCTTCCCTGACGGGAAGGGGAACCGGGGGAGGAGGAGGAGGCGGCGGCATGGCGGCCGCCCTTCCTCTCGGGGACTGGGTTGGGGGACGGCCCGGTGCCGGCGCCCGGGGTGGGGCCACGCCCCGGGCCCGGCGCCCGGGGGGGGGGAGGGATGTCCCGGGCGCTGCCCCTCCCCCCGTCCGTCCCCCTTTTCCGCGCGGCCCGTGGGGGAGGGGCGGGGGGGTTGCCCCGTCCCCGGAGCGGGCTCAAGCGGCGGCCGCCACCGCTGCTGAGGACCCTGGCTCCCCCCCTCCCGCCCCCCGGTTTCGCGGTGGCGTCCCGCGGCTCAACTGCCGACCCCCCTTCGAGGCGGGAGCAGTGTGACGGGGGCGGGGAGGAAGCGGCGGGCCCTGAGGTGAAAGCCGCCTTAAAACCGAAGGGCCGGCAAAGCCCTCACCGCAGCGCGGGGAGAGACAGTCGTAGGTGCCGGGCTCTGGCGGCGGCGGGGCCTCGCCGGAGGCCGCGGGACTCGACTTGCGCGGCTTCTAACGTAGAGATTTTTAAGTGTATTGGTATAGCCTTATGGCGTAACGCCTTTTTGCACAGGTGCAGTTTTATGTGCATGAAGAGTCTGCATAATACTGCTCCGCAAGGAAGGGAGCATTTTTTATCAGTAGAAAATGCTCTAGCGTTATTGTTTTCCACACAACATGCGACACTTGTGGGAGTTTTGATTTGAATAATATTAATTTAGGGGCAGAATTAGCATAACTAACAGTCTTATGATTGTGTTTTTATGTTCTCCATTTAAAGAAGTTAAACAGTTTGCTCTTGATATGTCAAAGTTGGAAAGAAAGAACATTCAACAACAACTTTTCAGCATTAGGGGTCTCGCTATTTGTGTCTTAGTAGTCAGGAACACTTGGGTGATAATAAATGGAAGTAATCCGTACCTACATGTGTATTTCTTGCGTTCTCCAACTTTTTACCCATGCTTGTTGTAAGAGTTTAAAAAAGCTGCAGAAATTCGTAATAAAATGCTTATATCTACAGTCTTACTTTATAATTCTAGGTAGTAATTTAACTTCCCTTCCTCTCTGGAATGTCCCAGCATCATTGCTGAGCTTATACTTCACCTTAAATGTATTTAACTGAAGTGGACTTTAATTCATGTATGTATGTCCATAGTACTATGATATGCTTTTAAAATATTTTTCTTTAAAAAACTTAAAACTATCTCTTCCCTGTGATGTTTGAGTATATGTGGTATTTAGGATCTCTAATTTGAAGTTGCAGGAGGCCTAGTTTGAAAATGTTGACAGAATTGTACTGCAAACATGGAACTTGATTGAAATTCCAGCTTCATCTGTTTTACCTGTTGTGGAAAAAGAACAGAGGTATCTGTTCGTGCCTTATTAGCATATGCTAATGTCTAGTCCTCTAAGGAAAATGCTAGGCCAGAAGTTCTCAGTCTTTCAGCGTTTTGGTCTATCCAGAAGAGTGTGCTTTCTCTTAAGTTAGACATGTTTTACATTGCTTAAGATCATAAAAGCAATTGTAGTAGGTCAGGTGAAAGCCCAGCATCCTGTGTCTGAAAGCCCTCAGCTGCAGGATGAGCTAAGAAAGATTTAACAGAGTAAGCATGTACTGATACTTTCTCAGAAAGTTTTTAATGATTTTCAGCCCAGGACATCATTAGCCATGGTTGTTGTTGTCTTTGTGTCTGACAGCCCTTGGTGGATTGAGTCTATATCCGTCCCCCTTCCCCCCACCTTTAATTTGGTTTGTTGTTTATTTGGAGTCCGCATTACCTTTTGGTATCTACAGCATCCTGCAGCAAGCTGTTCCACAGGTTAACTGGGGCTTGTGGCGGGTGAAGGAGAGGAGAGGAAGACTTCCTTTTTTTGTGTTGAACAAGTTACCTGCTAGTTTCATCTGATACCTCTTAGATCCTGTACTTGAACAGGTAGGAGATTCCTGTTCACCTTTTCTGTGCCAGTCATGGATTTTATAGATTATACCTTCCCTGTAGTCTTCTCTTGCTTACCTTGAAGATTATGCCATAAAATCTCAAAATCCTTTGTTCTGTGAGCTGCTGGACCATAGGTAGCCTGTATGCTGCAATTTAAACCATTGAATTAGCCAGTTCGTACCAAAAATGGTTCTGTTAATGTTTGGGGTTTTTACATAGATTGTTAATGTACTGTGTAACTGAGAAAATCACTTTTGTTCTTTTTTTTTCTTTTTTTTTAAGAACATGAGAGCGACGATGATTCCTATGAAGTGTTGGATTTAACAGAATATGCACGGCGTCACCATTGGTGGAATCGTGTGTTTGGCCGCAATTCAGGACCGATTGTAGAAAAATACTCTGTAGCTACGCAGATTGTGATGGGCGGTGTGACTGGCTGGTGAGGGAGCATCACTTTTCATAACTGTCCTAGACTTTTTGCTGTGTTAGAAGATCCCTTTCCAAGGCTTTTTGAAACAGATAAATTTATCTTCTCTAATGGGATTTCCTTTATCATTGAACAAGATTATTCATGTGTGAACCATTTCTTAACTCATTACTCTGACTCATTCTAAAGTGTTTTGTAGTATTGGTAAAACACCAGTTATCTAAGGGAACTTGTTGTGAGAAGGATTTCGGGAAATGTCAGAGCTCTAAAAGTACAAAGAATAAATGGAAAATTACTGCATATGACTTGAAAAGCTTATTTCTGTACTAGTAATAGATTTAGAAACCTAGTTATGGTATTATGGCTAAAAATGTATTTTATAGGTAAAAGAAATGAAGGGGAAAAAAATGTGTGGCAGAATATACTTTTAATTGAGCCCCATTTCATAGAGACTTTTTTCCTCTAAATTCAGCTGGAGCCATTTTGAACAAATTAAGTCTGCTCTCCTGTTAACTGAGGAGAGATACCACAGCATAGTTATGCTAAAATAATTCGTGGTGAAAGCTAGACAGTAAAGATGAGAACTTAAACTGGAAAATGTGGCCTCAGCCTTAGCAGCTATATTGAGGTATTTGTTATTTGTCAAACGCGTTTGAATGGTATTTGTCTGGTCCAGTACTCTAAAAAAATTTAAGTTCAGTGAAAACATTATGTTAGCACAGTAACTTTTAAAACAGAATTCTGCAAGATTTGGGATGTGAAATAGACTATAAATGAAATTGTCATGTCCAGGCTCAGTACAGCTTTGAGGAGTGTAGGCTTAGCTTTCAGTCTGCTGGTTTTTTTTTTTTTGATATGTATACCTAAACTCTGAAGCTTGTAGGGAATAGCTCATCTGGCATCCATAAAAACTGGCTTATTGAAAGATCTGGAAACTGTATTTCAGTATCTGTAGATGTATATACCTCTGTGTGTGTATTCATGTATATAAACATGTATCCACTATTCATATATGGGGGAAAAACGTTCCCTTCTGCGTGTGGGCTGGGGCAGGGGGTGGGGTGGTCCAGACACCAGCAGAGTCACCTAGAGAAGTTATGGAACCATCAGCCTTGGAAACATTCAGTGCTGCGTTAGGACCCTGAGCAACCTGATTTAGCTTGCAGGTTGGATTGGACTTTGCAGCTGGCCCAGTTTTGGGAAGTTGGCTGGACTAGGTAACCTCCAGAGGTCCCTTCCTGCCTAAACTGTTCTATGATACCGATATCTGTGCTGTTCCCTGTTTGATGTGAGAGTGTGTGGAGACTGCGAACAAGATAATTAATTTTGTGGTTGCTTTGATCCATTAAAAATAGACTAAGGCCATGTCCTGGTAAAGGGGCCCTGCTGATTTTAACTCTTGTGGTAGGGATATAACTTCTTTTTACCTGAGATATTTAAGTTACAGGTTGTGTAGTTAGTATAAATGATGGTATAATATATTTACCTTCCATTTGGGAACAGTTGTAATGGTGCTTTTATATTATTATATTGTGCTTTATTAACATGCTACATTTAATAGCAGCATACGGCTTTTTTGTATAGACAAGGTCTGGAGATCTCAAGCTTACTTTAAAGGGGCCATCAAACAGCCGTGAAGTAGTTACTGTTACTCGTATTGTCTTGTGTTAGACGTTATTAATTAAATACTGCTTGTATTAACTATTCTGATTTTAAAATTTAAAAATGTGAAATAGTACATTTGCTTTGTTAAATGAAAAAATAGTAATAGTTGTAGTTGGGAATTTTGGAGTGTGGTATTGTTCAGCAGACAACTTCATTGGACTGGGTTTTTTTTGTTTTATTCTCCTAAGGTGTGCAGGATTTTTGTTCCAGAAAGTCGGAAAGCTTGCAGCAACTGCAGTAGGTGGTGGCTTTCTTCTACTTCAAGTATGTAGCATTTTATTCTTTATAAGTTCACAAATGTTATTTACTAAACAATAGGGAAAACACAGCTGTTGGGTAAAATTTAGTTGGGAAGGCTTCTTACCTACTTAATCTTTTTAGTTGTGTATCGGTCAAAAACTTACATTTCAGCAGGAATATTGTGTAGAAAAGAGACATTTCTAAAAATCAGTGGTAAATCAGAATCTACTCTGTCCGGTAAAATAGTTTGTAGTAAGCCAAAAGAAACCTCTGTGCAGAAACTGAGATGCTGTATGTGATTCAGTATTGCCAGATTAGCGGAACTGCCTGTAAACCTATCATTAGGGAGATCAAGGAATTTAAGCTGTGTTTATTTTAAATAGGTTTGAGAATTCTATCAGTGCTTTAGAAGAAGTAGGCTGCTTTGGCAGTTGCTTAGAAGACTTGCTGTGGTCCCATTATGAAGCCATGTTTTTCTCTTTTTCTCCCCCTGCTGTATTTACTAGTTATGTCTGTTGAGCCTCTGAAGCTTTGCTGATTTCTGATAGCTTCACTGTATTCCTCTGTTTAATTGGATTTCAAGTCCAAAATTTTTTTAATGGTGTTATCTGGCTTGACCGTTTGCATTTTTTATCAGATATTGTGGTTAGGGGAGGACATATTTCCAAAACACCTTTCAATTAGATGACAAAACTTTAAGTGAAGGAGAATTTCACATATCCTTCTGTAAGATGCCAAGTAATTCTTAATTTTTTTACTGGCATTTTTCATGTCTTAATACCTGTGGGCTTGCATTTTTCCTCAAATCATTCTAGAGGAAATAGACTGGTGCCTACTGAAGTTCAATAATACACCATTTTTTTGAGACAGGTTGTTAAAGATATATAATATTTGTTCTTTCCAGCATCACCCTGGAGGATTTCTGAAAGGCATATCCCACCTTCAGTTATTCCTTTGATTGTAGTGGCTGTTGCCGTTGATCAGGAAGGCTTGGGTAGTACCTCTGATTGCTGCTGTGTAGTGATTCAAATTCCACAGCTGTGTGAAGTACTCTTACTTCCTTCATGATCGTGTTCTCTACTGTTTCTTGGTTTATTTTTGGTTGTTTTGTTTTTTTTTTTAAACCCCATGCTAAACATGTAACAGAACTGCAGCACTCTATGTGAGAACGTATGCTCTTGGAACTATTTGGTTTAAGTTGTTTTCAGCACATATAAAGTGTATTTTATTTTGAAATACTCAAAAGCAAGCATCAACCACAATGTAAAAAGCCAAAGAGAAATAGTTTTCATATGAAGCTTTACAGTATTAGTATTCATTCCACTTTACCATTGTGTATCAATGACCTTTCTAAATCTCCGGGAAATCACTGGTTACTGGGCTTGTACCTAAACATAGGGATGGATTTTACAAGGGTGTTGAATCTGAAATGGTTTAGAATCATCTAGATGTAAATTTTTGGCAAAATGTGCTATGCTAGCAAATGAATCAATTTGATGGAGTACTCTGGACTTTTTAGCCCATAATGTATATTGCTGGATCATGAGGGAAGAATTAAATCTTTTATTTTTTATATATATATATATATAAAAATATATATATAAATGCATGCAGTGGACCTTGAACTACTCGTCATCCTTTTCATCTAGTTGACTTAAAGATCCAAATCTCTTTTCCCATTTTGTATGCCATTGGTCTTAATTCTTTTAATGACAATTCTTATCTAAATATAACTGAAGAGCCTACAGAACAGAGGCCTGGAATCCTGGGGTGCCTGGCAGAATGTTGCCTGCAGGTGCCTTCATTGGTACTTTTGACTAGTGCAGGCTGAGAAGTTAAAACTAAGACCTACAGACAAATTAAAATAGAAATTGCTTGGAACATATTACTTGTGCACTATTTTTGCTTGTTGAGCTGTGAAGTTTGGGGAGCTTTCCTGTCCATAAAATAGATTTGCTGTGTGTTTGAGTGTCTGATTTCATAGTTATCTCACTTACACTGTATCTGAAAAGGAATATTGTCCAAGAGGAAGAATAAGTTGCATGTTTTGATTGAGTTGTCTATATCTTTAATTAAGTAAGATCAGATTCTCTTGGAAGGGAATGAAGTAAATGCCTTGGTCTTTCATTTTAATTCAAAACGTTTTGCATTTTAAAGCTGAGTCATAAATTCTATAGTGTAATTACATTTCTGTAGTCTTTAATTTTTCATTTAAAGATCACACATTGTGATTTTAATTTCCCTATGAATACATGTTCAGCGCTTCTCCTGAGTGGGCAGAGGAGCATTTCAGCACGACTTGAAACTTCCTTTTTATTTATAAATTTCTCTGAAGTTGCAGGTTTCATTTCAACTGCTGATTGCAATGTTAACATTGTAATTACCTGTAAAACAAGAAGAAGAGCTACAGAAGGCAAGGTTTTTGGCTAAAGCCCCTTCAGTGAAACATTTCAGTCCTGAAATTAAAAAAATGGATTTTTTCTCTTTAGCATGTGGTGACTTCATCTTAAGAAATCTAGTAGGAAACTGAAAGCAACTCATTTTTGGAGTGTCAGTTTGTAGAAGAAGCAGAAAAAATTTTTTCAGATTTTTTAAAGTGATCTAGAAGTTTTTCAGTCTTGATACAGATTAAATGAAAAGTAGTCTGAGGAAGAGAATAAAAATGACACTAAGGAATTTGCATATAGTTTTTCAAAATTAAGATCTGTTATCATATCTTTGTGCTGGATATTTCAGCAGCTTAATTTGATCAATTAACTATCCTTTTTTATTGAAATAGATGTAGTTCTTCAAATATGCTCTTATAAGACCAATACCCATGCACTATATTAAGGAAAATAGAATTAATTTCTCATAACAAGTAAGGGATTTCACTTGTATAACTTCTGGTTTATACAGCACAGTTCAGTGAAATCCTGAAGAGCAGGGAACTACAGACTCGTGGTTCTGCTGTACTGAATTAGTTAAAAACAGTTTTTCTTAATGAGTTCTCTCTGTGTTTGGAAACTCCTGTATCCTTAATAATGGTTTCATTGCTTATTGCTCTGCTATCTTTTTTCTGTTGTGTTGACTATTATTTAATAATAAAATTGGGGGTTTGTTCAGTTATTTCTGCTTTCATTAATATATTTTGCTTCATCCCATTGATACGCCGTTGATGAATTCAGTTCAGTTCTTCATTAAATTATTTTCTAACTTAAGGGAAGTAAATCTTTGAAAACAACACAAGAAGCAAAATGAACTCTTAAGATATCCTTGGCTATACGTTCTACAAGGGTTTGTTGATACCATGCCATGATGATGATGTAGCATCTCAGTGAAGTGGGGAGAGAACAACATGCTTCTGGGGGTGGGGACTTAATAAGAAAGAGTTGTATTCTGTTTTGTGTTGAATATCCCTGTGAATATCAGCTCTGTTGACAGTTGATGTGTGCAGACTTTGAGGGAACGTTCAGTGGAATAGTCAAAGCAAATGGTAGTTGGAAGTTAGCCTTTTAAAGAAATACCATATTTCTGGCAGGTTTTGACATGAAATGGAGAGGCATCGTTTCTCTGCATTTGTAAATTGGAGTAGTTTCACTGGTTACAGTGGAGCTGTGCCAGCAGATGATGGCTGAAGATACAGCCTCTGCATTTTAACTCTTACAAAAAAATGTTGTACCATTTCTCAGTCCCTCCTTGTCTTTGTATATTGAAGTTCGATTGTCTTTGTATATTGAAGTTAGAGACTTGTCAGATCTGTTCTGGAAACTGGTTGAATGTGATGGGGGTTGCTACCTACCTAAATACCAGAAAATACCTAAAAGTGTACATGGCCTCTGTATGCTGTGCAAGCAGCAGCACAGGGAGCTCACATGTACCTTCTGGGCTTGGTTGGGCTTTTTTAGTATGAGAGATTCTGTCTGACGAAATTAACTCTTTTGTCCCATCTTGCTATATCAGTTCTTTGCTCTTAAACTTTTTTTTTTGCTCATTGCTGTTAATAATGTTTCACAATAACAAAGAATTCATAGAATTCATAGAAATCATAGAATTGCCTAGATTGGAAAAGACCTGTAAGATCATCTAGTCCAATCATTTAACCTAGCACTGACAAGTCCGCTACTAAAGCACGTCCCTAAGCACCACATCTACACGACTTTTAAAAACATCCAGGGATGGGGACTCCACCACTGCCCTGGGCACCCCGTTCCAATGCCTAATGACACTTTCAGTGAAGAAATTCTTCCTAATATCCAATCTAGACCTCCCCTGGAGCAACTTGAGGCCATTTCCTCTTGTCTTATCGCTTGTTACTTGGGAGAAGAGACTGACCCCCACCTCTCTATAACATCCTTTTAGGGAGTTGTAGGGAGCGATAAGGTCTCCCCTCAGCCTCCTTTTCTCTAGGCTGAACAATCCCAGTTCCCTCAGCCGCTCCTCATAAGACTTGTGCTCCAGACCCCTCACCAGCTTTGTACTTGCACGCAAGTACTTGCATGCCTCTCCAGTATCACCCCCAAAATGAGGTCTTCCCTTTTAGATTCTCAGTTTTCTTCGGATAGTGTAGAGAAAGATGCACATATTTAGTATTTCTGCATTGATGTATTTTTGCAATTGCCTTTTTGGAAAAAATCCATTATTTTTTCAACAGTTCTCAAAGATCTTGAAAAAAAATAGATTTTACTAATGAGATATGAGAGAGATATATAGAAAAATGTTTTGTTTCTCAGTTATCATATATACATATATAGATTTCTGTGTATACAGAAATCTACACACACCTACCCCTCTATATGTGTCTTCAAGAATATATGTATGTATAGACCTGTATGACTCCTTAATATATAAAGTATGGAACTGATAATGGAATATTACTGTTTTGATTTGTTATTGTAGGGGCTGGATTTAAAAATAGTAGTAAACTTTTAAGAATTTGTTTTTATGTAAATTTACTGTTGCAAGCAAATAGGTTCTTTATGATGTATTACGGTCTAAAAATTGAAGTCTGCCTCACCAGCATTTGAGTTCAGTGGGACTATTTCTGCGCTTACAAAGTTACGTAATTAGTGGGATTGCAGCCAAAGTAGATATGACACAGGCTCTGACTATCCCTGCAGTGAAGTACAGGGGTTTTTTATTCAGTTATAAATTTTATATTCAAAACATTGTCCTCGGTTGCTTATTTCATAGACATGTACAAACACTCAAAAGCAGAACTTAAGGTGTCTGCTACTAAGTTCAGGGAGAAAAGTGGTATAATTTTTATTGCGTAAACTGGAGTTCTGATACAAATTTAAGTTGTAACTACTGGAGAACTAAACAAATTAAGAACTTCTGCCTCATCTTGGTACTGTATGGGTAACTGAGCTAGTCAAACTAGTCTTAATGAAATGTTTCTTTTAAAGTCCATTTGCTTATATTTTTTTACAAGCAAGCAAATTATTAACATTTCTTACATTGTGTTGGACTGTGTACATCAGTCCATATTTAGTTTTCAGTTTTATGAGTTAGAAGGCACCAATTCAATGCTTGGGCCTTTTTGAAATTCTTATGGTAATGTTAAATTGATAAAATAAAAATTACCCTAACACGCAACTTTTTTTGGCAAGGTCAATGAATTTGTTATATTCTGAAGTATGAAGTAAAGGAGAATATAATATTTAATAATTCATTTTGGATTTGTCCAGTAGATTGTTTTTTTTAAATCTTGTGCAAAGATGGAAACTGAAGTTTACTTTCTTACACAGGTGGTCTTTTAGGAGCTTTGCTTTGAATTCGGACAAAATCTGACACTTGTTTCATTTTAGTTTTTTTGAGGATCATGAAATTCTAATTTGTGGTGAAATATGTTGCTTAATTATTGTGGCTGTTGTAAAACAAGCTAGATGGTCTAATTTTAGTTATTTGGTAGGAAGAACAATGTGAAAGTCAAAATTCAGTGCCTGTAAGCATTGTGAAATGTTTCATTTTATGCCAAACCTAATAAATTGTATATTTAAATACCTGTTCCATGAAAGTTCATTATCTGTGACTGACTTATCAGTTGTATCATTTGCATAGAAGGCTGTTACCTAAGTTACATGAATTTGCCAAACATGACCTGAAGAAGGATCTGAGAAATCTCACTCTTCATAAAGAGTTTTTTGTGTAACAGTCATTTACCTGTAAAGTTAGTGGTCTGTATCTATTTGTCTTGGCAGTTAAAATAAGCAGTAATCCTTAGTTTTGGTTTTTCTTCCCCCCCCTCCCCAACTAATGAGTTGTTTAACTGTTCTCCAGAGCATGCAGCAATTGCCTCATTTGTATTTTTTTAAGCTATGATTTTATAAACATTTAAATATTTATTTCTGTTGTGAATTGTCTTAAGGAAATTGGTGGGACTGTCAGATGTTCTGTTCCTTGCCCAACACTTACTTTTTTCCAGGATCAAATCTTAGTAAGAGAAAAAAAGGCAAAGGGTTGGGGTGATGGTTAAACATGCTAAATGTTAGTTGTTTAAGCATTTTGGGAGTTTGAGTGTTAATTGGTATGAACAGTCCCCCAAAACTTACCCATTTTGCTGATGCTACAGAACTTGTGCTGTACACAACCCATGATATTTTTCTTCTTACTGGCTTTGTTTTGTAGAAAGTATGAGAATTCTCTTGTATCGAATACTTTTTTTGTTGGACAGTTTAAATGATGTAGCGTAAAATAGTAGTTTTCAGTATTTCTAAGGATGATTCTGATTAGCCCCAGATACCCTGTCACAAATCAGAATTCCGCAATTCTGAAAGAAGCTGAAATGAAAAATTTTTTTCATTGTTGTCCTATGAACATGCTTTTCTCTTTTCTTTTCTCACAAGTAAAGTTACAGTAAATGCTGAAGGAAAAACATTGTTATTTAAAGGTTTTATAACTAAAGAATAGAGAACTGGTAAAATTAACAAGTCTACTGAACTTTGCCATTGCTTGTTCTAATTTGAAGTGCTGTTGTTGTGGAAAATATTGGTGTTTGAAGCAAAGTATCTGCTGTAATTGGAACAGTGTCTTTTCCTGTATCTGTAATAGAAAAAATAATGAAAAAAACCCCATCATTATAGGCACTAAGATACTGTATTTGGACTCATGAAATGTTAACTACAACTATACTAAATACCCTTTATTTTCCTAGATTGCTAGTCATAGTGGATATGTACAGGTTGACTGGAAGAGAGTTGAAAAAGATGTAAACAAAGCAAAAAAACAGTTAAAAAAGCGTGCAAATAAGGCAGCACCTGAAATCAATACTCTAATTGAAGAGGTAAGTCTAAGGTGAGAAACTGTTTTCTACCAGTCAGTTTTTCTTACCTCCCATTGCAGGTGATGATTAGTTGCAGGTGCAAAACTAGAAAGCATCAGAAATGGTCTGGCTGTATATTTTATTAAAAGTTATCAGATTATATTCTCTTTTATTCCTTTAGCTTTCTATTTTGTTCACTTTTAAAGATGACAAATTTGTTGCCATTTAGTCTGTGAAGATTCTTGGCTAGTGAGAAAGCCAGTAAGGTCATGACACGGTAAAAAGTTGAGGGTGTTGTGGTTAAAACATGGTAGCTACAAAGACAAAACCCAAATCTTCTTAGACTGCTGTTAACAAAATTTCTGCGTTGTACAAGACTGACCTTTCTTTCTGGGGAAAAGCTATAACTCCTTTGTAACTAGAGTTGTGGTTTTTATCTCATTTTTATACAGTTCGAAGAATGTCTGTCTTCAGAATCTGTCAGTTACATACTATGTTGAAAAGAGGTAGCCTGTGATACTGATCAGTGTCACTGGAGCAATTTCATTCTGTCATTTAAAGACTTTTATTTAAATTTTTTTTTTTTAAGTATATTTAGCCTGTTTTTACATGTTTTCACTTTTCATACAGGTGATCTAAGTTTCTTTCTCAATGTGAATCCTGACTTGGATTATGCTTCAGACAATGTAACAGCAGCCACACTAGCGCTCCGTACTTAAGAGTTTTAACATCTCAGATTTAGCCTATATGAAGTTGCACATAGGTTGATAAAAATTACCTTAAATTTTAATGTGACTGTGAAGTGGAAGTTCAAGAGAGATGGTTTTCTAGCTTCCACCGTACCCCAAATAGATTAACCTGTCCTCCATTGCCCTGCAGAAATGGGTGGGACAGGATGGGGTTTGTGGTTTTTTTCTCTGGCGGGGGGGGGGGGGCGGGGGG
>JAVKLA010000058.1:9532130-9557267 GCA_034782735.1 Sagittarius serpentarius
CTGTTGAAAATAAAACTGAACACACACACACCCCCAACCCACCCACACACCCCCCACCCCACACCGCCCCCCAAACAAGGAAGACAAATGGCCACAAATAACATGTTAGCATCCTAAATACTTTGTTTTAAGGTGAGTATCTAAAGCTACGTCAACACAACTGCTGGCAGTTTATTGGAAATGGGAAGCCCGAGGAGGAATGTGCATGCTGGGTCATCTGGGATTTAAAGAAAAATTAAGAAAGATGAAAATGTTAAAACACGGAAGTTTCTTTGCCTTAGTGTTCAGTCCAGAGGATAACGGGAAGGTAACCAGTCAGCTCTTCTCTGCTGATGAAGCTAATGGATTTTTGGCACATCAAAAGAATTGCTGAAGCCAACGGGCGTGAGTCACCTACCCTGACTGGATGAACTCAGGCCTTCTGAAGGGCTTCAGGAATGAGGTGACCGCCTCGGTAGCCTGAACCTGTAAACTTGCATTTTTTTAAAAAGAGTCTACTCTGTGAAAGGATTTCAAGGGAGCGTCTTTTAGTGTACTTGCTAAAAAGGCTGCTCATGTGACGAAGATATACTTCATTGTTAAAAGTAGAAAAAAAAAAAACCCAAACCAAAACAAAGAACCCAACTTACGCACTAGTAGGCAAGACTGATTTCTGCAGAGGAAAGTTGTTCTGCTATTCTGTTGCTATTATCTGAGATTCTCAGTAAGGCAATGAGTAACGAACTGATTGAATTAAATATATTTGGGGGGTTTATTATTAACTTTTTTTTTTAAGCCTTTGGAATAAGAAGCATAACGTTGTAGTAGATGTAAAACTGCATGACGGACCAAGAAATAAGGAGAAACGGTATCCCTGGAAAGGTGAACACTGGTGGTTTGTGTGAGGATTGGCTTTACACAGTGCATTCATGACTCGAGGAGGAGAATGACTGCTGGCACAGCAACGCTTGTCAAGTTCTCTGATACAGTTCCTCAGGTTGGTGAGGCAGAGGGGATGCTTTGTATTATCTTAATGGGGTAATCAGTTTTCTAAAATTACATCTTTTTAGTTAAAGCAGCATCAGGCAATAGGTTTTAATGTGAAGTGAGAAGACTGGTTGGTGTGTTTTTTTATTACTGAATTTTAAGAGGCCAGAATTTGGCTTAATCTTTGAAGGCTGTTTCTGTTTCAGCAGCCAGACCGAAAATGAAAATACTGCAGTTAAAGATACAGCTGCATTCTAGATTAAAGCGCACTTATCATGAGGTCTTAAGAAGGAGGGATGCATACAGAGTAAAATGCAGAAGTCAATACTGTAATTCAAAATTGGTGCTTGTGCACATTTCATAACATACGTAGCATATGGTAATGTAACATGCCCTCCTAACCTTTTGAAAATTGTTGGGAAATCTCAAAGAATTACTTTAAAATCAAACTTCTGTAGCACGCAGCTGCCTGTGTGTGGTCTGTAGGTGACAGTGGAAAAAGGTAATGGTCACCCAAAGTCAGCACAACTTGGACGAGGTGACATTTTGGAAGGGAGACTGATTATAAAAATTGTAGGTTTTGGTCACCTTAGGACTGTGCAGGGGGCAGGCAGGTGGTGGGGGAGAAGGACTAGAATCAAATCTGCCCAGAGTAGGAGGTTTCATCCTCCCCTGTCTTTTGTGTTATAGTTCAAAAACTAGATAGGAATGATCAGCTCAAAGAGCTGTTTTTCCCTTGTCTGACTGGGAAGCAGGTCTGATGCAATGTGGTGATGTCCCAGTACTGGGACAAATGGAAAAGTTGACGTTTGTTATTTTGGGGCAATTTGGGAAGCAGGTGATGGGTTCTTAACTACTGAGACAGCTGATATTCATCAGGACCTCTAGGACTGGAAGCCGATTTTAATTGAGATAATTGTGGGCTGGGCTGGCACAAAGCATCCAGTGCTGATCCAGCGCAGCCTGAAACCTCAGTCCAGTTTGGCCCCACGTTCAAGCTAAGAGGCCATCTAAATCTTGGAGCGCTGAGGAACATGGTGTAGAGACTTAACGTGGGCTTTTGCGCTTACACGCTGGCCTGGAAACAGCATGGTTAACCCTAGCTCAAGTGGTGCTATGCTTTAACTAAGAAACCTTGCTGGACCCAAGCTAGGTCTAGTTTATAGCTTGGGTAAACGAATACAGCCTTAACAGATTTGACTAGTTCATGGGTTCAGCACCCAAAGGTCCTCTGTCGCCATCACCCTCTTTGTCTTGTCCTCTGACCTCTGTGTCCCCAGTTTCTCGGTGCCCTGCGTGTTCCTACCTCCCTGCTTTTGTTTCGCCTGTTGTCTTTTTTTCGCAGCCACCTAGAACAGAGCACCACAGCATACACTGTTGCTGATCTGTGAAAAAGAGGAAATGCAGTGCTTGAAAATGGGGTGAAGTTGGGGAATAAACCCCACAAGCCAATTCAGCCGTTGGACTATCTGCCAGCTATAACGCCTCTAGAGAGCTCAAGGAAGCTGGAGACCCCATTCAGTTACCTCTTCCTGGGAAACCTCTCCTGCTTCCTAGACCAGTACCCTGCCTACCAAACCCTAAGGGATTTTGGCATGAGATATCCTTGGTCTCTCCTGCTGACAGGTGCTCTTGTGTGGATGCGTCTCAGCAGTCATGGGAGTGAGGAGAGAAACTTGGGTCTCATCTCCTCAAAGTTTACCTTAAATCATTGCTAAATAGTTAAATACGCTGCTTAAAGTGAAAAGGGAGGGAAAAGGAGGGGAGTGGGGGAGGGAGGTTACTTACAGCCAGGGTATTTTGTGCCTGTTTGATAGGATGCTTATCTGAGAACTGGAATATATTGTTACACATCTCATCCTTGATATAAGAGTGTTTGGCTTCACTGACAAACCCCCACAAAATCAACTGCTCACAGCCTTAAGCTGTAAAAAATAATTTCTGTATGTGGGCCCTCTATATTTTAAAAATACTTAAGAGAAAATATTAATGTCCACAAAGGAAATTAATGAGTATTGAACCATACAATTCCCATTTAACATAGATGCTTTGAACTTTCATCGCAACAAGAGGCTATCTACGTACACTTGCCAATATGCACTCATGGGACCTGGAGAATTAACAGCCAACATATCTAGAATGATTTTTAATTAACCAGCTTATTTCCTTGAAGTATTAATTGTGAAGTAAAGGTTATGCTGTTTTCTCGTGTGTTTAACAAACTCATACTGCAGCCAAATATAAAGATTTTTGTTTTCAGATTTCAAATCCTCTCCAGTGAGACAATTCAAAATGCCTTGATAGCTAGATGTTGCTCAGACAGAAATCTAAGCCAAAATACATCTGAACAAATCTGTAAACATAAGAAAAATCTGAAGATGTATGAAAGGAATGTATGAAAATCAAGTGATGCCAAATATTGTTTCAGAATCTTCTTAGGACAATAAAGAGGAGGAATGAAAATTAACAGCAATATGGGAGTCTATATTTTAATGGTCCTATAACAATGTATGATTGTTAAAAAGTATTGAGAAATTGACTTTTGAAACATTGATAATATTTTTTTTTCTATTTCTGTGGCATCAAATATGATCCTTAATTTCCAAACTTAAAAGCTTCTTGTGCCAGCTAAATTGCATGCTGGCTCTTGTAGGAGCTTTGTTTTGAGGCTGCTTGTGCACGTAAAGCTAAGCATATGCTTCAACGCCTAACCAGTTTGCATATGAAAGCAAAGGTAGAACAAACATTGGAAGTGATATACACGTTTTTTTCTCTTTTCATGTTGTTACAAGAATCTTTTAGTTAGGCTTTGAGACCCTCAGGTAGTCTTCAGAGAATCAGAAAACCATGGGCTGCACAATGTATAGGAGTTGTAGGTAAGGCACAAGAAGCGGAATTTGTCTCAATATGGATGTCAAGCTAGGCACCCTATGGCCTGCTTATAAAAATGAAAGGAACAGGCATATTTACCTTATTCCAATATGGACATCTGCAGTGGCTCAGATGAATCTGACCTAGAAGGACCCACTTTTCCTCAAATCTGTGAGTGACACCAAAGCAGGAGAGGCATTTGGCACACTGAAGTGTAGAGCTTCAATTCAAAGGCAAAGCTGGGGAGGTTGAGCATTACACGAAGAGCAATCTCGCGGAGTTCAGCAAGGAGAAGCAGAAAGTCCAGTGCCTGGGGCAGGTTAGCCCCAGAGACAGGCACTGGCTGAGTAGCGGCGATGCTGGAAAGGGCACGGAAGCTATGGTGGACCTCAAAGTGAATTTGAATCAACCCTGCGCTTTCACTGCAAATGAAGGAAATCACATACTGAGGTACCTTAGGAGGAGCACGGTCAGCAGTTATGGAAAGCTGTGATCCGTCTGTCTGTACTTACCACTTTTGGGCCCTCCAGTTCAAGAGGGGTGTGGAGAAATAGGAAAGGGTCCAGAGAAAAACACTTAAGCTGAATAGGGGTCTAAAGCATAGGACCTGCAAGGGGACCTAAGGTTGTCCAGCCTGGGGAAGAGGAGGCTGAGGGGTGGTCTAAGGCAGCCTACAGCTACATGAAGGGGAGTGACAAAGGTGATGGAGGCAAACCCTCCTCAACAAGGGCCGGCAGCCACAAGTTGCGGCTTGGGAGGGTCACGCTGGACATTAGGAAAAGCTCTTCCGCCAGGAGCGTGGTGCAGCACTGGGACAAGTCACCCAGGGCCACGTGGGTTCCTCCTCCGCAGGGGTTACAAGATTTGGCTGAACAAAGCCGCAGCTGACCTGATCCAGTGTTGATGACCAACCATCCTGCTGTGAGCAGAAGGCTCCGGTGGTCCCATCCAAGCAGCACATCTATGGGACTGGGAACGTAGGTGTTACCCCCGCCCAGTCTTTCTCCTGGGTTTAGCCTCGTGTTCCTGCATATCTGAGCATACATCATAAATGCTCTTCTGTGGCTGGTCTCTTCTTACTATTCACACTGAGCAGGTAAAATACATGCTGAAGGTATGTGGTACTGCAATTAATCCAGTGTTTCGCTTTAAAAAAAAAAAGGAAATCTATTTATTATATCAGCATTGGAAAGGTTAGAGGCCTGCCAAATGTTTTTGTGATATTAGGTTTGCTTTGACAAAATTAAGATCCTCTGGTAGGTGACATACAGGAATTTGTGTATGCGTGTGATTTGCTTGGAGTTGTTGCAGCAAATTCTCAAATATGGAACAGCCAGAAAAATGCATTTCTTTCTTTCTTTTTCTTTTTTTTTAATAGGCACTCCTACACTAATTTAAAAATAGTAAACTGGAGAAAGGTAAGTATCACAGAGCCTGATGTGAAAAAGTACATTGATAGAAAATAAGGAATAGAATATGTGATGAAGATTGACATTGCAAATGAAGAAGGAAGAGAAAAAAAAAACTAACACAAAATAACTGAAGATGCAAAGTGATTAGGGAGCACCAAGAGTGAGACAGGAATGGAAAGACGGTGACAGATGAGGCTGATAAGGCAAAGGGCCTAAAGGAATTCCTTGCCCCAGTAATCACAGAGGCAGCAGAAGGCAATATCCCAGGAACTGGGATTTGTTTTCCTCAGGGAAGGAAGGAAAATGTCAAAAGGTTTTACTCTTGCACTGGAGTGGATAATAAGGCAATTAGTACTATTAAAAGTTGTCAGCGCACCCAGACTGGAGTGATAAATCACATCCTAGGATTGTAAAGGGAGAGGGAGATGCTGGAAAGCTTTTGTGGAGCAGTTGTGGTTACTTACTGGAAAGGGAATTACTGAGAACTGGCGAGTGTTTAATGAAGTTTACACCAAAAAACAAGAGGGAGCACCGCAATCCTGGCATTTACAGATCTGTAAGCTTGACTTCACTTCTGCAGGAGAAACTAAATACTGGTGGCTGTGCACGTTTGTAAGTGGCAAAATGAATACATTATTAAAAATATGTTGTTTTGACATGCACACCACGGGAGAAGTACATATAATACAAATGATTTGGAGTCTGTTGCACAAAAGATTTATGCAAATAATCTCTACTAATAGGATTTCTTAGTGCAAATCCTTTCTTGTCAATATGAGAAGAGGTCTTGGCAATGTTATGCTCGTGATTTACCTTTCCAAAGGGTTTCTGATGTTTCTACAGTTTCAAATGTTGTTTTTCCCTACATTAATATACATTATAGAGGAGGTAACTGCTAACCGTTCGCAAAACTCTGTAAACATGTGATCTAAGCAGTTTGTCATCCGCAGGTTGAGTAAGAAGGGAGAGGAATACAAATTCTCGAGGGGAAAAAAAGGAGATAAGGAAATGGGCTGGAAAAATCTGAACCTCTTGAGGGGAGCAGCCTCTGCAGAAAGCGGTTGAATAAACCAGTCCACCTCCAGCTGGCAGGAGGAATCATCTGCCAGAAGATGCCAGCCAAAGGGTGGCAAAGATGATTTGCAAAGTGTTTCCACGGTGCCCAGCACCAGCAGCACTGGGCTGGCTGAAGAAAACCAGTGAGGCAAGAGCTGTGGGAGCAACAGACTGTGTTAGAATAATCACCACTGGGAAAATGAGAGGAGCGTTCAGGGACACAAAGGCATCCTTCGGGTCCTCCCCATCTACAGCGACCGCCCTGCCCAGCAGACTTACACAGCACCTGCCAAGAGGGGTTACTTCTCCAGGACTTGTACAGGCCCAAACCCCAAACAGATGCCGATGGGACACGGTCATCACCGCAGGGTGGCGGACAAGACCCTACGGGTCTTGTGTGGTTCAGGCATGTGCCCGAGGCTGGGAGACCTCATGGGACCTCTGTGTGGCTGCACTGCGGGCGCAAAAGAGCTGCCAGGGCCAACCTTGCCAGGACGCCCGGAGACACAGCCACCCCGGGCTGGGACCTTGGGCAGTCTTCGTGTCCTGCTCCTGTCTGAGGAGGAGCTCCCCTCCTCCTCAGCTCCCCGTGGACACCACTTCATCCTCCAGCACAGCCTCTGCTCTGCTTGGCAGCTGATGTGTGGGTCTGGGTGTCCAAACTCATCTTTGGCGGAATTTCAGGACTCGGGAAACATAAAGGCACAACTGAGTCTGGCTGGAGTTGGCCTGCTGAGGGCCAGAAAACCTGGTAGTGACCCAGCGAGCGGCGGTGTGTGCGCGCGCGCGCGCGCACGTGTGTATCTAGGCAGGCACCATGTTCCTGGGGTTTGTGCACCGGTCCAGCAAGCGTGACTCACCTGCGTCCTTGCTTTACCTCAAGGTGTCAAAATTAATACCTGCTTTTCCACGCCGTGCTGCTCAGACAGGACGTGGCCGTACCCCCGTTGCTGTTGCAGCAGCATCTCTCCATGCGTGGAACAGAACCCCTGAGGCTGGGAGGGACATCTGGGGCTCGAAGCAGGCTCACGCACCGTTACTACAAGGGATGGATGACAGGCATTTCAAAAAGCTGGCTGTCCCTGTGCAGTGGGAGGTAACACCAATGACACAACTCAAGGACCCCCTAATTTCTGACCAGCCCCCAAACAGCCTCACTTTTTTTTTTTTTTTTTTCCAAAAAGGATTCAACACCTTTCCCTGCAGGTGTTTTCCATCTTGAATTCTGGGGCTCTACAACAAGCCTGTCTGAGCGTTCCTAGCCCTGACTGTGCTTTTACCTTTCTTATCTGTGTGCCGACTTTCTCATGGCTCTTTCTCAGCAGCCTAACTCAAGGTTACGGAGCTGTGCCTTACCAGAGCTGGGCCTTGGGTCCTTGATACACAGGCAGCCAGGCTCCCCGGGGGGAGGAGGTTACAGACATGGGGGAGTACAGCAGCGCACCACCTGTGTTGTAGTATGGGTATTTTGGGAAAGAGGACCAAGCCTACAAAACCATGCTTTACTCCTCAGGTCACATAACGGATTCAATTCCTATTGACTTGGGGGTGACAAGGCAGTGCCCACCACTGTCACCCATCAGTTTTGCTCCTCCTTGCTATCATGTCACACCACCGAGGAGCAACATAACATGCAAAACTGGTGTTTTCTGAGTGAAACTTGAGCACAAGTATTTCTGCAAATGGCTTAAAGTGATACCATTCGTGTGCAATATGTATTATTCTCAATTTGGGGTTTGAGTTTCTTCCAGCCTGCTCAGCGGCGGGAGACACACAGTCTTGTTTGCTCCTTGCTTCTTCCTCAAACCCATCCCCTTCAAGGTAACAAGCAGTGATGAACCTGATCTCCCCAGCTCCATAATCTCAACTGGAATGGTAGTGTGAGGCACCCACAGGTTTTGCGCTGCTTTTCAAAGGCTGTCAGTGCTTCTCGTGGATGAACAGCAGCAGTGCCAACTGATTCTGGTTTTCAGACAGGGTTTCTGTTCCTTGACAAACAGGTCTCCTTTTTCAGAAAAGGCAAATTGAGTTTTGTGCAAGAGGCTTCTTTCTGAAGAGAGGGGGAGATGTGGACACATGCAGCCCAAGGTTTGCACCAGGAGCCAAACGCGCGCAGCTGAAGTGGCAGCATCAGTCCTACATGGCTGAGAAAATGCTCCTGAGTGATTTCTAAAATCAGTGTATTTTGGTTTTGTTGATTATCTGCACTGCGTTTCTTAATCTCCAGCTTTGTAAGAAGTGGGAAGTCTGTTGTGTTCCTGTCCAGATTACCTTATATAGCTTTCCTTGGCTCAGCAACTAGTCACTTAGGCCACTGCAAGTTCAATAAGGGATCGGAGGCACCAGTCAGTTAAAGTCTCCAAACATTTTTGTTGGAGCAAAATTGCAAACCTTTATCTCACCAGAAGGATTTACAGATTACACATGACACTGACAAATAAGAGTATCAGTTTAATGTCTGACAGGTCGCCTCTCAGAGGACTAAAACCTGCGTTTGCAAAGGGATAGAGATGGTTATCAAATGATCGTTCCCGTCTCTTTCTTTTATGAAAACTGCCTATTTTGTGGCCAAGTGGTACAAAAGCAAAATAATTTGGAAGAGTTATTTTAAGGCCAAAACCAAGTCCTCAGAAAATCTGTCTCCTAGTCTTCCAGTACGTACAAGGTTGTTATAAAGAGGATTACGATCAACTGCTCATCGTGTCCATCAAAACAAGGACAAGAAGAAATCAGCTTAAACTGAAGTAAAGAAGATTTAGGCTAGGCAATAGAGAAAAATTCCTAATGGCTGGAATCATGCAGCACTGGAAGACGTAACCTAGGGATGTTTTGTTCAACTTTTCAAAGAGAAGATTAAAGAAACATCCAGCACTGATGGTTCAGAAATGCTCAGGCCTGTCTCAGTGCATGAGGCAGTAAGGGTTGGGAGGGTGCCCCTTCCAGCTGTGAATTCCTGTGACTTTGGGATGTGCTAATCTAATGCAGTGAGAGGCTTTTCAGGTAGCCTAGTGTTGCTGAGGGATTCATAGAGGCATAATGAAGTCCTTCGGGCATTTTGCCCTCTTAAGCATCCAAAATTTCACCTGATGGACCTCTTTAGTAAAAAGTGCCGTCCCTGCCACGCATGCAATTGTTTGTCCAGGATGTTGTAGATCTGGGTGCCTCCTCACCTCTGGTGGGGCAACAGAGGGGGCAGGACTCAGGTGCCTGAACAGGGGGCTCCAGCGCCCTTGGGGTATCCAGCGCCTCAGGATATCCAAGCCATCCATATGGGGTTTTGTGTCATCTCCACCAGCTATATATGGATGACTTGGATACTGTAGGGTGTTTCACATGGGACAGGGTGCCTCTGTTTAGACTACCGAATCATAGCCCCGAGAGATTCTGCTTGTCTCTACAGCTGAGAGTCTCACCCTCACCTCTATACAGCTCCTGTTTGAAAACATGCAACCAATTCCCAATGTGTCTTCTTCTGAAATGCAAAACTGCTGAGCCTGAAAATGTTTTTTAAAAAGGGGGCTGGGTTATTTTTCCAAATACCGTCATAGTTACTCAAACCACCTGTAAATTACCTGCAGCAAAATAGAGCAAATGTTGCACCCTGCAGAGTCTCTCAGCTGGAAGAGAAGTCATGGCCGGAATGACCACACTCCACATGGGCTGATGTCTCTTCCCTTTCCCAGGTCCTTGAGTTGGTTTGATATGATGTGAAAGGCAGATACTTTCTGTGCTCAGCTCTTGCTGGCAGCTTGGCCCTGCAAAAATCTTCACGCTTTACATTACCGGTGCCACCACAGCAATCCTTACCATGGCTGACCGAGCACTGAAAACGTAGAAAACTGTGGTCAGCCATAGCACAGGACAGAACACGACCCGTTTTTCTTGGTAACGGGCTGACATCATGCTGTGCGCAAACTGTCAATTGATGTGCAGACTGTAAAGTTGTGATTAGACAACCTCCCCTCACCCTCATGTCCTCACCTAAGAGAGAAACTTGACCAAAAAAAATGGAAAATGTGATTGCAAAGCTATATAAATCAGCAGAGGGATCCTAGGATCTGTTAATTCCTGAATTTATTTAGAATGATTTTTTTTTTTAACTGCCTAATTTCAGTTTGATGGGTCCCTTTGAGAACTAAGCAGGTCATGTAGCTAAACTAAGCAAGAGCTTGTCATCTCTGTGAACTGCTTCTGAGTCATGTTTGTACTCAAAGGGAACAGTGTCATGCATTAATTGAGTCTCACTGGTTTAATTTCCAATTGACAAGTAAATAGTTCTAGTTCTTAAAAAATTACACAACAGAAAAAACTCTCAGTAATACTCTGGTGAGTCGTCCCAGGTACATATTTTTTTTTTTCTTTCCAGATCAGCACGAACTGCAAATGCAGTTGATATTGCAGCATTCTGTTTCAATAGATGTGGTTATAATTCATTGTATTAATCTGATTATACTGAATTTTGGCTCTTGTTTACAGTTAAATTAACTTTACTTATTTAATACAACTGCATGTTTAACACTCAGAGAAGTTGCTAACTATTTCAATCAATCTGATCTTGTGCCAAAGCAAAATTCATTACATCTGCCCAACTGCTGGGTGAGGAATCCAGAAGAAAAGTGGTATGGACGCAGTTTAAGGGTCAGCCTTTCCCAGCTGTTTACAGATGCAGAAGATAATTTGGCCGGTTGGTCTCTCCACAGGGAACAAGAAAGTTGGAGGGCTTACTTTACTGATTACAGAAATTACAGAGAAATCGGGCTCTCCTTTTGACTGTTCTGAGATAGGGCGAAGGAATACTGGCAGGGGAAGACAGGAGGTAAAAGGGGATTGCGGCCGGCATCTTCTACGTGCAGATGTCAACCCACCACCCTAGCCGGGCAGCGCAAACCAGCCCAGGCCAATTTTTCCTCAGTTGCGTGCGTACTTCTTGTTAGGAGACTCGCGGCGCAGGGGAAATGCGCGAGATGGCGATCACCTGAACACAGGATTTTGCCAGAAGCCTGGTAGGTACTTGAGAGGCAGAGGTACGTGCAGAGGAACGGGCCTCTCCGTTGGGGTGTTCGGTGCTGGAGGTCTGTGGTGGACAGAGAAAGTCTCCTGCTGCCTCCACCCCCCATCCCCTGCCCACCACAGCTGGGAGAAGACCAACGGGTGGTGGTGGGTACACCCGCACCTGGAATACCTGAGGCTCTGCACAGATAAAACCCTTGCGAGCAAGCACGAAGTCCCATCTGTGCGTGGACCCAACTGGCTGTTACTTTCTTTCAACATGCCATTGCATCTAGGAAAAAGACTGCTTAGTTAATCGTGAATGTATTTATATCCCTGGGACAGGAATCTCACTGACTTTTATCAATACAATCCAACTATTTGAATGAAATGGGACGCGGCTATGGTTACAGTATACAGATCGCTGCTTCTTGACAGTTGCCTGTCCCGCTTGAGACAGCTGATGAAGAGAGAGGGCTCTGGAGAGCTCTAGCCCTCGCCTTCCCACGCCTACAGGGACGTCGCTGAGGTGGGGGAGGCGGACTCTTCGCAGGGGTGCGTGGCAGGACGGAGAGAGACAATGGGCATACATTGAAACAAGTCCGGTTCAGACTGGACATAAGAAGGCACTTGTTCCCCACGAGGACAAGCCCGAAGCGGAGCAGGTTGCCCAGAGAGGTTGCGCAGGCTCCGGCGCTGGAGGTTTCCAAGTCCTGACTTTCTCAAGCCATGATCTCGGAGCTGATCCTTCTCTGAGGCCCCCAAGGTCCCTTCCAACCCTCATTATCCTGTGATCCTGTGATTCCTTAAACGCTCGCTGTTGGCAATGCCTCTCCCACAGGTGGGCTCAGCCTGCCTGGAGCTCTTCCCCCCAGCCCCCCTCTCTGCTCCTCTCTTCCCCCCAGAGAAAACAAGTTATCTTCTGGCCAAGGGTACTGGGTGTTGTGTCACCTGTTGCAAGGTTGCTTGTAGGTTCTAGGTGAGCAGTAACTCACCTAAAACAAGATACGGGACAAGATGTGAGAGGGGGAAAACCTATGGCAGCCTAAATTTTGGCCTTGTAACTTCAGCACTGGAATTTCCCCCTTGGTAAAACACACAAATGTGCTTCTCCTTCTCTGTTACGTGCCACACTGTGGGGCACTTTTTGCAGGTCATCTGTGGAGGTGATTCCCTCATGTCAGTGCAGTTGCACTACTGAGTATATAGTGGAACTGCTTTTGCAAAAATAACAGAGCTGATTATTGGTAAAAATGCCTTTTATTAGGGATATTACTCATTTATTTTCACAGTAGCAAGGGCAGAGTCTTGATGCCATTTAGGAATACATAACATTAATCTCAAATTGACTGTGTTTTCACACCTTGTTTTCCTTGACCAGCAGACAATCAAAAAATAGGAATCCATTCCTAAGAAACTGCACATTTATAAAGTATTTTGCTTCACACAGAACATGTATTTTAATTTACTAATCTGTATGAACTGTGTTCTTGTAAATTACTCAAAACTGTTCAGTATCTGTGCTGACCATTGTAGCTCAGCTGTGATGGCTAGCAAGCACCACAAATGTTTACATTTCCAAATCTATGACTATGATGAAGCAAGCAGAGAACACAATATGTTCCTACTTTATTAGAGAAGACGGCAGTTTTACTCATCTAAACACGTCCTAAATGTATAGGTCTTAGAAAGATGGCCTCTCTCCCCTCTTCATAAAACAGAAAAAAATAAAGTCCAGGAGAGAATATTCTGCATCTTGAAGTCCCTTTTATGTTATCTGTCCAGCCAGCATGGATCAGAAATGGTGTTGCATTTTCTTTGTGCCCATGTAGTGACAGTACATTTACCTAGAGACTGCATCCTTGGTCAGAAAAATAGTCTACCTAGTTCAGAATCTATACTGTCTCCTAAATGAGAAGGGGTCCTCTAAATAATGGTCTATATTCCCATGAACAAAACCTATATTTCTGTGCAGAGGGATTCAGACCACAGCTACATAAGAAACCTTAATCCTGGCATCTCCTACCTTTGTAACTGAAATTTTTTTTTTCAGTCTTTTTTTTAGATCCTATATTAATACTAATATGCCAATGAATTGTATAACATGATGAATGGTATTTGCAGTATCTCTTTGTGATCTAGAAAAGAGGTGGGGGAGCAACATTTGAAGGTGACACAAAGTTATTTAGGTTAGGCTGAGCCAATGGAGAGAAAAGAATGCCCAACAGTTTTGTCCAGCCTGAGCACGTGGGCAGTGGGATGATAAAGCTACGTTGGTCCTCATTAATGCAAAATCATGTCCAGCAGATGGACTAACCTGAAGCACTCTGCACAGCGCTTGGTCCTAAATCACAAAGTCAGGGAAAGACTGGGACATTACATTGAGCACTGGGAAGCTCAGTGTAAACCAGCAGTCAAATCACAAATGAAATGTTTGGGAACATAAGGAATGGGATGGAAAATATACTCAATATTACGACATTACAGTGCCATTAAGGTTTAGTGATTCACCTGGAATATTCCATTTGGTTCCGGTCAGCCTAATGCTCTACAGAGACCTACTCAGAAGAGCTAATTTAGCTTAAGGAGCTCACTCTCCCTGAGATCCCTCTGCGGACAAGAGAGGGCTTTGGGCTCTCTCTTAGGAGGCATATCAAGCATCTCATGGTAGGTTACTGTTCTCCACCATCCTTCAGAATAACCTGGTTTTCTCCATGAAAACAGAGGCTAATCAAGACACACAGAAATGTAAGGCACAGATAATGAAAATTGTTAGGGAAGTTGGGGAAAAAAAAAAATTAAGACTGAGGAAGCTGTTTGATTTACATAGGGAGCAATCAGAAGTATACAAGCTAAGGAAGTCAAGAGCAGGTAGACATGGCACTTCTCCTGACTTCTTCGTAATAAGACAGCAAAACCCATCAGTGAAGAGAGAGGCAGGGGATGAGAGAGGAAGGCTGTTCCACTCAATGAGCAGATGAAGTGTCATTGCCTCGACGGCCTTGCAGGATTAAAAAAATGTCATCTACTCCACAGCTGACGAGACTACCAACAGTTATGCCAGCAAGGGTTAAAATGCGAGCAGTCGCAGGGCTTGGGTATCTGTGCTTCTGATTACGACTTGACTTAATGTAGAAACTGGATTCTCATATTTGCCCTTCTTCCACCAACGAGCAGTTTATTCACTGGTTACCCACTCACACAGTTTCTGCATTTCTCCCTGAGGCGTCTGGCACCGCTACGCCCAGGGACAAAACATCCCACCCAAAGGATCGGCCCTTGTGATCTCCTCAGCCATTTCCGAGCGAATATACAGCTGCTAGCTGTGCAGAAGGCAAAGAGACCGCAGGGACAAGCCTGAACGTGCACCTCAGAGCAAACAAAGAGCCAGATTGCCGTGAGTGAAAGGCCACCCATTCCCTCACCTTTCCAGTGGGGTTCCTGCCAGGCCGTTACTGCAGATACACATCGTAATATCCTGGGTGAAAAACAGTGCTGAAAGAGACTGCACAAACTCATTTACAACATCCCGCTGACCCGGGGGTGGATCAGCTGTACCTAAGCCATACCTAGCAGAAATCTGTCTAACCTGTTATTACAAGCAGTGGAAGATGAGGATGCTCGGCTCAGCATGGGCGTGACACTCTTCTTCACCATCCTCACCACCAGAGCATTTTTCTGGTGTAACTGAATTGCTTTTTGTCATGTCTTATCCACTATGGCCATTAAACATCATAGATAAAGAATCACAGCTCCAGAGAGATACTTTGAACCTTGGGCTTTCTTACATGCAGCATCTTTCCCCACATTTGGCGCCCTCTTTAAGGCATTGGCCCAGGCATCTGGGATGCAGAAGCACAGCGAGATGCTGTCAGCACTGCGAAGGTTGGCTCCCTCTTACCTGCAAGGCTTTTGGGGTCTTCTCCTTGGCCACACCTTTTCCTGCCGTTCGGCTCAGAAGCCCAGGATGCTCAAAGCTACGCAGCAAATGGCCCCACCAGCCCGCAAGCGCTCCCTGCGTCCTCCCCTCCTTGCCACACATCCTCTTTTTTAAAAGGGCCACAACTGCTCTCAGCTGCGAGAGCACCGCGAGAGCACACCCACCGCTCACCTCGCTCTCCGCCAGCTCCTTTCAGCTCTGGTGCTCCCTGCATTTTACAGCTATTACGGACCCCACGGTCTTCAGCGTAAGCAGCTGCATAAGCACTGCTAGCAGGAGCCAGAGGTGGTCTCATATTTTGCTACTGTTCAAAAGCCCCCTCCAAGCATATTTTTGGTAGCTCTGTCCAGTCCCCCAGCACACACACACACACACCCCGCACACCCCCGTTGTGCGTGGCCCATACTGTTTCTCTTGTACCTACAATGCCTGTTTGCTTGTCATAACAGGAAATTTGGTGGATTTGCAAAAAGGCTAATCATACCAAGCTGCATCTCCTTTTTAAATTTCATGGAATTATAAATCACCCGATTATTTGTTTTAGTCTTTTCTCAGGATTTACAGGGATGGTGATTATTTCTAATTCCCTGGCTCCACAATTCCCTGCCCCTACTTTTAACAGAAGCACTGTGTTTGTCCTCTTCTAGTCTTCTTCAAAAAAGGCACAAAGCTCTCTGAGCTTCTCAGCATCATCTGCCAATTTTCCTACCCACAGAGTAATTCTTCCCTTGGTTTCCCTTTCTGTTGCTATAAAAAAATGCCCTTAAAATGCCTTATTAGTATAATCAAAGAATAGGAATATTTTATTTTGTGCCTTAGACTTTCTGATTTTGTCTCTGTATGCTCATGCTGAGGGTTTTTTTTAACATTCATTTTTAGATATTTGACCTAGTTTCTATGTTCTGTACATTCCCTTCTTGCACTTGAGATCACTGAAGAGCTTGTGATTTCACAGATATCTCTTACTGCATTCTCTATCCTTTGTACATGCTGGGATATTTTGCGATTCTGCTCCTGCTGTCTTTTGTTTATTTATTTTATAATGAACCATCAACTCTTTCTGGAGCTCTTTTCTTCCACAGATTTGATTCCCAGAGGAATTTACCTGCTAGTATCCTCTGTGTTCATTAAATTCTGCTGCCTTCAAGTCCTTTGCCTTCAGGTTTATGCTATCCTTCCTTCACGCTCTGAGGCTTACAGATCCTGTAACTCTCTCACCAACATTGTCCTCCACCTCCACACTCCCCAGCTGTTCCTCTCCTGCGGTAGGAACGGACTCCAGGATCGCCACCTGGGAAGCTGCTTTCTCTACTGCTGCATGATAAAATGCCGGTGACACACTCGCCGAGCAGGCTGAGCCCTACTTTATCACGTCCTTTGTAACTATTGGAGTAGTTAAAGACCCCCCCCAACCAATCAGCCCTCTTTTTTTTTTTTTAAATTATTCTGCTAGCTGCTCAAGAAAGAGCCTCTTCTATCTTAGTTTCTTAGTTAGGGGAAAGAAGATGAGTCTAATGGAAGTGATTTTTTTACCGTATTATTTCCTGCTACTATTTAGAGATCAGGTCTATCACGGCCTACGCTTTTTGTCTGAGAAAGACTGTATGAATCTGCTCTTCTGCTTTTCCCTTGCCAGTTCATATTTCTCCAGTTCACTGCTTTCCATTTCTTCCTCATGTACGCAGTCTCATGTAGACTCCGCTGAGCATCCTAACAGGAGGGGAGGGCAGAGCTCTGGCAGTCGCTGAACCTTCCCTGCTTGTGAGACGTGAGAGTTGCACAGACAAGCGCCTCTTCACAGGCAAGACCTCTACGGGAGATTACTTCACCCTTCCAAAAAGTCACATAAATTAGGCAGTAAGATTTTGCCCAAACCAGCAGCCATGATTTGATTATGAGGACCACTTTATTCCCCATTTCTTTAATAGGCAGCTTGTCTTCTTGCGCCTCGGCAGTTTAAAATTTGGTGCTGAGACCACGCTGGATTACTCAGTTTAGTCTGATTTGATCTTGTAGTCTTCATCATGAACTGACCCTACAATCTGGAACAGAAGCATCATAGCTACATTAAATACCAATAAAATTATGTGCAAATACAAAGATTAACTCATTCTAATGTGACTTTTTGCTGCAGGATCCTGTCCTCCTCATCCACATAAAAATTATTCAGCCGCAAAAGGCCCCTGAGCATAACATGACATTTACAGCATCTCTGAGTATTTCTTGTTTATTTCTCATAGATTTCATTTGGTAATGACTTAGTCACTCAGCAACACTCTACAGGATATACATGTATTACATGATTATCTCATATTTTATACAACAGACATTAAAGTAATTAATTTTCCCAGGCAAATGTCATACCATTTAGTTCACTGTTAAGAGCCAAATATTTGTGCAACCATTTGTTACAAATATACGCATAACCACAGAACACTTCAGCTCCGTGGTATTTGTTAAGTGTAATTTAAAGGGACACTGTTGAGGATGTTACAGTCTCAACTTTCACATTAGTTTTTGTTTCACTTGAAATTCCCTTAAGGATTCAACCTCAACTCATTTATTTATTTGTTAACGAACCTTGCTACAGCATTTAGCACACAAAAATAAATACGGTCTCACTGTGGTGTGGAATGTGCTAGCCCCCAGCTAATGTCATGCCCTAGCATGACAGAAGGGTTTCATCTCTCATTTAAACCTTCTTTATCCTTTTCATTGACAAGATCTGGAGTTTGCCCCATCTTCAAGGCAGAACCATAACAAATAAGAATAGGTACCTGCTTCATAAAAAGCACTAAGTTTAATCACAAGTTCAAACTGAACTTCAAGTTAAGACATTTCTTTCTGTGCTAACAGGTTACCTCCAAACAAACAGACAAAACCCCATCAGGACAGCGGCTCTGATTTCAACAGATAGAAGACAAGTTAGCCATGCAGCATCAGGACTGGTTGCCTTGAAAAATACATTTTAAGGGCAAGAGGCCACCTCTGATAGATAGTGAAGTCTGCTTCTCCCATCCCCTAAATTAGGTCTTACCCATACTCCTCACACACCGATACAAAGCCCTTCAAAGTATTTAGAGAAAGGAAGAGCAGCAGTGGAGCTGTGCAGTAAGAAACTGTGCTCAGAGACTCGACAGGCTGAGCCAGACAGCTCCTATTCAAGCTAACAGCCCAATAAATCCTATTCCCTGCAGACCACTTATTCTTCAGCACGTTCAATCAACAGGTTTGGAAAGGAGGACTCGACACTTTTCTCACTTATTTTGGGCTTCGATGAGAAAAGCAGCAGTGAAGAAAAGAAGCAGAACCAAAAGTGTTACAAGTGGGAATGAGAAGGGGCAGGAGGAAGAACAAACCCAAGAAAGCAGAAAGACAGGAGAAAGCAACATTGAGAAGATACAGCAGAGTGACAGCAGAGATGAGAGCGACTGGAACAGTGCAGCATCTTGGCAAGGCTTCTTTTAGGTTATTGTGAATAGCTACGTCTATTCGAGCAAGACGCACTCAGACTGGAACAGGCAGACAGAAAAGCAGACCTGGGTGTTCAGAAGAAAAATGAGTTATCACACAAGCAGAGCGCCAAAAAGTCTGCTTCGCTACACTTGGCAAAAAGCTGAAAGGAGATGTGATCGCTATCTGCCATTACGTAAGGAGCAGGCATCAAACGGCAAAAAAGAGACACGTTATTCAAAGGACAATGCCAAAACAAGGATGAAAAGGATATGTTTCCCATGAATGCCTTTAGGCTGGAAATTAGAATAAAGTCCTAATCAGCAAGGGATTATGTTGGGGGTGAACCTCAGTTCCTAACTTACTCATAATTGACTGATTTCAGTCAGTTTTGCGAAGCTGGTATTGACTAAGACTTTTGATCCATACAGAAGACCTCACTATCATTAAGGCAGAGCTTGATTTATTTACAAAACAATTTCTGGTGCAGTGCTTGCAATTGCCGGTGTCTTGGTCTCTGTGGCGGAGGGGATTACTCTCACTCCCGTTCTGTTATTATTCCAGCAGATTTCACCAGTTTTGAGACCACTGCTTGGAAAACCAAAATGTACTTGCTGCTTTGATATCTTACACTGCCTTAATTTTTTCTATGGACAATGCACTATCGTATTTGAAGCAGAATGGATGAGTTCTCAAAGCAGCTTTGATCTGTCTTGGATCCTCAAAGCAGCCTGCAAGGATAGCTTGAAAGCTTTTTATTTAAAATAAGTGGCATTTCCTCCCCTCTCATTTTAATTGAAATAGATACTGAATACAGGGCAAATTGTATTGTAAGCTTGATTGCAGAAAGCAAGTATACTTCTAACCCAGACTTGATCAATAGCAGTTTCTGGTAACTGACTGTAATCTATCTGTCTATTTATTGCCATGGGAATTTTAAAAATTGTTGTTTGTTTTTTTTTTGTTGTTGTTGTTTTATCCATCAGCTGAAAAGACTAAGCTGGAAAATGGAGGAGGGGTGGGAGGAATTGATCAGTCATGCAGCCTCAACCGATGGCGTATCCTCAAGGCAACTTGCAAGACTTGGAGAAATGCCGACAGAATTTTCCTAGGCAGAAGGAAGGAGACTGGTAAGTCTGGCTGAACAGAGCCAGGGCTGAGGTTTTTGAGTGTCTTGCAGTGCCTCGTTGGCTGGATGGGAGAGCTTTGACAATGGGCATGGAGATTTAGGCTACAGGCCAGTTACACCACTGGTGGAAAGGAGGAAAGATGTGCATTGAGACTTCTGCTGAGCCAAACCCCTCATTTTTTGTCAGCAGGGCAGTGTGAGAGCAAAAAGAGAAAAGTCAGGAAATGTTCGTGACGTGGATGGGTTCAGTCCCATCGACATCCCAAACAGGTCAGGAGTAAAGGAAGGAAAACCAAATACAGTCAGGAGGGAAACAGCTGCCTCCCTTTATTGTGGCCATGAGAGCGACCCACCATTCTGCAGCGTCTGACACTGTCACCAGGTGTCTGGATGCTGCAGTTGAGGCGATAGTGGCATTACCCTGACTTTCATGGGGCTGTCTCGGGGTGGCTGCCCTTTTTTAGGCTGCTCCTGTTAGAGAGTCACTGTGCCCCCCTGCCACAGGGGCTTTGCATTCCCGGGTGATTTGTCTTCACTCTGAAATAGATGTTATCTGGAGGGAGGAACGCGTGCTTCTCTCTTTGCGCAGGTGACGACATAACTTGGAGGCCTCGATTGCATTTTGACGAATGGTTATGTTGCTGCTGAGTGCTGTATTTGTACTTTCCTCCTGTTGGTTTGTTAGGTGCGTTACTGACCACGGGTTTTTCCTACTCTTCCCAGCAACTACTGCGTGCTGTATTAAATATGTGTCTATGGTTTAATTGCAAAAAATCTGCATTCCGCTTCTGAATTAAATTAGAGGCTTTTCTGTCAGGTTCATTTTACTAATGTGGCTGCATCTCAAATCAGCCCACGTAGGGAGGGTGAAGAGGAACCAAACAGCTACTCTGTACTGCAGATTTCACTGAATATATGCAGCGGGGGCAACTCAAAGGTATTTACCAGGCCCAGAATATTTCTTTTTTGTGTACTTTCAGAAGTGTGGGGGACTTAGGAAAGCGGCCCATCATATTCTCCCCGACTTCAATGACAGGGAAGTCAGGCTGATTGCAGACATCCCTGAAAAGCTCACACCTTATGTAAAAGAGCTGAGTATCAGATGAGTAGGAACTTCAAAATGCTTTAAACAGGCACGGCAAAGTGAAACACACCCACCGAGCTTGTTCTGTGAGACAGCAAGCTTCTTCAATCAAGTTTCCAGAGGCCGATGAATTTGTGAGACGGTGTGATGGAGTGGGGACACACGGGGAGGAAAACCAGCCTACTGCACGGCCTTTAGCATGCGGGCTGCACCGGGGAGGTGGCACCAACGGGAGTACGACGGCTCCCACCCTTCTCCCTGCCCAGCGCCTCGCTTCCCCAAAGGCCACGGCAGATCTGAGCGAGGTGACTCATGTACAAATGTGCCTTATTATTAGGACACGCTGAACTGGAGCAATTAGCCGTGGAAAGGTCATGCCGGCTAAGGAAACCTTCCAGTGAGACCATGCTGGATGTAACTGCTTTTCTGTGCTCCTATCCCCCACAGCATCGCCAGGAGAAAAAGGTTACGGGCCATGAGCTGTGGAAATTCACGCTCAATACCTTGCCTTCTCGGGGCAGTGGGCAGCTGCAGCAATAGTGCGCCAGGCGCCCATGTGGTACACGGCCAGCACAGGCCCGCGGCCACACAAATGCCCGATTTTCCCTGTGTGGGTTGTCTGGAGCACTCCACAGCTGCAGCCAAAAATTCTGGTCTGACCGTTGTTTTCTGGCCACCGAAGAAGTATCTTCATATGTTACCTGTTCATTGACCAGTGAAAACAAAATGAATGAGGTAATAAAAGACATGGGAAAACATAAGGAATCGGTATGTCTAAGGATCACTCATTGATGGTACCAGCTGACCCACACTGCACCGCAATGAACAGCCATGTCAGGATTTGTCCCTAGGCTAGCTAGCTACACGTAGGGCTGTAGCTCTCTGTGTGTGTGTGTGTATGTGTGTTTGATTCCTCTAATCCTATCCCCTATGTGATTTCTGTGATGACTGTTACAGTGATATTTTTCTAAGACAGGCCTAAGGAAGAAGGTATTAATAGGTAATAATTTTCCATTCTTAATTTCTGGTACCTAATGAAGTGTACGTCAGAGTTCAACTTATGTTCAAGTTTTAGTGTGCTTCTGTGATGATCCACATAGGGCCATAATTCACTTTAAACTAGGCAGCCTGGGAACAATCTAATTTTCGACAGCCCAGCCTTAACATGGCCTGTAAAACCAGTCCTAGAAAGAGGACAAAGTAACATATATGATGAAAGCAGAGACATGTCTTCACAGTGAAGTGACACTAAATTATGCTGATTTTAGTCAAACCCTCCTGGTCTCCTCTTCTTTCCAAACTTTCTTATTTTAGACTGACACAACTTGGAAGTGGAAGACCTGGTCTTCCACTCAGACAAATGGACTAATATGAGCCTGGAGCCAATGGCACTTGGCCAGAGTAAAAAACAGTGTGTTTTTTTTAAATTAAGCCTTTTCTGGAAAGTTTTGTGTTGCTTAGAAGTTTACAATTTGAATACCCTTACCGATTTTCAAGTTTGCTAGTAAAACTCAATCTCTATACAAAGAGACTAGAATCTCTGTCTTTTTATCACAAAACCATGTTTTCCCTGGCTTTAGCTTCCCTGTTGCTTTCTTCCTCCTTTGAACTGTACAACTAATGCAGTCTTACGTACATTCACCACTATTATCCGTAGAGTACTGTCAGAATATACATTTATTACAGCAAACTACTTGCCTTTGTTGTCATTAACAATCTTCATTTAATAAAAAGCTTTTATCAAAAATGGTTTCCCTGTAGTACTTTTATTTTTTCCCAGAAAAGGCATTAAAATTAATTTGTTTTCACTTGGTCTGTATTCTTGAGTGAATATAGCAAGGAACAAAAAAGATAAACATATGAGAGAAACCCCAAAGAGAAGGTAATGTAGAAAGAAACAATTCTGTTCTAAAGTAGAATATATTCTTTTCTTTTTTTTTTTCCCCACTTCTGAAAGCAAAAAAGTGGTTGAAGGCTGGTAGAAAACATCACATTGCAACTGTGCTTTCGGTGTACAAGGAAGACACTCCCCTTGTCCACAACTCCCTGTGGCTTCTTTACTGGATGAGGCGGAAGGTAATCCTGTGCAGAAAGATTTGACCTGAAGGTTAGGGACGATTCACGGGATTTTCTGCTGGAAATGTATTGGACTTTCTACTGATGCCGTGCACTTCACTAACCTTCCTAAAGCAGCGCTGCTGTTTCCCTTGCCTGTTTTTCACATATAGCCTCTGCCCATACTGCCTGAAACCTTGGAGCAACAGTTTATTATTGATATCAGACAAGTATTAAGATATTTCAACTGTCCTGCTGTGTAGTGAGCCACAAAGACTAAACAGAAGACACTGATTCTGGAGGATAAATGAAGTGAAGAGACACCAGCTCTTCACTATTGTGTTTTGACGATGGTTACTACCCCAAATGAGAAGTGGTGCCATTGGTTGCAAGGGGTCTATGGAGATTCTGCACGAAGCCGCAGCTAGGCTCGTTCACTAATCCCAGAGAGGCACACTGGCACACACACACGTTATAAAATGCACTGAATCCACTTTCTGAAGATCCTCGCTCTCTAATGACAGCTGCCAAAACTGAAAGGTATGTTTTATGAGTACGCCAGCTGTCATCTCCCATGCAATGTTTGTCAGGTACATAAAGACATATTGAAAGGACATCAGGAGATCACATGAATGTGCAAAGAATCAACGGGGGATGCTGAAGAGCTTCACTGCTGAAGTATGGCAGTGTTGCGTGCCCTGCAATGACCCTGTCAGAATTTGCACAGCCTGTTTTCCTTCTTTCCTTCTCCTTCCCTTCCCTTCCCTTCCCTTCCCTTCCCTTCCCCATTTCAAACTTTTGGCAAAAAATAAAAAATGAAAGAATTTTCACTGAAATCACAGTTTTTGAAATCAGAACATTTTGGACAAATACCAATTCGGACAGCGAATGCTGCATAAGCGCTCCATGGGAGCTGTATGGGAAGTGCCTCCTAGACTCATTCAGACTGAACACACCACCCGTGCTGTTCCACGAGCCTCTGTTTCAGGGAGAAGAGATGATATGTTATGGGAATTTCATAGTCTGATACATTGTAGAGTATGAAATACGGCAGGGGAGATCCACTCCATCTATGAGAATAAAGACATTAAGCAACTGAAGTACAGCTCCTCTGAGAGAGCGTGATGGCATACCAGAATTGAAATATTTGGGTTTCAGCTAACTATTTTATCCATAAACTCATTTTTCTGTAAAAAGCGGTTCTGATCAAAACAATATATTCATGAGAAGCTTTATGTAAAATGGAGGAACATAACGTAGCATGGTTGCTGTTCTCTGGAACAGGCTTTGGAGGCGATCTGGAACGCATCCTCCCTTATTAACAAGGAAAATGTTACTTCCATTAAGAAAGAAGCAACCCTTCCCCCCCAAGCTATCCGTGAGAAAATCTCAGTGTATTTTCTGTTTGAAATTTAAATCTGAGTGTAATACCACCCACTGTATGAAATGAATGTGATTAAAAAGACGGTTCCTTTTCTTTTCAATTAAAATACATTTTAAATGTTTAACTTTCCGCACTAAATGCAAATGCAGGTGCATAATACAGCACTGGGAAACCAGAAAGTGGAAACCCACTGACCTAGTTTCACCATCCCAGTGGACTAAAATGCAAAAAAAAACCCCCAAAAGATGTAAAAGCATCCTGCCCCCCCCCCCCCAAGCCTGCCAGGGCCCCAAAGTAAGAACGTGCTGTATAAAAGTCACAAACCAAAAAACATTAATTCGTGCAGAAAACTGCCAGTGTGGTGGGATTTGCCCTACCTGTGACCCCGGTTATTTTTGGGGGGAACCACGTTCAGACAGAGGTCACTGCACCCCAGCAGGCGGGAGGGAGGGAAGGGGACTACGCAAAGCTCTGGGCCTGAGGTAATTTTGAGAGGATTAAACTCGTGAAGAAATTTGTAAATTTGTGAAGAAGCCGGCAATGAATTCTGAAAAATTAAACGGACTCGTAGCTAGTTCTACTAGGGTCCCGAAGGCCGCAAACCCAAACTCGCCCCCCGCCCCGCCGCTTCCCGGGCCCGCACTCCCCCGGGGCCGGGGCTCCTGACGAGGAAGGCCAGGGCCCGCCTCCCTCCGGTAACCGCCTCGGCGGGCTGTAACACGGGCGGAACGGGCGGCGGGGCGGGAGGGAGTGGGCAGCCGTAGGCCTTTGGGGCCCGGCAGCCCCGGGCCCCGCGGC
>JAVKLA010000058.1:9562996-9583808 GCA_034782735.1 Sagittarius serpentarius
CTTCTCTTCTCCAGGCTGAACAACCCCAACTCTCTCAGCCTGCCCTCATAGGAGAGGTGCTCCAGCCCTCTGATCATTTTTGTGGCCTCCTCTGGACCTGCTCCAACAGGTCCATGTCTTGTACTGATCCAGGCTGTTAGTGTTGATGCACCTTGTTCTGGGATGTGTTGGGGGGCACCAGAGTTGCTGGGAACAATGTCTTAAGGTATTCCTGCTTTTACAGTACCGATTAATCTCTGAACATACTGAAATCTCTGCGACAGGCTGGGCATGATGAGAGTTGAAAATCGGTCACATGAATTTGACTGGCACAGTGTGCAGCATTTGCATTTATTTCCATTGCTTAGCCAAAGCAACCAGGAGACTGTATCAGCAGCCTGGAGTAGCTCAGAAATGCCACAGTTCATTCTGATACAGGATTTGCTCCACAGCGCAGCTGCTGTTCTCAAGGTGGGAATTAAAAATGGATATGGGGAAGAGAACCGGGCTGCTACCAGCGGCTTCTGCCATAACTCCCTGTGGGACTTGGTTAAAAACACATAGCTCCTGAGACAGCGTGTGTCACAGGGCTCCCTCATCGCTCCAGCCACTGTGCTGAGAGATTTCTAGTTGTGTTTGGTTCAGCTGAAACGTGCAGCTCCCTGATGAGTTTGCTGTGACTCTGTACCAGAGCATTAAAGAGCAAGATGGAGAGAGCACACAGCAGTGTTCCCCAAGGACTGCAGTGGCCGAGTTTGCAAAGCCAATAGCTGCAGTTAGAGAATCCTGACCTTTGCATTAGTCACTATTGAATGTATCCTCAATATTTATTTCAGGCTCACCGCACAGAAAATGGCCAGCTTTGTTCAGCAGATCTACAGCCTGTTCAGTTTAGCTGCATTAGCACAGCAGACACACTAAAGCTCTTTCCCTGCACTCTCACAGATTTCTTTTAGAAGTCATTTAATATTACTGTAGAGGTAACATGATGTTCTGTCACTATTTTAGGCTGGATGTGGTCTGAGTTCATTAGCTGAAGTTTCCCAGATGTCATTTTTCTCTTTTGTGACCTTCAATTATAATTACTCTTTCTCTTAAACTTTCTTTTTTGTTGTTGTGTTGTTTTGTTTTGTTTTTTTAAGAAATAACTGTACAGACTTTTAGAAGATATTATTTTGCATATGAATTTAGGTGCTTTTCTTGGAGAAGGGGCTTATAAGTAATTCTGTGATTAGGAATCTAAAATAGTCTTTCTGTTGAACCCTCAAAAAGTTACAAGAATGCCACAAAAGATTCTTAACAGACTTGCAGCTGTTGGGCCGTGTATTTTTCATATCAAATTGTGAACAATGTTGCGATTTCACCCCTAAATTCTGGAGAATTTCCAGCAGGAGCAAACCTGGATTACTTTGAAGAACACTTTACCATGCTGTAGCTTGCCAAAACCCAGAAACAGATGAACAGCAAATGCTTCTAGAAGAAGCTTTGAGGACATGAAAAACTTTCCTTTGCTCAGGAAAACTGCCACCCTCACTGTGCTTTGATAACTATGCCTTTCTCCCTAACACATGCTTTGGTAATAGGGGGAAAATAATTAAATACTTGCTGTGCCAAAAAGTGGATCTGTTCTATGGCACCTTCAGTATAAATTAGATGTTTCTGCCTAGAAATTTCCCTTTAAAAACTCGGCTTGACTATAGTTATTCCACATTTGAACTGATAAATGCAGAAAGCTCCCTTCCATTCTGGCTTCTCCCCAACTCTTTATCAGCTTACAGAGGAACAGAATTATTAAAAAAAGAAATACAAGAAGAAAGGGCAGCTCAGTAGCAGCCAAAGGAGAGGGTGAAAACCATCCCAAGTGCAGATGTGTTACAAAGCGAGTGCCAGACCCTGTCAGTGCCTGTCTCTTCCAGAGTCCTGTACCAGGAGAGCGCCTGTGCTCGCTTCTTGAGGGAGGAGTGGGATGACCACATGAAGAGCTGCTTCTAATGCCTACATGTCTGCTTACGCAGTGCACCGAAGCATGACATTTATATCACAGCTCAAAAAAATGTGCTGATACAAAATACTTTATTTTGGGCATTATTCCTGCAAACATGCAGCTCTTTTTTTCATCTTGTTAAATTCCTGCCTTGAGCAATGCTGTGTGGCGGGGCGGGGGGGCGTGGGCTGACTAGCCATTACACAAACAAGTATTTCCTTTTATTGATTTTCTCTTTTATTCAGTAACCCTTGTTCTTGAGTTATAAACATACCGTTCTTTATTTCCTTTGTATTATTGTTTAAACTATGATACTTGCCATATGCCCTTTTATTCACCTCTATTCAAAACATTACTTACCTTTTAAATACCTTCTTTGAGGAAGTGCTTCCATACTCCTGATCATTACTGTCCCTAGTATGCGAACGTTATCTCGTTTTGCAGTGACTGTTTCAAAGGGTGCTGGCTAGCCCAGCTTCAGTTAGCCTAAGCAAGATAAGGTCATTGAATAGCATGGTATTAAAAATAATAATTTGTAAAAATACTAAGTCGTATATTATTTTTCATACCACTGTCCTTGCAAAAGTAGTACGCAAAAAGATTTTAAGCAAAGGTTAAGCTAAAGCAGTGATTGAGCTGTTTGTGTCAGGGGCAGCTCTCAGTCTTGTGTTACTGGATTTAGAACACCGCAGGGCAGGTGAACAGTTCAGATTGTAACCTTCAGTGTGCAGTAGTTTGTATATACGAGCATTAAATGTTACGAGCCATGAGGTTGGTTAGCTGCCTTTCAAATTCCTCACTCTCTTTCCTAGTGGCAGAATGAAATAACTACTCAGTTACTTTCAGGTTTTGCTGCTTCACTGCTTGCACTTGTTCCCAGAACTGCTGTGGTGAGTGTGTTACGTTATCTTGGAGCACTTGAATGTTGCCATGATGAAAAATGATTATTTGTACCATTTTTTGATTTATGATAGTAACTTAGATGTGTCTACACCTTTTGGGGGAGTAGTGGTTTAAATATATGCGCGTGATAATTAGTGATGCCCAGTCTTCCAAATGTAGCGGGGGAGGCAATTTTGGCCCTCTGCTACTTCACTGGCATACCTGCTCCGTTGCTGCTATGAAAAATTTTGCTGTCCAGCCTTTTCCTCTACCCAGGGCCTTCTCTGTGCTCCCCCATAACATCAGTTCCTCCCCCTTCAGCCTCGCGCTCACCCAGTCCCAGGCTGATGGAGGGCACAGCTGAGGTAGTCTCCATCTCTCCTTAATAGGTGTGCTGGTGTGCAGTTACGCAATGGCCCTTCTACGCCTTCCCAAAGAGTTTTGAGGATTTGAGAGGGTGAGGAAGGGAGGAATAGCAGAATGAGAGGAGCTAATGAGTCAGGATTGCCACTCGTGGGCGGAAGGGTTAGTAGAACTTTCTGTTGGCTTTTCCTATTTCCCTGTCCTCTCATGTGAGACTGATGTGTGGGATCGTTAGGGGATTGCTGCTGGAGTGCAGCTGCCTCCATTTGAGGGAACTGGCCAACAAGGCACGCAGCTCATTAGGAGGGACGTTCCCACAGGCAGGACTGATATTCATGTGAGGCCAGAGGCTTTTCTGCATCACTTCAAGACTGACTCCAGCCCCAGCCAAGAAATGTGAGTAGGCAAGATGGGTTTCTTTGCAGTTGGTTGTGCATATTTTTTTTAAGCACTCCATTCTTAATTGCCTGAAAAAATAGTAATAAAATAAAGAAATCACTACAGAGACCTTCTTTTGGAATAAGTCCAGATGGAATGAATATTCTGTCTTTTGATTCAGACCCAGCCTCCTAAAATTCAAGTGTATTCACTAGTACAGAGCTATTTATTTTGCACTCAGGGATGCAAGTGTAAATAAGAACTTTGACATAAGTAATGAGAGCAGGCTGCTCTCTAGGTACTCCTGAACTGTTTCCATTTGTCCTCTGGCGATCTGTAGAAAAGGCTTTTCCCCTCTACCTTTTGCAACAGTTCTCCTGAGTGACTTGCTTCTTTCTACCACATGCCTCAATCCTTGTTGCAAGGAAGGTGGGGGAGTAGGGAACCACCAGCATCATCCTGTCTCTCAGCCTAGGTAAACTACTGGAATATTTTTCCATTTTCATCTAAAGGGCTGGCAAGTTGACCACTGAAATATGTCACTTCACTTGCAGCATTCCAGTTGTTACAGGTTTTTAGACTCTGTATTAAAAGTAATTGTAGAGAAACTTTTACATGATTAATCCCCCTTGCCTAGATAGTTAACTTTTATGGATTTAAAAACAAACACACAGTTTTTTTTTCTCTTTTTCTTCCAAACTTTTGACAGATAGGGAAAGAAAAGTTCCACAAGTCACAGCACTGGGGTTACTGCAATAATGTTGCTATGCTGGTTGGAGAAGATAAACCTGGAATAGGAGGTGAACCGTTACCTGGTCGGAAGCTGAAACCTAAATGCAGTGTTTTTCCCGAAGGAAGTGATGCTCCTGCTTGGGTAGCATTTGACAAGCAGGTATGTAGAAATCTGAATCTGTATGTTTTTTATGAATAGCTACAATATGACAAAGAGGGTATAAAAGTGAAATTCGGTTAGTCATATATTTCAGAAGATTATTTTGTGCATAGAAAAAAAAGCTCCTAGATAGACAAAAAGAGTGGTAACATCTATTTTTCCATCATATTAGTATATCGGACAATTAATATAAACATGTATCATGCCATACAGCAATATATAAAAATATTTCTGTATTGGGGTACATCTCCTACAGGATACAATAAAAATAAGGGATTGGTTGACATATTTCTTCTTAGTGAAAATGGTGATAGTAAAGGAATTGTCTGGCAGTCTGGTAAGAATGAATTTAAGGTAGGCCCCAGGCCAGGAGTGCAGGGGCACATTAACCTCGTGGGAACCATTAACCTCAGGGGAGTGCTATAGGCTCAGAATTCACTGACGCCATCATGTTTGCTTGCTTAAAGTCCTGTTCACTTTTATGTGATCTGTTCACATGTAATATGGGTAGATTGTGTCCATTATAGACACAGGAATTTAAAATTAATATCTTTTTATTTTGCAAGAAGGTAGTGACACCTTTAAAGTTAGAAAGTTATCAAATAACTGTAATCTGTGATGATCTGAATTTTGTAGCACAGTCATTAATTTCCATGTTTAAACTTACATTAAATTCTACTTAGTAATGTTTTATTTCTAAAGCAAAAAGCCTACAATCAGAGAAGGAAAATGATCCAGAAAAAGAAATCATTCAGCAGATTGCAGAAATGTTGCATGACTAAATGATTACGGTATTTAAATATTGGGAAGAATGGCTAATTTCATAATTTTTCCTTTAAAAGAAAAGCCATGCAGGTAATTGCAGTACAATTACGCATTTGTCTCTTTGGCAGACCAGAACTACTACAAGAAAATGTAAGGTTTGAATAGATACACGTGACTTTGGTTAGCATTGCCTCTGAAATCCCTAGTATTGCTCACATAGTTTTCAGCAATGTGCTCGAGTATGAATTAGTCTAATGTGGCAAAGTGTTAAGGCTTCAGCCAGTCCTGCACTTTATCTGCACCCTTCTTTCAACGAGGAGGTGCGTGTTGGCTTCTCAGGGCCATATGTAAGTTAGCAGGACTTGGACCCAAGTATATGAAATAAAGGGGTTCGGTAGGAGGCAGCGGGGACCTGCCACTGAGCATCAGGCACTGAACTTGGCTGGTGATATGAGCTAGCTGGCCTTTTGATGTTCCTTCTCTAATCAGCGTGTTCCTCCACAGGGCAATACAGGACAGGAGTTTGTAGGTTTGGAATTGGGCCCTGGAGGGCTCATGTGTTTGCATTAATTGCAGGCCGTTAAAGGGTACTACCCAACTAATTTAGCTTCCCCAGTTAAGAGCCTAGAACGCAGCTATGTCCTCTAGTGCTGCAGATTGTGACTCAGCAGGATGGACTACATGAAAAATGGTTTGAGTAGGTGTTTATCTTTTTAAATGTAGTCTGTTCTCTTACCATTTTCCTTTGGTTTGTAACTTTCAGGAGTACCATAGTAGTTGGAGGATGGACAGGCATAAAACTTCATTATTAAGTAGGCTGAGAAATAGTTTTTGCAATTCCATATGCCTAATAGGAAGCAGGTGTAATTTCATGTCTTCTATGATGAAGTACACACACAAGGCCTCCTGGGCTTGAAACAATGTTTGTAATTTGACTACCACAGGTGCCAGAGGAACCTTGTGCCAACTTTACAAAACGCCACAGATTTTATTCAATATTTGTTACTTTTGGTTTTCATAGGTAACATTTAATTTTTTAAACAGTGGGATGGGAACTTTGCACACAGCAATGTACTACAGATGAGACATGAGTTGGGAAGTGTTACATTTCAAGTATTTTTAAAATTAACTTTGCTTTGAAATGAAAAGTAAGGCGTCGTCTTTTCTGTTCCTTCCCCTCCTCACCCTTCCTGAATCATCTGTTTTGATCTGCAAAATTGCAGTTGGCTGCTGCATATATTTCAGTCATACACTAGCATGTTGATAAGGGTAGAAAGAGAATAAAGTTTAAGTGCAAAAGAACTTGTGCAAACTCCTTGAATGGAGTAAACCAGGATGTAGGTGTACGCTCAGCGAAAGAAATAAATACAGTGTATTTAGGACCTGATTGTGCTTGGAGAGCTGTGCAAACAGACTGTTTCACCTGTCTGGTGTCTCACAAGACAACCATTCTCAGAAAAGATCATTGACAAAAGTAAGAACAATTAGTAATCAAATAGAGCACTTGAACAATATGTTTGTCAAACAACTATACTCTAGTGGGACTAGCAGGATAGGGAGAAGAGGGTACAGCATCTAAGGAAGTTTCCAGTGGTTGCATGGCTTATCAGGAGCTGGGCAAGGAAAGAAATTCAGCTCCCTGTCAGCTGAACCCCAGGATGTTCAAACTGGGATATAGTGGTTCCGCTTTAGTACCTTTTAAGTCCCCTGGGGTATTTGAGAGATTTACACAGGTCTCCTGGTCCTTCCAGAGTAGTAGCTGGAGGCCAGGAAGGATACCTTGGTAACCAAAAATGTCACTATACACCAATGTTTAGACAAATGGAAGGAAGAAGAGATGTTAAAGGATGATAGAGTTGTTTGTGTTGGCTCTGTTGCACGTCAGATGTTTTATCCAGTGTTTTTGTGTTTGATACACGTAACAGTGAAATCCATAGTTAAAAATTACATGTGGCCAAAATGATTTTTTTATTTATTTTCAACTATTTCATCTGTAGGTTGTTCAGAAACTTGCATGTTGTTCTACTTAAACAAACCGTAACTGATAATGACTAGATTCTTTTGTGTGCAAGACTTGATGTCATCAGGTTTAACAGGTAGCAGTTATGTCATTTGATTATAATTTAAATTTTATCTCTCTAATGGTGGCAGGTCACAGTGCAGGAGAGTTGATGACAAAAATGTGTCTGTCATATTGTTTGATGCATGCTGAAAACCAGTGGCATCTTAGCCTTTGAAATACTTTGTGGAAACAGAGTTTTCTCATCTTGCACTAAACCTGCCTGAGAGGAAGGAGAGTGGCCTATTGAGAAGTCTGGCTAGGACACAGGGCCGCTAGCTCTCTCTCCCCAGATGTAGAAAAAGAGGTTGTGTTTGTCTGTTAGGGTGTTTTAAAATCTCTGTTGTTAGTATTCATAGAAGTACTTTGAGGTTTTCAAAGGCATGTGCTAAAGAAATACGGCTATTAACAGGGCTGTTCTGTCATATAGGGATCTCGGCCAGCGTACTAGATTTCCAACATTTTCAAGCCATGGTCGGCCAGATACTCATTGAAACATAGGGAACAGCTAAGTTGTCTTTTTTTTCAATGCTTCAGTGTGTCTAATGAATCAAGAATAAAGATAATTGAATCTATTAAATAGAATCATTGTGAAAAATGAAGTATGAATTAGCACTGATTTGACGCAGATATGTTGGGGGCAGGATAGAAATCTGTTTTAATTAATGCCTTCCTGCACATACTTAACACAGCAAGCATCCTGGTAGATAATGCACTACGAAGTAGATACTTCTTGCACATTCTCTTAAAACTGGTCTTGGTGATTAAAGACCATAAATGATACCAAGAAGTGCAATACTTGTGTAATGGTTTGCCGAGTTTAAGCTGGGATCTCCAGACATAAAGGCCAGTGTAGTAAACCACTGACCACCTCACCTATGAAGGTTTTTTTTCTTGCATTATTGTTATTGCAAGAGACCATGAAGACCAGTTGGTATACTCTCTGAGATTTCCCCACTCGCTGAATTGCAGAACCGGGTAAGTTTTGAAATGCCAATATTGCACAGCTCTAAATGACTCCTGAAAAACGTCATTTCACTCTGATAGTCTTCAGTAACATTTATTAGACTGCTTGCAGGATCTGTTTAAAAAGACCTCTTCTTTCCACTTACCTCAATGGTAAAGCCATTACTGTCATAATGCACTTTATTTTCCAGCAGTTCATTGAATAGCAGTCTAAAATTTGCTTCAGGACCTAGGTAGCTCATTGTGTTATCAAAAGTGCTTTGTTCGGAAGATTTTCCAAGCAGCCTGCTGATAGTTTTATATTTGATTTATTTCTTTACTTCAGAGTTCCATCTCTGCTTAGGTGTTGTGATAATAAAAATGCCAAGCAAAGAATTTTAAATTTATGTGATTTCATGTGGATTTCTGTTCTTACATTCCTGAGAAATAAATCTACCTCCTGAAATCCGTACAGTTAGTTACTTATAATCTATACAAGTTTGTTTTATTGACATATTTTGCAAAAGCATTTGAAATCTTGCTGCTTTCTACTTATTTATTGTTTTTAATAGGTATTGTCTTTTGATGCCTATTTTGAGGAAGAAGTGCCTGTCAAAAATCAAGAGCTATATAGAATCAGACATTGTAAAATATACTTCTACCTTGAAGATGATACAATTCAAGTGATTGAACCCCAAGTGAAAAATAGTGGCATAACTCAAGGTATCTATTTTTAATAGCACTCTTTTTTTTTTTTTTCCTTTATATCTTTCTTTGGTACAGTCTTAGTCCATTCGAAAGGATATGTAATGTGACTTCTAATAGTTAAAATTGAATGTAAGTCAACGACTATATTCGCCTTTGTTACGGATCATAATGTTAACTTTTTTATTGTCTTAGTTTCTGAAGATGTAGGTTTTGTAAGGCAGAATCCTCTCCCATACTCAAAGATACAATTTTTTCTCTAATATAGTTGTTTGAAATCATATGATGGTAGGTCTTCTGTCAATGTTGTCACTTCTGCAAAAGCAGTTTGTGTTCTAGATCTCCATTCCTGAGTCTGGCTCCTTCCATCTTGACACTGATAGTAAGTCCTCTAGTGGCAGCTCTGTAATTGTTCATTAGCTGCTGGAGTATCTCTGCTGTTATTGAAGGAGAGCGCCTTTTGTGCCTCTGGCTGTTGGTTCTTTTTTGATTAAAGTGCTCTTGGAACAGTAATGATGCCTCTAAGTTAAGAAGCTGCCTTGCCTCAGTGTCACATCACTGCACTTGGGCCAGCCTGGGGGCTTTTGGAGTAGAGTTTACTGAGCTGATTTACTGAGTATTTACTGAGAATTAGTGGACTTCATTTACATTAAGAAAATGTGATCTAGCGGTCAACATCCTGTTGCGGGAGGGGAACACAGCTGCTGCTTCTTGGTGTTTATGGGTCACTGCCAGAATTAAAAAATTTTTCAAGGGATATAGTCCAGATAAGCAGGATGTCTTGGGATGAGTATCTTGGGATGACTGCGCCTCCCAATCCCCAAAGATATTTTGTACATTCTGGTGGATCTTAGCACAGCAATTTTCAAAAATAAGTTAACCACTTAACTACTGTATTCTTTTCCAAGATGAGCAGATGCTACCAATTTCTCTGTCTACCCTGTAGGATAATATTTAAAGGTGTTACGTGCATCATTACTGTTAGACCTGGGATAAAATTACCTGTGAATCTTCTTAAATCAGTACTTCAGGCTCTGTTCTCCCTGTGTTGAGGAGTTCTTCTTGCCAGAAATCTTGTTGACTCTTCAGCAGGAACTGATTCTGAATTCAGAGAAACCTTGTCCTACTTCTACCTGGGCAAATGCTTTTTCAAGACCTGAAGAAAAGCACATTGGATCTCTATTCCTAGGAACTTATATGCATGAGGCAGGAGACATCAATGGGTTTAGGTTTTCCTTGACTTGTGTGTCACAGGAGTGGGAGTGACTGTTTTTGGATTTTGTGTCTTAGAACAAATGAACATTGACAAAGGAAGTACAGTTAACCTGAGAGACAGATGCAACATCTTTGAAAGGGAAGGTGGAAGCCACGTTCATTAGAGCAGGATAAAGCAAATTCAAATCTGATTCCTCTGTATCTAGCTATAGGAATGAGTAATTTTCATTGTCTTTGAAGTATGGGTTGTGCAGGCTGCCCCTTCACGCCTGATGTTCCTGGCACTCTAGTCATGTTCCTGCTGTGACAGAAAGGCTACCATTTTCCCCTATTTCCTTGGCTGTGTCTTGTGTTAATGGTTGTTGGAGTCACCTTTGGTACCCGATCTAAAATTAACTGAATAGTATTACAGAGTAACAAGAAACCTCTTAGTTTTCCATGCAAGGATGTTTTGAAGGCCTCTATGACTTTGTATGAGTGCTTTATGTGGGATAAGTGTGTATACACAACATAGTAAACTGATGGATTAAAAAGAAATGTTCCAGGATCTCAAAAGTGCACTTAATTTGTTTGTTGCTTGTACCTGGGCTGGTAAGGAAGCTCTGTATATTGATTGTGCTCAGGAAGAGGTACTATAAATTGAAAGGCCCAAGGACTATTCGGGATGTGTTTAGGCTTCACAGTTGATGAGAAGGTCTGAGGCTTATACTTTATCATAGACATCTACATAAATATTCTTATTATCCCGAAGATTAATATGATGTAGAGGGAAAAAGGTGGTGGAGATGCCTGTCAGAGGATTCTTTACTCACGTGCACTTGGGCATTGACTTCATGCTCCATAACTGAGGAACAACCACAAAGTTGTTATGTTAAAGGCACTAAATATTTATTGTTGAATATATGCAAAAGCGGTGTTTCTTAAAAAGAAATCCCAAACCATTAGCTGCTAGTCTGACTCCATTTTCAATAAAAAATTGGCCTGTTGCCTCTTTTATTATAATTATATATATTTCTCTTATTAAAATTCCCTGTCCTGACTGGGAATTTCTAAGCCTGAGAACAACAGAAGTGTAACTGTCTGCAATGTGAAGCTGGTAAACTGAAGCACAAAGGAATGAAAATCTTGCCCATGATCATACAGAAAAGGTGGTAACAGGATGAGGAACTGAACTGAAGTTCAGGATCTTAACCATGATGCTGTCCTCTGCACTTTGCTGAAATACAGTGTTTCAGTTAATTAAAATGCCAGGGGTTTGTGGAGGAGAGTTCAACTGTAGGAGAGCTTGGGTCATTGAAAGGCAAACTGCACTGAACAAAAGAGCACAGGTGTGGGGATGTGGGTGAAGAAAGAAGTGTGGGAACATCACAAGCGGGATAGGCTTAGTCTGTGTGAATAGCTGGAGAGTTGCAGTGGCAGGGAAGGGGTTGTGTAAAGGAGGAACAGCAAAAAACAGTGGTGGAAGAAGTGGAACTGGAATGGTTGAAAGCAGAAGGTGGTGGTGAGCTTAACTTGGATGTTTTCCCTGGCGGAAAAGATGTAAAAGAGACAGCTGGAATGGCTGTTCTCAGGAGTCGTCTTGAAGACTAGATATCGCCACGGTGGGGTAGATCAAAGGCAGGTGGTGGCGTAGATCAAAGGTAGATCATCTTAGTTTGGCTGGTTAATGCCTTGAGGCCATGGGATTACCAGTGCTTGTGCCATAACCCACAAATGAGAGCTCGATGGTCTGAATGGCTGTCACTGGGCATAGTGGGATCAGAGAAATGTAGTAGTTTCCTGCTGTACTCTCCACTGTGGGTAGTACTTGTGGCTTTGCAGAAAACTTGGAGAGGCTTATGGACTGCAGGAAGATTTGGTGAAGGAACAGTTGTCAAAGAAGTTAGAAGAATTTCTGACTTTGATTATGATTTTACAAAACTAAACCAAATTGACTTTGGGGAAAAAAAAAAGCCAGAAAAATGTGTTTTTAACATTGATCAGAATCTCAGAGTGACAAAGTAAATGATCTGTGGGAAATGTATTTCAGTGACTTTAAAAAATGCTTTATGGAATTGGCTGCTGTACTTGGACATGAATTTGGACAGATGAGGTTGCTACTAAATAACTGAAATTTAAACTTCATTTGATTTTGGAAACTGCCTTGCTATAGTTTGAACTTAGGAAAATATTAGAAGCATTAGAAGAAATCTGTACAAACAGAGAAATTCGATGCAAAACACAAAGGAATGCAGAGGCTGACCTGAACTTGAGAAACCAGAATCAAAGCAAAAAATACCAGGACAATCACAGTGCACAAGAACTGACTAAATATAAGGGAATACACAGTGAAGAGGAGGACAGTAAACTCAACCATATAACAAAATTCACTGTGTTGTTCCAGAGCCAAAATGCTAATTATTCTTCCCATATAAAAAGAAGTTCTCCACGGAGAGCCAGCCTAGGTACGGCAGTGCAAGTGTTTTGTAGATCTAATTGCCACTTAACAGGACTGTGGCTGGCTGATACTGTCTTATCAAAAGGTCATTTATGTCCCATGGGGTTGACTGTAGCTTCCAGTGCAATCCAGGCCCTGCAAGCCAGAGCAGAGCGGAGCAGCTGGCTGGTTTCCCCAAGGTCAGCCAGCTGAAAAAGAGAGTGGAGCTGCCTGCTGGCTGAGTTCCCAAGGCTGGCTGGCTGAAGAGGAAAGTACAAGCGGGAAAGTGAAGTTGCAGTCAGCTGCTCCAATATAACCGATTATCTAAGAGTTTAAGACCTCCCCTGAGGCCTTGAAATAATTGTGATTTTGCTGTACTTGATGGTGGCCAAATCATGACCTTGCTGTGTTCTGAGATGGGTGAATAAGTGAATGTAAGAAGCCCCCTTGTTTACTGCGGTGAACTCTTTGTGTTGCAAGAATAGTAGTGGTTGCTGCTTCTCCTTTCTGTGCAAGCAGTCAAATAGTGTACAAACTCCAGGTGTTACCCATGCCTCTCCTCTCTCTAATGCACTCTTGAGTAGTACAGAGGGAGTCAGAAAGCTGTGCTGAGGAAATTCTTGCTACCACTTTATTTCTTCTGCAGAGCAGTGTAGCAGCAGAGACCAAATCATTTGCTGCCCAGCTTCATGAGCTGCCCCGTAGTCAAAAGGCCTTCACTACTATTAAGGTCTCCTTAAGCTGCTGCTGTAGTTACCAGATAATCAGAAGCCCTGAGAAAAAAGAAGATATGCTACAAATTATGGTGTGGGAACTCAATGCCACTACCACTGTCAGAGAAAAGCAGTACCCCAACTCCCTTTACAAGAGCACAGTAGAGGAGAGCTTTAGCCTGACCAGATGCAATAAACTGAGAAAACAGAAGAAACATCAAGAATAGCCATCCATCCTGAGCAAACTGAGTGTTGCACATGCCCAGATCCTCCTTTAACGACTTGTAGCAAATTTCTAGAAGTAGAAATGTAATTATTTTCCAGAAGGAAGGACAATTTAAAAAACGCTGAGACCTAACCTCAGCCGGTCAGGTTTTATTAAATTTCAAATTCAACAATATAAAATGTATCCTCTATGTGTGTAGATCAGGCACAGTGTTACCTAATAAAAGCAAAGGATTGCTACAGATATTATCTTTACAAGACATTTTCCATTAGCAAAGAAATTCTTATCCCTCAGAACAAAATGGGCATGTGTATTATACTTTGAAAAGCAATATGAAAAACTGGCTGAAGGCTTATTCACTAGTTCTGAGGAGAATATACCCTCAGAAAACACCTCATATTAGAAAATTGTCCACCATTATATTTTCACTAAAATTTTGATTCAACAGGATTTGCATTTATGCGAGGGACTCTTCTGACTTAGCACATTATCTGTTGATTTTTGTAGGAGTGACCCAAGGATTAGACAAAATCAGGTAAAACATTTTCAAGTATGTGGTTTTGTTAATGGTAATGCGATGCAGTTTTGCATCATGTTAAAATATTCTAATTACTGTGTTTTCTAACTAATATTTCCATGAAGATGCATCTTAAATATGTGTATAAATATGTTTAGGCAGATAGATGTTCACATTTATTTTACAGTCAAAGGTCAGTAACCAGAATGTCGGATTTGGTGCACGTGAAACATCAGGATGCTGAACGGCTCTTAAATAATTATTTTAATGGGAACATAAAGTAAATCTGATTTGTTGCTTTATTCCCCTGGAAAAATTAAGGGTATGTTTTCATTGTAGGAGTTAGAATTTAACAAACAACTCTGATAATGTAGTAGTAGAAGATATTTCATACAGATTAGTCCTTAGGGAAATAAAGCGAACAATAAAGAATTTCCGTGGACTAACTTAGGAATAAGGCCCTTTAAACACCAAACAAAACCACACAGCAGTATCTTTCTCTCTCCTCCTCTGCCTCTCTTTGTCCCCTCTCTTCCCAGGACCCACTCCTCCCCCACCTACCTCCAAAACAAAATAGCAGTGCTGGAAAATCATCAAATGGGACTTAGTGGGAAACACTACCAGATGCACAGCTGAAGGGCACTGGAAAGAGATCCAGTTCTGTAGTGAGAGATAATGAGATAGACCTTTTAGATAACTGTGTCTAATAAACTATTATTGTAGTAGTAGGTTAGTACTGGAACTATTTTTAGGTTTGGAATTTTTGTGTGTTTACTGTAGTTGTCTTAAAGTTTCACCTTTTATAATTACTGTAATTTTAAAGGTGTTGGGAACCTATGGTGGCAAGGAATTGTAATAGTATGGGTTGGTGGTTCCTGTCTGGTCTTAGTCAGTGGGTATCTGCATTATAAAGCTGGTGTTACAGAGGTGTCTGGGTTGGTAAGCGCAGCAAAGAGCCTGAGATTGAAGACTGGACCATCTTTTTGTTCTCCCCAGGGTATTTGCACACAACTATATTGAGGTATTGATGTGGCAAAACTTTCACTGTTGTCCTTTTTGTTCTCTCATAATGTTGAAGAAAAGAATTTAGTCCCAGCTATGCCAATCTGCTGTTCTTTGTGAACTCTAACTTCACTCGGAATAAATCATAGCATGTCGTACATGCAGCTGCATACCTTTCTTTAATGTATGTGTTACATATTTATTTAACCTACTGAGGCTGTAGGTTATAAGTTATTTCTAATATACTTGTAGTATCACAAACTCGTTGAGGTTGGAAGGGATATCTTAAGATTGTCTAGTCCACTCCCCCCTGCCCCAAGCAGGATCAGCTAGAGCCAGATTCCCAGGGCCATGTCCACTTGGGTTTTAAGTACCTCCAAGAATGGAGACTTCACAACCTTTCTGGGCAGCCTGTTCCAGTGTTTGATCACCCTCACAGTAAAAAAGTGTTTTCTTGTGTTCAGATGGAATTTTGTGTCTTTTAATTTGTGTCCATGGCCTCTTGTCCTGTCAGTGGGCACCACGGAGAAGAGCCTGGCTCCGTCTTCTTCATTCCCTTCCATCAGCTATTTATAAACATTAAGTTTCACCCCCAAGACATCTCTGTTCCAGGCTGAACAGACCCAGCTCTCTCAACCTTTCCTCAAATGAGAGATGCTCCAGTCTCTTAATCATCATCAGTGGGTACTTTTGAAGCATTACCCAATTCATCAATGTATCTGTGAGTTTTCAGCTGATAGACCAATAGCAGATTCCTTCTCTTTTAATGTGGTAAATGTAAACAAGTACAATGCTCTCAGAATAACAGTCCTTTCATTTAAAGACTATCAATAAGAAAATTTAAGTGTGTACTTAAACAAAGTTAAAATGTCTCTCTTTTTTCTTCTTGTTCCCCTCCCCTCCTTTCTTTTTCTTTTGGATAGTGTTCCTGTTAGACTATGGGTTGTGAGTTCCTGCCTCTCTATTTTTGAGATGGATTCTTTACTGCAGCCCAGCAATCAGCCCAACTCCTCTCTGTTGTCTCTACTTTCAGTGTGCTCCTTAAGAAAGCTCAGTTGAATGCGCCTGCCGCCATGCTTGATAGTTCACACTTTTTTCCTTGGTAGGGCAGGTTTTTTCTCTAACTTTAGTTACAAATGGCTCTCCCCACCCTGCAGAGTGTACAGACAAATCTTGTCCCTCCCATACACCCCCACCACATGTTTTTTGCACAACTTTTTCGGTGTGTTTTTTTTTTTTTAAAGAAAAACGAATGACACCAATGAGTACTGCAGACTGCTGTTGCTTTTCATAAAAAGTGAAAGACATCTCTCTTCATCATGAAAAAAAACACTTTGAAAAAATACTAACCTGTTACGTTTGCATGAACAAATGGGAACTTATCCAGTGGTTTCCTGTATTTTCTGTATTAACTTCAGTCAAATGCTAGAACTTGAGGTTCCAGAATACAATCAGCATAAAGTATTGTTAATAAAGAGGATCCTTTTACCTAATAGTTCTTTTGCTGAATGAAGGATAATTTTGTTTGTCTCATATGGCTTCATCTATTTTGGTCATATCAGCATGGAAAATTAGCAAGTCTGTGAAGTGATCCTTAGAGCAAAGGATATTTACTCTATGAATTTATTCTAATTCTTTTACAGGAACTATTGTCCGACGGCATCGGATTCCACTTCCACTTCCTCATGAAGATCAGTTCTATACTATAGATCATTTCAATATCAACACAGAAGTAATCTTTTATGCCCGAAAATATAAGATTATAGATTGTGACCAGTTTACAAAAAATTTCCTGAGGAAGATGGGAGTTAGATTAAATCCTCCTGCAGGTCGTCCAGATGACCCGTACACCAAAGAGCGGCAAAAGGTCAGATGAGGCAGTAATAGTGAAAACTTGATTTTAACAGAAGTGCCATTGCTATTAGTAATATGCATTATATAAATTGTTTCTCTAATAGCAAATAGAAAGTAGCTATTTCAACATAATAAATCCCAAGAGAAAACTTGCTTTTAAAAATTTTGTTACGTGGCTCATTGTACTAACATAGTGAAGTCCCAAATGTAACTGATTTTCTCCTGATGTGTTCACACACCTCTTGAAACAGAACAAAATTAATTGTGGAATATGAAAGAGACCTTTCAGCATTAACCTGAAAAGAAAAAAAATGGACCTGTTGTGTGTTCTACTTATGATTTAATGATAATAAACACTTTTGAAGTGTTTAAAGGAAGATCTAATTGGAATTGTGGTTCAAGCACATCCATGGCTTCCTGCAGGCTCACTTGGTCTATTTATATGTCATCATTCATCTCTACCCCACATGTTATTAACAAGTCTTTGCATGTGTAAAGCAAATTCTTTTGCCACACAGAACCCAGCACTCTGCAGTTTTAAGTCTTGTGAGGTTTTATTTGAATGAAGTTCCCTCTTTTATGAGTGTATGGAAACACACACACAGGTCCTCCAAAAATCTCACTCACAGCTCCTAGATACTACGTGGATTCCCCTCTGCAGGATTTGGGGTCTTTTCTTTGGGACTAGTAGTGGGAGTGATGTTTTCTGTAGGAAATAATGACAGTTTCTTTCAGTTCTGTTTTTCTTGATTAATATGACTGCAGATGGCACTGTATTTTTCTCTTGACCTGACTCTGTTAGGATTATTGGCCCATGATGTGTGGCCTGTTGTGGTAGATCCAGCCTAGTACTCTGAAAGCAGCAAATACTCCATGTGTCTGTTGCATTCAATTTATTCCTCCTGTTGAGAAAACTGCTGCAGCTCTCAGCAGCAAAAATGGAAGGTAATTATGACCGAGATGTGTAGGACAATTTGCATGTCTCTGAGGCACTCTCAGGCCAACGTGTTGGTTTCACTTCATTCATGCTTTCAGGCTTTTTGCAGTCCCCCAGTGAAAAGTAGTATTTGTAATACGTCTCCTGGTTCTGCGTAGTGGTGACTCAGGCTGGCCGTGGGTTGCTTTTCCCTTATGCAGGCCTTGTAGGTAACAGGCGTGTATTAACACATGCTGAGTTGTCTTGATATTGGCAGACTGTGTCAACATTATATATGGTACTGCATAACCTGCTTAGATTTTTTTTTTTTTTTTTTTTGGTAAAAACAACAAGCAAAACATTCAAGTATTGTGCATATGTGTGCCTAAAGAGAATGGAGAGGGGAAAAAGGGCTGAGAAATAAGAGCATCAGAAGACCAAAAATTACTGAAATCTACATCTTAATATTTTCAGTTGTTGCGAAATTGCAGAAAAGTTATCTAGCAAATTCTGGCTGCTTTATGCCCTCACTTTCCTGTAACTAATTTGTGGAAGGTAATTTTTTAATTTATTAAGGGTGGATTGCTCTGGACTGCTTTGAGCAAAATTAAATTGGTTTGCCCCAGACTCCTAATAGATGGACAGAAAATGAAGGTACAAAGGAAAGTAAGGAATACGATGAGATAAAAAATTAGACCAATGAATAATGTAACAAACCCCTTAGATTCATATTTTTGTACTGATGGAGACGATAACGCATGGATGATTCTATGGCTGTATTTGGTTGCTCATTGCATCTTCAAGGGTCAGGAAGGAGAAAAGATGGTACTGGGATGGTAAATACCTGAGTTGTAGCATAGGAGCATGATGATGCCTGAAATGGAAACAGTGCTGCAGATCAGCAGGGACATTGGCAGGCAAAACTTGTTTCTGCTCTCCTTATTTTAAGATTTGATGCTCTTAAAGAATAGGCCTTTTCCCTCTCAGATTTTTAAGTCCCAAAGATGTATCAGTGGATAATAGAAATTTAGACTGTGATATAAACTGCCCATAGTCAACCGTTCTTTCTGTTGAGACCGTTCAGCTTACCTTGTTTCACTGACGTCAGTCGCCATTCTTCTTTGGAAGAAATTTTGTAAAATTTTGTAGAATTTTGTAGGTTAGAAGGACTGTCTTGCCCCTTTAACCCACTTTGGACATGATGGATTTTGATTTAGGAAAACCACCCTTTGAGGTCACCATTTATATATGTGACTGTAATTATGTAATTGCAGTTGTTGGATTGGATCATCATCCTAGGATCCGATTTAATGCAGTGCTGCTGTTTTTGCAGCAACCATGACTAGACAGCATCTTGTCATAGAGCACGTCAGCTTGAATGTATCTTGAGTCGGAGATTTGCTGTTCCTTTTCAGACCTATGGGTGTATATTGAGAGGAGAACATACATACTTAGTACCTGCCAAATGTATGACATGAATCAAAAGTTAATAAACTATATTTTAAAGCTAAAAGAAATAAAACACAAAGGGAAAATAAAGAATTAATTCTTTATACCACATCATCCATAAAATACAATTTTTAAGGCGGTAAATGAGGAAGGGTGATGCTATTTGAAGTTGTCGTCATCTGATTACTGTGGGCAATTTGTTGAAAATGTGAGCTGTACTATAAATAATTCAACAGTTCTCTGATCTGAAGGACCTTATCGCAAGAAAAGCAAGGATCAAAACCAATCCAAAATTGTTTTCATATATTTTCTGAGGGCACAGCAACCCTGTAAATAGTTCTTTGATAATGGCATAAATAGCGTTTCATATATTGTAATTGTGTGGTGTTATTTGAAAATCTTAAAAGCATGTTCTAAGATTAGATGGTACCCTGCAGCTTGGTATCCTGTTTTTAAGAGCAAATAATTAAAAAGATGTTTCTCTTAATTTTTCGTTTATCTGCAGATTCTGGATAGCATGAAGCCATTGCGCCCTTATGAGCGCATTGACACTTTGAAACAATTTCTGGAGCATGATGGACATGTTTTACGTTTTTTCTGTGTGTGGGATGACCCAGAATCTGTGTTTCATGACCCACGGGAACTTGTTCTGCACTATTATTTGTCTGATGATACTATTGATATAAAAGAAATTATACCAGTAAACTCAGGCCGGGATGCATTTCCACTGTTCCTCAGAAGAGATAAGCTTCCAAAGGTGAGGAATGAAAATTTCAGCTTATTTCAAATTCTTCCGCTAATGAAGAAATATTAAATGCTTTGCTTTGCAAATCCTGTATTAGGATTGTAATGGTATTTAGAAAGTGTCGTCAGAGTATTAATCATAATTGTGTGATTTAGGTTTTGCACACATATTCATATAATAACTTAATAAGTGATGGAAAAAAAAGTTCAGGCTTGTCATGCTGAAATTAAAAGGAGAGAGAATATAGGCAGAAAGGTATTCTATGATTTCCTTTCTCCCATGTTAGTGTATTAAGGTAAATGTAGTAATAAAGCTCTGCAGTAATGGAAGTCCAGAAAATTAATTAATATTGATAGATAAACTAATGTAAAATTGAAGTGAGTTCAGATTTGATCTATATGACTTATGTTTGGAGCTTTTGGAAAAAAACAGTTTTAGTATTCCATAACGTTACTTCTTTGTAGCAAATGTAGAATGATTTCTTGAAATTGAGTTCCTAGATTTGGGACCTTATGCAAAGCTAGTTAAAATCAATAGGAATCCATGAATAAACTTTGTCAGGTGTTAATCAGGTGCTTATTTGAGAAGGCTTCTCTCAAAGAAATCTTCAAGGGGTTTAAGTCCTCTGTAACCTATTAGGATTATAAAATTAACGAGCTGAATACACTTCTGTATCGCTCCGGACGGGAAAGACATGGACCTGCTGGAGCGGATCCAAAGGAGGGCTACGAAGATGATCAGAGGGCTGGAGCACCTCTCCTATGAAGACAGGCTGAAAGAGTTGGGGTTGTTCAGCCTGGAGAAGAG
>JAVKLA010000058.1:9583908-9701751 GCA_034782735.1 Sagittarius serpentarius
GAGGTGGTAGAAGCCCCATCCCTGGGAACATTCAAGGCCAGGCTGGACGGGGCTCTGAGCAACCTGATCTAGTTGAATGTGTCCCTGCTCACCACAGGGGGGTTGGACTAGATGGCCTTTGATGGTCCCTTCCAGCCCAAGCCATTCTAAGATGTATGATGATAGAATAACGGCAACCCACAGATGGAGTAAAATAACTGGGGAATCTTTTCCCTCCTTTTAAGGGCTGGCTTCTTCCTCTGAATTCAGAGGAAATTTGGAGAAGGACAGCAGAGATCAGTCAAAAACTGGGGTGTCAGGGAAGGTGGTAAGACAAAATAACCCACTTTCCTTACACTGCATCAGCAGTTTGTTCATAATTTAAATAAATGTAATGTGTTTGTCTGTTAAGTTTGATATTACTGGGATAAATTACTATTGTAATTTTGAAATTCTCAACAGAAACAAAAATACTAATATTTTTGCCAATAGGATCATGCTGACTTGAGTCCCCTGCATTTGTGCAGTGGTTAGCACAGTAGGACCAACTCTGAGTGGTTCTTTTGCATGTTTTTATAATTATTACCAATCCAAATAATAGCCTTTAGAGCAGATGTTGACAACGATGTGCTACTTTGGGTGTGTTAACCTTTGCTTTCTGTTTGCTTCCAAGAAAAAGGAGACTTTAGTCTTGGATACACAGTAAGATTCCAAATGCTTCTTCTGGCATACGTGCTGGCTTTTAGGTTTGGTGGTGTAATCTTACCTTAGAATTGACTAAAAATTCTCCCAAGAAAATACTACAATAACAGTCAGTCTGTAAAAAATCCCTGCTAGTTCAAACATAATGAGTTCTCTTTCTTCAGTGTTAACTGTATTTCTTAAGAATTGGTCTCTTTTCTTGCAGTATGCTCCCACTGGACTGTATCAGCCGGGTACAATCACCAGTCGCACTGTTCTCAATGTGTTCGGAAAGTTAGCAGGAAACAGAGGCCATTACATTCTGGACAATCGTAAGGTCAGATATTATTGAATGCATCCAGCTGTTGAATGTCTTTATAGTAGTTCTTGTAATTTCTGTGGTTGTTATCCTCTACAACAAAGAGAGTTATTTATAAAATTGTGTTGCCACTGGAGAATAGCTCAAATGAAAACTACTGAGATTTACTGTATGTAAATTCCACATTTGTGAAAGTGAAGTAGCTTAGCATGGGATGAAAAATACTTGCAAATGGACTATGAAGGTTATATTTTAAATCGCATGCACTAAATGACCTAGATTTTAAGAAAGGTTGTGAGATTCTGAGATTTATAGAGCTGCTGTATAAATGTTCCCTCTTTTATTAGACAGGAGCAGTGCATCAGGAATTTTACAGAGACGGTGACCTGAAAATAGGGGCAGTAATTAATGTTTGGGGAAGGAAGATAATACTCTGTGATTGTGATGAATTCACTAAAGAATATTACAGGACAAAGTACGGAATCGGTAAGTAGTGATAATTATCCTTTCCTTACGAACATTTTTATACTTTGAGTTTGACAGAGCTGTCTTCATGTTTTGTCAGTAATAAAAATTGTTCATTAAAACCTTTAGCAATAACAATCTGTTGTAGGCTGCTAACAGCAAAGCAGTAATTTTTCAGGTGATCCAGAAGGGCTTTCTTATATGTTACTCCATTGAAAACTAATACATAATGTACATGTTCTGTTCCTAACTGCCTCTGTTTTAAAACTAGAATGACAAAATACTCATATGGATAGACTGCCATTTCTTCTACTCTCCTTCCCCCTCCCATTCCAATAGCTGTGTTTGCAGTCAGAAAATAATAAAGAGCATGTAGCGAGTGGGTAAGTAGAATGAGCTCAATTATTCCCCATTATACTATGTTTTATTTTCTATGGATGTCAGAATCTTCAGATAATAAGATTTTCTGACACGACACTAGTAGTCTATCACATTATTGGTTTTACAATGCAGTTTTGTGTATTCTGGACCATTGAAGTATGTATTCAGTGAAGTTTCAGCACTGAATTCTGGAAACGTTTAGCACCTATGTCCATAATGGAAAAGCAATTTGGAAATGTGTAACAATAAGGGCTTTCATTTATCTGTCTTTGAATTCCCTCAGTCAGACTTGCTAATGGTTCTATTATGGACATCTTCCTGCAAAAATGACTTGGTTAATTTCTGGCAATTTGTTCATTCAATAAATATAGCTAAGTCTCTGACTGTTCAGAGATGGTTGGAAGAATCCTACTATGGCATTTCTCTGACACTGTGAAACAACATACCTGAGTTGACTATTTTTTTCAGCTTGACTTGTGATCAGAGTGTAGTGTTTGGATCAAAGCTTGTCTGCTGCATTGGGGGAATTAAATGATGCAGTGCTGCCATTAAAACACTAAATATCTTAGTTGGCAAAACATGTCTCATTAGGACTTTTTTAATAATAGCTTGGCATGTCTGTACCAAAATAAATCTCCTCTTATACTAAGCAGTGCGTGAGGAAGCCATATTCCGTAACCATAGTATTATCTATAATAATAGTGAGTCTAACTCGAGAGATGCAAAACAGGGAGTTCTTCCCTGAGAATTTCTTTGGCCAAGACCACTGCCGCTATTTGGCAGCAATATCCTCTGTCTGAGCAAAATATCCTGGAACAGTGAATGGGGATTTCTTACTCACAGCAGGCAATAAATGAAATACAGCTGACCATTCTGTATCACCCAAGCAATGCAACCAAGGGTTACACAAATGCAAAGGCTCTTCCCCTCCTATAATGCTGGCTCAGTAATTACTGGTTATGTCTCTGGATGTTAAAGTTACATGGTTTGCAAGTTAGGAGAAGTCAGAAGTTGCTGATGTGCAGAATTCTAGAAAATTGGGACCATAGGTGATCTAGTCTATTCCCATTGTTCTGAGGCAGGATGGTGTATATAGATAGATTGTCACTGACTGATGTATGTATAGCCTTTTATCAGCATTCTGCAGTAGAGGAGATTTCTTTGCCTCCTGAGGTATCTTGTCCTAACCTTATAGTTAGAAATGCTGCTTAATAGCTACTCTGAAGCTGGTTTGTGTAAAATGAGAGTAACTTTTTTGTCTTACCTTTTGTTGGACATGGAGAACAAGTGCTCAGTACTCTCTTTTTGTAAGAAAATTGTGCATATTTGAACACTATTCCAATATACCATCTTACTACCCTACACCCCTACCAGGCCATTTGCTGCTAGGGGAAGCCTTTCAGTCTTTCTCCATAGTCCATTCTTTTATATCTCTGATAATTTTTCTGTTTTTTCTCAGTGCTTAACATGTGCTTTCTCAGTGTCCTTAACATGAAACACACAAAGATGTAGTCTAGCTAAGACCTTCGGGAAACTGGTAAGTGTTCCGCATGTACCGTTAAGGACACATGATAGCAGAGACTCTGGCTGACTTGAAGAAACCATCTGTGTTGATGCAGCCTGTCTTGTTCACAGAAAATACACACTTTCTTAGAGCTAAGAGATTCTTACAATTTGCTGTGAAACTCTTTCCTGCTTTCCCCATCAGGATTAAAAAAATGTAGGTATGACTTTTTAACTAGAAGGGACTAGGGGTAGAGTCAGGGTAGGTTTTGGCTTAGAAGCCGGTTTGGGGAGAGAAAGGGTGAGGGCTCACCTTCTATACTTAGTGAGTTACAAATTTTGTTTGTGTCTGGTGGATGTACAAGGTACTCTCAGTGGGCTCAGTCCCACAAAGTGCCCGGCCTTCTGCTGCCATCCAATTAAACACTGAAACGTGCTTAATTGCAGTTTGAGTCCAGGGGGACCATTTACTTGAGTAAGAGTAAGCAAGTGGATAAATTAGTTCTTACATCAAGGCACAGTGCTCAGCACCTTGTGGCATCAGTCCAGCTGTTTGTTATTGTGTTTTCACATTACTCTCCTTCAATTTATACTCTTCTGCCAAAGTCATTAAGGAGGCTGACATTTATTTTTGACTCTGCAGTTTCAGCATAAGTTGCTTGCCGATGGAATTTGCCCTTTAGGAGAATTAAGGGCAGTTTAGATTTCCCTTGATGTGCATGGTTATGATATCTGATATATTTCCAATGTTGGTTTTGCCTGTTTTACTCTTTATACTGTTTGTGAACGGCAAAGGAGAGCTTTTCCATGGGTAAACAATAGCTGATGCCCTTCAATAGGAAGCTAATGATGATACTGTCATCTAGCAGTGCTATGAATGCAAGAGAAAATGCCTTAATGTCTGATATTACCTGTCCAGACTTGCTAGTGTGACCTCAGAGAAGGAGAAAAATATTCTATAGCCACGTAGGTGTTGTGGTCACCCAGCTGAAACGTGAGCTATACTGATGTGCAGTGGGGGGAAGCTGATACTCAGTCTTATCACTAAATACGGTACCTTAGCACAGAGTTGAGTATGAAGTGTAGAGTTGAGTATAAAGTGTTCTTTCTCAAATAACAGATTGTTCATGGAGGAACAAAACCAGTAAAATCTGGTTTCCTACTGATTTTTATTCAATGTCCCGGCACCTCCCAAGCCTGTCTGTTATGCCTTTTCGCAGCACCCTGCGATCCCTCTCCTGTCCCAGCTCTCCTCGCCCTCCCACCCCCTCATTTCTCAGGCTCCCTCTGACCTGCTGCCTGGGCAGAGCAGCGTGCAGGGTGATCGTCTGGCCAGTACATGTGTGCTTTTGGCCAGGCAGCTGCTGCTGGATAACAGCTGACTTCTTGCTTTTCCCTCAGTGGGGGCATTAAAGCCTGCTGCCAATTTTCACTAGACTCGTCAGAGATCAGAGTCTCTCTGGTGTCTAACCTCTCCGCTACATGTGGTGGAGACTGAGCAGCAGCTTCTAAATATACTTGTGCATTTACAGATGCCTTTTTTCCGTAGGTAACTAGAATAATCATGAAGTAAGACTCTGTAAAAGGAGATTTTCTTTGAATCAGAATAAATACTGTCATGTTTTAGCTGCATAGGTGGTTCTGTGAGCACTAGATGTTCTTTAATCCTGCATGTAAAAGTTGTGAAGATGGTATTACCTTCTTATTTTACTTTTTACCTAAATTTTGAAGCAGACTCTCACAAAAACCAGGTCTCAGCTGTTTGTTATACATCTCCTCTTAGGTACAGAGAACATCATGTTAACAATATCATCCCTCCAGGTTATCACCACCTCTTACATTGTCCAAAGTTAGTGGGATTTCTTTCACCTGGTCTTGGCTGTAATGCTTAGTGGTGTCTGTCCTGTTCCTCTGAAGGCAGAATTTCTTGCCTGCCTGCTATATACTGATATCCACTATGGTTATCACTCTAATCCATAATATGTAGCACTTGACTCTTCCTTGAAATATGGTATTATCTAGCACATGAGGTTTTCCTACAGTTCTTTGACTGAGGGCAGAACGTAATCTTACAACGTATACCAAAATCTTACAGTGTATCTTGAAACTGAAAGCAGACAAGCTCATTCAAGCTGCTTTAGTGCTGCCTCTGTGGCAACAAATTCTTCTTGAGGAATCAACTCTTTTAGTTTTTTTTACTAAGACGACTATGCTATCTTCAAATTGTTTATATGCTAAAGATGTGGCTGGAGCTGTTTTGTTTCTTGCTGTTCCCAGTGCTTGTTCAAATCTCGCTCAGGTTTTGATGTCGTGAGAAAAAGTTACTAGTGCGTGTTTGATATACTAGGTGAAATAGCCTATGCCCATCTCCTGCTGGGCATCAATTGATGCAGTAACAAGGGGTGAAACTGTCCGTGGGGAAAGTATCAGTGCTATTCTTTCTGGAAGTAGAAATTTGTAATCCTAGACTTTCAATTTACCCTGTACCCACTGCAAATTCACACTGAAAATGTTACAGCCTGGAGGAAGAGAGCATTGATTCCTTTTCCAGACTGGACAGAGGTAATTTTCTTAAGAGACAGTGATAACCTTGGGAGGAGTGCGTTTTATGTGTAAGTGCAAGTTGTCTGTCTGATTCTACCCTAATGGTGTGTGGCAGAGCAAAGATGAAATGAGTTTTGAGTTCAGGTGTGGCTATTAGTCTAGTGCACCTAGCTGGCTCTTCACAAGTTGCAGAAATGAGTTTTTAACTAGTTTTGTAAACCGTATTTCTCCATGGCAATTTCTTTCTGAATTTTCGTATTCATAGGAGAGAATCTGAATGCATAATCCTTCAAAATCCTGGAAACTGTAGGTGGCACAAGGCTGGATGTTTACGTTGCTCTCTTTAGCGAATTTGAATGAAGGACGGTCATTTTACTTGGGGGAAAGGACGGGAACCAAAGCGCTGAACTTCTCTTTGGAATTCATTTTCTCCAGGCTTGGGTTGTGAGGGATTTAACATACTCTCTGGGGCTGACACGATATACCACTTAATTTGCAGTTTCCTTCTAGTTTATAAATCTAATTTTCATCCACGTGTGCTAAAGCACATACAAAGGGAAATGTTTTAGCATTTCTTACCGAACGCCTTATGCGTGAGCGTTAACGTGCGTGCACTGCGACCCGCGTGTAAACACATCAGCTTGTCTTGTTACCAGTTCAACTGCACGTCCTGGCTTCCCGAACGCTTTTGGCAGGAAGTGCAAAGAGAAGGGGTTTGTGTCTGCTAAAACACGCGCTTGCAAACCTCCGGACATGGCGGGAGGACACGTCAGTGCAGATTAACCTACCGCATAATTAAGCAATTAAGGCTGAGTTTGATCGGCAGCATCGAGACCCCAACGAGGAGAAGCTGAGCCCGCCCCTCGGCGCCCGGCGCTGAGGGGAGGGAGCCCCGCCGCGCCGGCACAGGGTGGCGCTGTGGGAGCGCGGGAACCGCCCGCTCGGGGCTCCCCGCCCTCCCGCTCCCGCCGGTGGCGGGGCGCCCAGCCGGGCCGCGCCGGCGGCGGCTGCTGCCGGCGTTTGCCTTCCCTCTCCGCGGGGTGCCGACTTGCGTACTGCCTGTTCGTCGGAACAGGAGTGGCACGTATCAGCCGTGTAACGTGGCACGCTGAAAATGTCTCGAGAGGCGTTTTTTTGTCACAAACGGTGTTTTTGGTGCGTGTTCACATACGCCCGTACTCCTCGGTGAAGACGGCTTTGAAAACTTCTGAATGGACTTTCTTTTGCATATGGGCTTGGCCTTCGTACTTCTGAATCGCAGAGGGGGCACTTGTAGTTTTTATGGAGAAAAATGTTGGCGTGGTTTTGCAAAAGCCCTTTTTGACCGATTCAGGTGCAAGTATTAGCTTGAGTCAGACCATATTCTTCTAAGACGTAAAGGCCAAAAGAGATCTCATAGTGTTTTCAAGTTAAAGAAAAACTCTGACATCTGAATGCTTTCTATATTTTTCAACTTCATACTGCTGTTAGACAAGTCAGATTTTAAGAGAGTGTGTTGCTTTGATCTTCCGGTATAGCCATGTTTAAAACGTCTTAATCACAAACCAATTCAGAAAGTGTTCCAAGTGACAGCGGTTTTGTCATTCTCCTCTATTTGCACTGAAACCCGTGCTACAAGTTTAGGTTATTCATCTCTCTTCAGTTCTGGGCAGAAAAGTTGAGTTTTAAAGAAAAACCCTTTATTTCATGGGATCCACTTTTATACACTAGTCACTTACATCACTCTTTGCCCCCTGGGCTGCAGTTTGCGTTTCCAGTTTGCCGCAGGTGTTTGCCTTTCACTTACTAGTCCAGCCAGCTCTCCCTTCTTCAGGGCAGCATCTCCAGCCCACCCAGGTGTGGAGGTGATGCCGCTCCACGCGGGCGGTGCTGCACCGGTTGGCTCTGACCTTCTTATTGCACCCATTTTGGTGCGGGAAGGGCTCTGCGAGTTGTGGGGCGCAGCAAGCTGGTCTTGGGGCCACAGCAAAGAAGAGGGCCAGCCGCAGCCTGGGCTGCCCAAAAATTGAGGAAAGTGACTATCCCCCTCTGCTCGGCGCTCGTGAGACCTCATCAAGGCACTGTGTCTCCTTTTGGATCTGCCAGGATGGGAAAGACATGGATCAGCCAGGCCGAGTTCAGGGAAGGCCCCAGGACAGTCAGGGCTGAGAAACACCCAGGGGAACAGGGCTTGCTCAGCCCGGGAAGGGCCCTGAGCGGCCGCCTGCACCCACCCACGGGGAGGTTGCTGAGACCAGGCAGCCTGGCTCTTCACAGGGGTACACGGCAGGAGGGCACGAGACAATGCATAGTGGAAACAAGAGGGTCAGAGTTGGGTATTGGGAAAAACTTTCCTCCCTGGGGCAGGCTGCCAGGGCAGGCTGGGCAGCCTCCATCCTGGGAGGTGTCAAGCCCCAACTGGACACAGCCCTGAGCAGCCTGGTCTGGCCTGGGGCTGACCCTGTCCTGAGAAAGAGACCACACTAGAGACCTCTCGAGGTCCTGCCTAACCTGAATTATCCTGTGTTCCTATGATTTATGTCTTCATTTGCCCATTTACTTTCTTCCATACACAAGTTACTTTTTTCCTCTCACCTTTCCTATTTTCCATTAACCTTATTTAACCAGCAGACTGTATTACCCTATTGAAGTTTTATGTTGAACCTCACTGGCAGCTGGAAGCTGCGTTGCAGCGAAAGACCAGTGCAGGGAAGCAACAAGGGGTCAAATGGTACAGGAAGATTTTCACCAAGAGAGGAGGGAGGAGGGCAGCATAGGGCAGCAGGGCTTCTGGGAGCAACCCCTATGGGTAGAGAGTGCAGGTCCCTGACCAGACATGTCTCTGCTGAGTCAGGAGAGCTCCTGCTGTATGTCTGGGATAGTCAGGACCATTGATCACTGCAAGGAAAAACTTGAGACTGGGGAAAATGAGGAAAAACAAAGCTTCTGAAACTCTGGATAAAGTGACGTGGACTGAAGCTATTGGCTTTAATGTAACAAATTCTTTTCATATATGTTTGATTTAAATAATGAATAAAATTTTATTTATTTATGTCTTTATTTTCCCCTGGCAAAAAGCAGAGGGCAAGAGACTCATAAGCCAAGTATTTAATCATGTTGTCTCAAAGGATAAAACTGAAAATTTAATTTAGAACTGTTAACTTATTATTTTATCCCATTTTGAAACTATGTTTGTCTTTCCTTTTGCCTGTGTATCTTAATGATATTTGTCAAACATTTTAAGTTTATAGATGAAATCCTGAAACCCTTCCAGAAATAATAATTTTGCTGTTGGCTTCTATGGAATCTTTTCCTACCTTGTTACAGTAGGAGGGATACTGGTTTGGCTTTGATGAGTGCTCTGTTACAGAAATAGGCTAATGAGTATTCATATCAGAAGTTTAAATCCTTAGTAGAATGGCTTCATCAGAACAGTAATAAATAAGTCTTGCTGTCTGTCTTGTAGAGGATTTCACCCCAGTTCCATATAAGGCTCCACCACCTCCAAAACCAGAAAAAAAGTTTCCTCCTTATACTGGGTTTGGTTCCGAAGAGGATTCTCTGCGCTCCTGTATGGGTCTGCTTCCCAAGCCTCCCCAAAAAGATTTCAAGAAATTCATGGAGAAAGACAGGTATTTCAGTGAAAAATAATTCCAACTCTTTTAATTATGTCTTTTTGTGAAGGAGATAAATGTTACATAGGGATGTCATTTTCTCGGCAAAATATGTAGCTCTTCAGACTTTTAAGGGACAGGTGCATGAGGACTGGTTTAGTGACACAGTACTCCAATTTTCTCCAAACTCAGCAAAACTTCTCATTTGAGAAGGCAAATATTCTGACTCTCCCATCCGCTACCTTCTTCCCTTCTGCGGTCTTCAGTGGGAGTTTGATGGGAGTCTTAGCCCAGGAATTAGTCAGGAATTTTTTATGCTTCAGCAGTCCAACATTGATTTGTTTTTCTGTTTGATTTTCTGGCATTTACATTTTTTGTCTGCTGAATTTCTTGCAGTTTACGGTAGCAATATTAAAGCAGTAACCCTTTACTTTCCATTGTGAAATGGTTTGTCAGGCAGTGGTTGTTGAAGCGTAAGTGGAAAGCCAAGCCACATGCTAGAGATTCACCTGTAGAACCTCTGTAAAAGAAGAAAGCTATTAGAAAAAGGCTTGGGAATGTATTGATAGTGCATATAGTAGTATTGTAAATAATTTAAACCACAATCACTTAATAAATATCCAACTAGTAAGATCATCTGGTGGCCCTGATTTAGTAGAGATAATCTTAGTATGTATTGCTGTTCAGAATTTGATTTGAAAATATACATACCTAAATGTGTTCTTCCTTTATAAATTTTCTGGAAAGAAACTTGGAGCTTGATTTGCAACTGAATTTGAATACAAATTCATTCCAGACCTGTGGCAGAGAAGTAATTTTCCCCTGAAAATTATTCCTTTCTGTCTGGCTGACTCTAGCTGGTTCTGTTAATTTAAGCTGAAAATGGTTTTTGACAAAGTAGGGAATCTTACGCCATTTTCCTTCTTGGTCCAGGAATAACACAATTAATATATGTTACAAAACTCAGGAGAATACATCTCTCAGTGATGAAAACTTTTTTCATACTCTTGTTTTTGATTTCTTACCTCTTCTTTTGCTTTTTAGAAGTGGCATGGAAAGTAACATACTGCGCTTTCTTGCAAAACTTGTCACAGATAGTCCTATTGACAAGGATCGGAAGTTCATTATTTCCTACTTCCTGAGTGATGACACCATTTCCATTTTTGAACATATACAGCAAAACACAGGTAAGATGTAGTAATGCCTTGCAGTCAGTCCCAGTTGCCCTGCTCATTTCATTAGAGTTTACACTAAACATTGTGGCCAGACTCAGCACTAGCAGAAACAGGGATGTGGATTTTTAAATGCAATGGGAATTACATCAGCAGGTCTACTGCACTACCTTGCATAGCTGTATGTCATAGTAATTTATAATCTTCATCACTCTGAATAACGCTGTTCATTGTAGGACAGTACTTCACAATATCCTTTGGGAACGGGAAGTTTAATGCATTAGAGCTTTTATTACGTTGTAATATGCAAATTTGGCCTTTAAACATTTGCTTGTGTTGTGAACAACATACAGGAATTGTATTGTAACTGATGATAAATAGGGACAGGAAACATAAGACATCAAGAACGAAAGAGTAAATCCTTTGTTTTGCAAGATTGTGTTATGGTGTTATGAAACCTGTATGGCATCCACTGTATAGAAGCAGCTCACGAAAGCAAAACAGCTGTGATACTTTTTAGCACGCTTTGTCATTAATCATGTAATGTTGAGCATATAAAGAGAGAAGACTGCCCTGTGCTAGTGTCTGTATGTGTGTGCGAGGTGTGCGTGTATAATACTGAACTGAATTTCAAGAGCCAGACTACCAGTGTTGAAGTGACAAATGCTTTGTTACTTTTCAGTTGCTTGATCCCGTTTATCCTATTGCTGGAGCACAGTCACCCAGTGTTGTTGAGGTTAAATTCTTTTGACCACTGTTGTCTGTTGTATGCTGCCTCCAGCTGAGGATATGAAAGGTTTTGTGATTTTTTCGAGCATCTTTTTATATCCTTGGAGTGTCTTGTGCATGGATGGAAGGACATGGCACTGGGAAGGATGTCAGGTAGTCATTCTGTATCTCAGAGAGATGAGGAAGCCTTGGCTAAGCATGACCCTGTTGGAGAGATTAGTGTATTTCTATGAAGCCCACGAAACATCTGCAGCAATGGTTTCAGAGCAGTTAATATCTAGAAGTGCTCTGGCACCTCTCAACATGTGCAGTCGAAGGACTGACTCTTAAAAGCTGCTGTCAGCCTCTGGTAAAAGCATAGAGAGAAAAAATAAAATCAGGAAATCACATTATCTCAAAGACAAGGGGAAAAAAGTAATAGAAGGTTTCCTTAGTTACCGTGTTAGGCTCTTGTGGAACGTTGTGACTAGCTCTTTTGATACTGCTTGAATAGCCTTGTATCAGCTTCTTGGCGTAGAGCACCTCCAGTATGGTATTTCAAGTACACCCTGCAATGGCAATGAGCTCACTGTGCTCAGTACTGACCTATTTGGTACTCCTAGCTCACTGCCTAAAGCAAAGACTGTCCCAGGGAGGACTGCTCATTCCCCTTTGCTTCAGGCTCTGGTGCCAGCAGTTGACTTTCTGAGGTCCAGTTATTCAGCTTACAGTTAAGGACTAAGTATTCTTGCAACTCTACGCTTAAGCCTTTACTGAAAATGATTTCTGATATTGATCCTTTACAGACCTATGATGAACATCACATCCATAAAAAATGAATGTGTGGTGAATATCTAGACCCTCCTGTACTCCTAGGGAACTCTTTCTGTGCCAGTGGTCCTAGTAAGTCATTTTGAGCACCCTGCACATTTTCAATGCGAAGAACTTCTAATGGCATCTCTGCTTGTATCCAACTATATTATGAATGCATAAATAAGGACCTCACCCCCAACTAAAATACAAGCAATTCTCTGAGAAATGTTTTGAAAATGTGTAGAGTACCTGCCTAGGCTTCAGTGAGCATCCCTGGTTAGCCCTGCTCCACTGCAACATCAAGATTTAGCACTGCATATGGCAGCAGTGTCCTGTCATCATTATTTTACTCGTTTCCTGCCATGCAGTGGCGTGTAATCTATGCAACTTCTTTTATTACAGCTAAAGACACATACACTTACGTATATACTTACTGTGTAATGCTGCTGAGAGACTCAAGGGCAGCTCAGTTCTCCACTAGTGAATGACACGTTTGATTGGCATTCTTTATGTCCGGAGACATAAAGGATGCTAAGGGTACAGCTGCACTGTTAAATCAAAGAAGTCCAGGGAACGGTTTGAATCTTGGACTCCAATCATATGTATTTCCTGTTTGGTCACTCCTGGTTCTCCTTTGCACCATTCCAACTAGACAAGGCTCCAGAGAGCCTGGGGCCCCTCCCGGAGGATGCTTAACTCCATAAAACTCTTCTGCAAGGCAGGTAAGGACAAGGCTGCACCAAGTTTGGCTTGCTCCACCCTTATCAGTCATCTAACACTATCCCAGGAGGTTTTGCACGCTCAAAAATTCAGGTCCTTCTGCCACACCCAGGGGCTGCAAAACATACCCTCAGTTTTATGCTGTAAAACTGTCTGTCCACCACTCTGTTGGACTGCAGCACAGCCCTCACATACCTTCAAACAATTTGAACATGCAAAAATAATAGCTGTGTCTTAAGACTCCAGATTTATCACATAGCACCCAGATCAGCAAAGCCAGAGCCACACACTGTGCAATGCAGATGTGGTCAGTTGGTCAGGTTCTCAGGAACATGGGTGCCAGGCCAGAGATTGCTTCCTGGGTTCCTTTTATTTTGGAATAAGAATATATGCTGGGATTGCAGCTGGGAGACCATTGAACATTGCTAGTCAAACAAAATGTGAAACAGTAAGTGGGCAAGTTTGCATACCAACAATAACAAATGCTTTAAGACACATATGAAAGGCAAGTATCTGCAAATGGGTTTTTAACTTCCTTGGGATGTTAAAGGGGGTGGAGTAGCTCACTTTCAGAGGTGGTAGAAAGGTGAAGTGAAAGGATGTGCCTAAGAACTGGCAGCTGGAGGGTTTAGCGAGAACAGCCTTGAAGAGACAGGGTAAGAAGTAGGGAGGGGCGGGGGGCAGGCAGGGTAGAGCAGCAGTTGGAAAGCAGCCTGGGACTGCAGAAGCTTCTTTGTTCCCGCCTTCCTTCTTTTCTTTCTTCTCCATTTCTCTTCTCTCACTCTCTCCCTTGTTTTAGTCATGTCTGAAGGAAAAGTGAATGGGTTTCTTCGAGGTTAAGAATGAGAAGGCTTTGCAGAGGTCAGATAAGAGCGGCTAGGAAAAAGGACTAAGGCATGCAAAATGGGTGCAAGAACAACATTCATGTGTGAGAAGGAAAAGTGTTAAAGTGGATGGGGTGGGAGAAGCGTAAGTTTGAGCGCATCTTAGGGGATAAGTTAAAACAGTAGATGACTCCCAAAATAACAACTTGACCATCCCTTTTGTGCACGGATTCAAAGGGCTATTTTTGCCTTTTTATTTGTGTGAATTGATACAGATTGGCAAGCAAAAATGTTTCAAATCTCAGTCCTAAAATGGAATTAATAAGTTGCTCATACTTTTTTCAGTCCAGCAACCTGAAGGTTGCAGAGAAGTACTTCACACTATTAGTAACACTGTGAAACTGTATTTGAAATGCGCAGGGCTGGACATCTTGAAGCACTTTTTGAGATGGGGGTCAAAGCAAGAGAACTTTGGCTCCCCATGTAGAAGATCACAACCCCTTTTTTACTCAGTGTAAGACCAAGCCAACAGCTGTACAAACACCTGCAAAGTCTGATCTGATCTTAATGGAAGGGGGTCTTTGGTTGTGGTGTTTATTTTGTGCTTTGAGCCTGGGTCTTGTAGATTTCCATCAAAATTTCTCATCAGATTTCAGTGTAAAATCTCTAACCTAATAAGATATTTTTGGTTGTTTTCCTTTATACCTCTTGAAATGTACTAACCTGTAACATTTAAAAAACAATTATGGGACAGAGGTATTAAGGTAAGTTTCCAGTCTAAGTGCACAATTGCAGTGAAATAGATGAGTGAAGTTCCAATCTTAGAGAGACCAGTTCTGTTTAAATATTACAAACAGTTGCCAGGATTATATAACCTAAAATTTCATATTTGTTTTAATAGCTAGTTGAAAAAGAATGTGTTAAGATTAGAGTTACATTAGTGATTTGAATTGTTTTTTGATTCAAGCTAGATCTGACCATTACCATAGTGTATTTTTTGTCTTTTGCTTTTATGGTGCTAGTAAAGCAATTAAGACAGACATCTGACCCAAACTCTGGTTTAATAAGTAGTTTGGGTTTAACATTCATTTATAATTTTGACTATAAAAGTCATTTTATTACACTGTTCATCAGCCTTTTATTGGGCTTGCATCACTACCTAATATGTAAGACATCATTAAACGTTACTAACGTATGCTTTTTGGCTTTTGGCTTGGAAGCTCAAACATAAACAGGAAACACACCCCAGGCGTTGCTGTAGGGCACATACCCTGATAAAACTAAGCACGTGACAATGTTTTCTAGAAAGCTACATGCGGTGCAATCTTGTGGATTATCCAGAAGATATTACTGGAAATGTTCCTTGTGGATTATCCAGAAGATACTACTGGAAAGGGAAATGTTCCTTTTAGTATCTTGCATACCCTTGAACACCATGTGCAGTTTCCAGTGACACAAATAAAATCATTATAATGTGAAAAGAAATAATGGGACATACCCAGCTCACAAAGGAAATAACAGATCGCAATTAAATTGCATTGGCAAAACAGTATGTGGAAAGTGGTGTCATGTCACTCCTACTTTTTTTTAACATTCAAAAGCCCTTAAAATCAAGTTAGAATTACAGTGCACCAGAATTCATGATCTGCATAGGATGGTGCTATCCTAAGTTGTGAATTTTTTTTTCCTTTTTTGCTTTAACAGTTCAAGGATAATTGCCTGCATCTTACATTTTGCATCTTATGTTTCTCAAGGGTCAGTCCCAAGGCTGGCGACAGGGTTATGGGAACGATTTGAAGAGGCACATTTCTGTCCCATTTTGAAGAAAAGAAGAAAAGGAAAGGTGTTGGCAGGCATTCAAATGAGATGTCACAGAATATGCACAATGTAACTGTTGCTGTGGTCACTGGCAGAGACAGTTCTTTTAGCAATGAGAGAGGGAGAGTGTATTATGAGACAAGAGACTCAAGGATGAAAACTAATACTTAAATACAAACCAACTGGTTTGGGGTGTCTTTGGTGTTTTCTTTTGTGGTTTTTTTTTTTTTTTTTCCCCCTAGTAAAGCCACAATTAATTATTTACAATTCTATTCCCATAGGGATACTTGGTGGGAAGTTCTTGGAAAGAGGTCGCATTAAGAAGCCTGGGCAAGAGCTCTTAAAGAGTGAGCCATCTGAATACTTCAAGGCTCAGAATCTGTTTGTTGGAGCCAGAGTTTGTTTCCATGGTCACAACTTTCTTTTGGTGGATGCTGATGAATACACGTTCAACTACATGGAGAAGCATGCAAATGAGGTGAAGCAGGCTCTTGTTATTTTCTGTTATCTTTAAGGACTGTACCTTACCTATATTTTTTTCAGAATTATTTTTACTTAGTTTCTTCACCCAAAGTTCACAGCCCAGTGCTCTCTGTCTAGCAATGGATTTAGGAGACATTAGCTAGGGAGTGCATGCAAGCCTGGCCACTCTTTACTGTTCGTTCCCCTCTACTTTCTCAGCATCCACTCTTACTGTATTAGAGGTTGTTAGAAGGTATATCCCTGTCTATTCCTTCTTGAGACTGTTTATGGACCTCTTCTCCCTGAATTGATTTAACCCATGTTGAACCTACAGATAATGTCTTCTTCCACAGCTTTCTGTGGCAGCAAGTTGAAAAGTTCACTGCCTACTATGTAAAAACATACATGATAAAAGAAGTAAGTATCTTTCATCTGTTTTAAACCAACGTCCCACTAGTTTCAAGGCCAGTTCTAGTGTTCTGGGGTTTAGTGAAGATCCCCATTCACCATATGAACTACCTTCGTAATTTTGTAAATCTCAGACATTCTTCCCCCTCAGCCTAATCCTATCCAATTAAGAGTCTCACCCTTTTTAGTCTGTCCTTGCAAGGCAACTGTGGGATGTGGAGACGGGAACAGTGCACAGTACTCAAGGTGCGGGCACATCCAATTTAGACTCTTACTGATGAGGCTGTTTTATTCACTGATTTGATTTTTGGGGTGCATATTATCTGCCAAAACATTTCCCTTGTAATATTAGAAATTCATATCACGGTCAGGAATTCAAGCTTACAGTTTGTACTGAGTTTCACTATCTTTTGGTGTTGCTTTTGGAGGGGAGAGCTACAATAAATAGAGAGCTGGCGTGCCTCTGCTGATGTATACTTTATGCTACCAGTCATTACACAAATGGCTGGTAAAGAAGCCCTCACTCACCAGAGCCAGAAATGTATCCAGTAGGAGAAACTGATTGTTCTATAGCAATTGTCACAGAGGTCAAAAAAGAAAGGATATAGGGATGGAGAACCAGAGGTGAAAAAAGAAAGGATACAGGGATGGAGAACCAGAGAAGAGTCACGGAGTATTTTGTGGGATTTTATGTTGGTTTGGTAAGAAATGTAGATTTTTATTTTTTTTTTTTATGAAGTTTGTGCTGCAATATTTGAATAAATGCACCCTGGTATACTTGGAAATTCCTGTTATGTGCAGCTCTGACCCAGTCACTCTGAGACATATCTTAAGAATGCATCAGCTCAGGACCCAAGGCATTTCTGCATCCCAATCTCTCTTCCGAATTGTTGCTTTGTCACAGTGTGATCTTGAACATCAGCCTTTGGACTAGAATGTGCTGTGAGGACTTCGGGGCAGTGCATATGCTTGATAGCTCATGGTGGGATGGCAGCATGAATCATGCCTTTAGCAGACCCTCTCCAGGGCTGCCCTTTGCATAGGCTTGTTGAGAGTACCCCTAGGGAAAATATCCATGAAGGTTTATCAAGCTATGGTTCTCTGCCCATTTGTCCAGAACTTTTGTGGAGGGAGAAGGTGCTTAGTGCAAGTTTTAATCGTTCCGTGTCTGCTGGCTCACCAAAGTGAGTGAAGCTGCAGGACTCCCAAAACGCCAGTAGGCCTAGTGCAGTCTTAGGGACTGTGAGTCTTCACGCCATCATGCTGCTGAGGCAGAGGTAGATGCAACCTCACCCTGTGCTGCCTTTGGGCCACTCGTGCTGTTCTCACTCAAATGAAAATAGCAGAACGGTGCGATTTCTTCGTAAATTAACGTGGAGTTAGCACCACCTGCCTTCCTTGGAATAGAGGAAGGTCTGCAAAATGCTTGTTGATGTAAAATGCTGTGACTGCTAAATGCTTTAAGCAGTAAAATACAAAGCTATACACATTATGTTTTCTTACTGCTGGACTGTTTCTCCTCCTAGTAGAATCAAAACCAAAGCTATTCTCCAAAATGCAGAGCACATCATTAGGTTTTAAATGTTCTTTGGAACTGCTGTTTGCATTGATCAAACAGGTGACATCTTATTTTTCCAGACTAAATGATTGTATATTATCAAAATAAAATCTGCAAAATGGGAAGAAGCAAAGCTAAAAATACTTCTTTAAGGTGAATTTTGAAATGTTCTTTGCACAGTTAAGATTTTAAAACAGCTGGTAGAAAAAAAGGTTTATTCTCCCAATGATAGATGCTTTATGCACATCCTTTGAATAGAGCTCCAGAAGTAAGGACACACCTTGTTTGCCTCAGTTCATCAGGGGATTGCATACTCAAATCACAAGAACTTCAGCAATTATTACAGAAGAGCAGAGCTGAAAGATGGTTTGAAGAAGGGGAAACAATTTTAAGATGACTGTTTTTCAGTTATTTCTAAAATTAGAAAATAAATAATGTTCCTTCTGAACAGACAGAGGTTTCCTTTCAGCAAAACACATCATTTTCTGAAAACTGGTGAAAGAAATCCAGATGGAATGTTTTTCTTCTGGAAAATGCCATTTTGACCGCATGTCTATAGACTTAAGTTGATTTAGATGAAACTTTGGTAATCGTAGTGCAGGTGGGAATTGATTTTGCTATCACTGAAACATCTGTTTGAGACCATATGAGGTATTTGAAAAGTTTTAGTTTTCTATTTCAAAGTTGTATTTATTGTATTGTTTTTAAGTTATGGGGAGAGAAAAATCATTGAGTCTTGTCATTTTGATTGCTAATTGTACTGAAAGTAACTTTAAGGATCTAATTCTCAAAACTTTTCAACACTTTTAGTTTCTTTTCCAGTTTGAGGAAAAAAAATATGCATTTAGAAAGTGTAAATTTGCTTACAAAACAGAACATGTACGTTGTGCACAGTCCTACTGGTGTATTATCTGGGTTTGAGGAGGACTCTTTCAAACAAGGCATCACTGTGCCTCCTTGGAAATGCATTTATCATCTCTGAAGCAGTCACAGTTTTTCAAACTTTGTAGTCTTCTGCAGCACAAACATGCAGGTTGATTTTAGTTCTACTGAATTCAACATATTAACCTCTGACTTAAGCAAGACAATCAAACAAAACCAGGTTGTGACTGCTGGCATGTCAGCAATTACATGAGAAAGGGGGAAAGCGGGTGAAGAGTTATTGCCAGGCTGCTTGGATACTCGATGTCTATGTAGGTGTTTGGAATATGTAGCTTAGAAAAAAGTTGTAAAAATAACTGCTTTGATAATGTAGAGAAGACAGATTTTTAAATAGACAGAACACTTTGTCCACCTTTAAATACTCTGCTTATTGATGCCTTCTGCCCAGTCTTTTCTCAGTCTCTGTTCCTTGCTTTTTCAGCAATGAGCTGTGTGTTTGTGGCCCAAACAATAACAGCTTGAGGAGGGGACTGAAAAGGCTACTGTCTCTAAAACTCTTTGATAACTGGTCCAGCTGCTCCACACCACTGCCTTGCGTGGCACTGCATGCCAGGATTGTACCTGGAGTTTTGGCATAGGCAGCAATTGTCTTTTCTAAATCTGAGCATGTTACCTGCAACCGCTGGTGTATTAATTAAACTTGGATCAATTTATACTGCTCTGGCAGTGTCACAGGGACTTTAAATACCATTTTCTACATCCCTTTGAACTGGTACAAAGCTGTAGACAGTCTTCAGCATAATTGCGAGTAAGGCCCAATTTCTGTTGTGATTAGGTCCTTAATACCAGTCAGACCAAATTTCAAATAATTGCTAGTTAAAACAACATTGCTTACTGGAAGAAATGGGAGTAAACTATTTTCAGACAGTTCATTGTGCTTTATAAGTTAGGTAGAGCATGAGAGATGTAAGGACATATCAGATTTTCATACTTGGACTCAAGCCCAATTTAATGACTAAATACATAGATGTTTTATATTAAAAATGAGTATAGCAAATAAGTCTTTGGTAGAGCTCTAACACAAGAATCTAAAGGTGGAAGCCTTAGTGTTCCAGTTCTGTTTATCTAAATTAAAATTTATTTTAGTGGCTCTGTTAGGAATAAATAAGCATTATTCTTACATGACAGGAAAAATCGGTTCCTAACAAATTTCCAGTCTGCTAATTCTGAGTATGTAAGACAACATAGTCTAATACGAATGAGAATATCTGTTGGAACAGTTCATTAGAGCCAATGGTGAAAAGATTAGTTTTAACTTGGTGAAATTTATTAACTGAGAATTAAGTGAGATGCACCAACATAAAATGAGGACCAAGTTATTAGAACTGTACTTGGAATGTTTCTACTTCTGCTTTAACAATACAATGTTTGAGGCCAAAGTGCATGTCCTTGTATGTAGCTGGAATAAGCTTTCTGAGAGCGCATGATCTGATGATTTTTTGTTTAATTTTTTATGTTTTCAGTAGGGCAATTTTTTTCAATAGCAAGCTTCCCTCCAAACTTAACACAGTGCTGATTTATGCATTTGAAGTGAGATGATGAAGAAACTAATGATACTTAGAGGTTCGGCATTGCCCTGCATCTTGACAACTCTTGCTGGTACATGCATAGTTGGTTGCATAGTGCTTTTCTCTCTAAGCTATGTCTTGCTTTCCTCTGTTAAGTTCTCGGTGGCTGATATTGGTGTCATCCTCAAGAAACTGAAGGACATAACTGAACCTCGTTCCCGAGAAATCAGACAGGTGTTTGCAGCCACTGACCCTGAGCATACCAAGGTGATTGAGTATGACCCTTTCAGGTAAGACAGTGGATTTTGTTTTTTGATATTTAATGAAGGCACATTCCCCAAAAATGTATAAAGCATGACTGTTTCTTGATGGTTTCTGCACGTTAGCTGACAAATGGTATACATTTGTTTTGCGTTTACTTGGAGACTATGTGAAAAAGAAAGTGAATCTATGCCCCAGAAAAAAAAGGGAAATGTGGTAGTTTCAAGTAAGCTGAAAAGCACAACTAAAATCTGTCTACTTTTTATGGAGTTGGCATAGGGTGTTGTAAAGAAGGGCAAGTCAGTAGTAATATATACACTGAAAGGTAAAGAAAAGTCCATCCTGAGAGTCAAACAGATTAATTAGTTGTTTTGAAATTCAAGAAGGAATGTTTGGGTTGCCTCCTGAAAATGGTGTTACTTGGGTTTTGAATCACTGATAAAGGAGAGTCTTCACAGAACCAAGGTGTATTAAAATTATAGAATGCAGCTGTAAGCATCTTTAAGAAAGACTGGAAAGCAGTAGCAAAAGCAATAATTAATGCTTGGATAATAATTTCAGCATAGATGGGGGAGTAGAAATCTGGATTCTGGCAATGATCCAGATACGACACTGGGCAAATGTATAGGTACTTGAAAGAGGAAATCACGCTCAAATGCAAGCTGATTTCAGTCTATCCCACAGCCAGAATACTTGACCATGTGAACTGTGTTGGGTACTGGTAAAGTTAATGATGTGGAACGGAGGAGGAAATTCTACCTAGAAGCATTTCGTTTTCACAGTGGCAATACACTATGTATTTAGGAACTGTCATAATAACTAAAGCATATAAGTAGATGTGAATTGCACGGAATGTCATCCCTATAGGAATGTTAACCAAGGCAGAAATTGCTTCTGAAATATCTCAGAAGAGATATAGATCAGCAGAAGGTTCTTCCATCAGTTCGAAGTGAAAGTAGTGAGAAATGAAAACAAGCTGGTATTCAGAAATGAAAAATAAGTGATTAAAAGGTAGGATTTAAACTAAAAGAGGCCATAGTTATTGGCAGCTTTTTGTCAACATATTTCTAGACTCAGATGTTTTACTCAACAGAAGCAAGATTTTGAATTGTTAATTATATTAAGAGGGAAGATGTTGTTACTAGAGTAAGAAGGGTAGGAAATTGAAAGTTAATGAATATCTGGAGAAACTTTATAGCACTTGGAAAAGGGTTTTAATTTATATGCACAATAACTCTTTAAAATCAAATAATTATGGTTTTAATTCAAATCATGAAGTAATCTGCAAAACTTGTATCTTCTTACATGCACTAAGAGCAGGTCAAATTTTTGGAACATTTGCATGATGAACTTGGTGGAGCACACTTTTAGAAAGGGATGAGTGTGCTTTTAAACAGCAGAGAAAGATTTTTATTTTATCAAGAAGAGGCTCAATTGAGTGTAAATGTAATCACAGTCATATTCTATGCAGCTGTGAACAGCCCAGCTGTTTAATTTAGGGTACGCTGTTCTATGGCATGGCATAAGATATGTCTAGTCATGCAGTATTGAGGCACTTGGTTTCAGCAACAAAAATGCAGTAGCCCTCTCCATGAGCAAGAGAGGAAGCAGGGGAACCCACTAATAAATGTTTTCTTGGCCTCAGTGCTCACCTGGGCCAGTCTGAGCACCTACTAATGGTCTACATCCCTCCTTCAGTGGGACCACAGGGAGTCTAACTGGAAGCATTCACACTGCCAGAGGAAGAATTTGCCTCTGTGGAACATTTAACTTTTGTGCTTTATAGTGATAGTAGATCTTGTTTCTGTTCACTCTTCTTATACCTAGTAATCTCAAGGCTCTCTTCTTTTCATTATCCATGTATCTTATGTTAGAACAAAAGAAACATTTTTATTGATGAAGATGAAGATGAGAGCACTTCTTTGCATCTATGAAAAGTCAAAGATCTTTTTCTGGATAGAATATGTACTTTTCTCTGTTTTGTATTTTCTTGTGTACATCACTGTTTATTTTTAATCTGTCATGGCATTTCATGATTATAACTACAAATGATTATTTTTAGTACAGGCAATTATCTGTGTGACAGCTTCAACTAGCATGATAATCCTCTTTTCTTATCTTAAATACAGCTAAAGCTTTACTGTGCTCTGAATTTGGCTGTTCAGATTTCTTCCTTTCTACCCATGTAATTTTATATGAGCTACATTTAAAAATATACCTATAAGTATCATGTAGTGAAGCAGAATTGTAGCTATACAATTTACTTTAACTACTTTCAGAACCCAAATCTATGGCACATCATCCAGGAAATAAATACATTGTGTACACTGAAGCTATCCCCTAAGCTATTGTTAAAACTATTGAAAGTTTTGTTAAAAAGAGAAGAAAAAAATAACTCAAACTTAGATGCCTGTGCATCATATGGTCCTATCCAGACTGCTTTTTCTCATAAGCTACTGCAAGACCACTGTTAGAGACAAAGAACCACGTGGGTTTAAAAAAGATGCCTGTCTTCAATTCAGCTTGAGAAACAGCTCTCCTAAGTGGTTAATTGTTATTTCTTCTTTCTTTACCAGATTCAGATTGCAATCTGTCTTATTCTTCTAGAACAAAAAAAAAAAAGTAAAACAAAAGATAACTAAACTGTGGGAATAATTGTTGCAGCTTGTTTCTTTTTGTCAGGAATAGTTAGATGTAATTCTGTTTGCGAATCTTGGGTCTTGCTCATTAGTCCCTAGCAATCACTCAAATATTCCTTAATTCCCAAATGAGACAATAATTTTATCTGGGGGTTTGGGTGACTTAATTGTCACTGACTGGCTTGAGAAAATAAAAGACCTTTAAAATCCTGACACTGGAAAAATCTGTGCCATGTGTGGAAATCCAGTTTGTGGAAATATTCAGATGGGCGATGTTATCTATGTGCTTTCAGCTTTGCCAGCCCAAGCATTTAGAGTGCCAGGCTTATCAGGCAGTATTGTCCTCTTTGTGTTTGCAGTAATTTTACTGCAGACTCCAGGAAAGAGGCTCCAGTTTTGACTGGATCTCTGAATGCTGCTACAATACAAATAGTAATATTCAGTAAGTGGAATAATAATACTGACTGATAATGGTAATATTAATAGATGGACCAAGTTTTGATCATTGAGTTTGCATAATCTCAGATAAGGTTTGCTGCTGTCAACAGCTTGTCTTCTTGTATTTATGTCCTGCCACTGCAAATAAAGGATCTTTCTGATTTATTTAATACGAGAAAAGCAGCAGTTGAATCAAAGTAGACGCTATACAGTGTTTAGCATCCTTTTGTGAGTAGCAGTGTAAGTGCAGTCATATTCTATGAAGAGATATCTTAATTTGAACAAGACCGCACAAGCCTCGGAGAGAAAGCAAGTGAAAAATTGTATTTGCTGATAAAATTTTGCAGTTTGGAAAGGTACTAAGTTTCTGTGCTTTCAGTTCACATGTGGATGTTAAGAGACCCATTACCAGATTCATTGAAGAATTTAACTGTTCTCCAGACAGCAGTTTGAGTTTTGTGTCAGAACTTTGTGCATCACTAATAGTGTCTTCCGTTTGTTTTCAAAGATCGGTATATAATCACAGTGATGTAGTACCCTCAAGGGTACCACAAGGTAAAGCTCTAATTGCATCAGCAATTATGGTGAAGTTTATTCTTAGTGCAGTTTATCCAGCAGTATTATATATAATTAATCTAATTTTGACTGAGGCACATAGGCCTATGTTGATGCTTGCTGTTAAAAAAAATCTTGTTGAACAAGAGTTCACCAGAGGCAGACATTTGGGATCATAAACGCTAATGTAGTTACACTAAGCCAGGTTTTTCAAGAGGCCTTGTAACAGCTGAGGTAACCTACAGTTCAGGCCATTTTTTTCCAGGAGAGCAGGAAGCCTCCTAGGTTTCCTTGCATACCTTGCTACTGGTGGTTTTCTTCCGTTATGTTGTGTCAACATCCAGGACATATGAAGAATCCTGTAATCACTGAAGGCAACAAAACCCCTACTGCAAAGACAACGTAGTCTTTAAAATTAGTCCTTCTCCTCCCCTCCACCAACAATATAAAACAGAGGGAGATTGTTCTGAACTGTAATTACTAGTCCTGGTTCTTAAGCTCCAAAGCTTGTGTCCATTTGCTGATATACAAGTGGCTTCAGGAGCTTACCCAGAAATCATCCCAGCTCTATTACCAGCAACTAATTATTGATATTAACAGGAATGACTTGTCATTCAGCGCCAGCACTGGCCCGTCAGATGGATCTCAGGAACATTTATTCCTTGGGTTGGGCTGATTTGTCTGAGCAGCACAAGCAGTATTGGGAGAGCGCATCTCAGGCTCTTCCCTGCATGGGATCTGATTCTCTGCTGGCAATGTCCAAGCATCAACTGGTCTTGCTTCTGCCTCCTGTCTTCCATTCTTGCCAGGAGGGCTTGTGATTACAAGTTGGGCATAATTTTCTGCCCTCTCTCTGTGACCAATATCTATTTCCCTTCCCCCAGCTTTCCCCTGAAAGTTACCCATCAGGGCCAGCTTTCACAATGCTTTGTGAAGTGTGGCTTGGCACTTGATTAATATTCTGTTCTCTGTTGGGATCTTCTGCCCCACTTCTCTGCTGTTGTTAATTCTCTCTCTCAATTTTGTGCATCTGTTGTTGTGCATGCTTTGTGTTTACAGATAATTTATCATGTGCTGCAGAATGCAAAATATAATTAGGAACAAAACAGGGTAATACTGTGTTAATTCACTATCTTGTTGGATAAATGCAATGATAAAATTAATCTCTGCTAATATTCCATGCCAGTATGGCATCTCTGGTAAAATGCTTCAGTCATGATTGTTATGTGTTTTTGTATGTATAGCCAACTATTGAGGAAAATGGACATCCTGCAAAAGTTTGAGTTCAGGTAATTTCCATTATAACTCCTTGAACAGATCTGGATTTCAAATTTAAGTTGATCCATTCTTTAAAGATTGAAATACAGCAGTTTATAATGAATGCAATTTAATCCTATTTCCCCCCTGAAATTTAGTGATTATTAACTAGTTTTAACTCCCTTACTTAAAACTAATGTATGCTGTTGTTTTTGCAAACAGAAATTTGATAGTCAGTATCACTGATGGAGTGTTTTCAGAACATGAAATTTTGACTCTTGGGCGCTATTACAGTGTGAGAGATGAATATGAAATGGACCTCCACTTCCTCCTTGCAGTGGCTCAAGAACAACTGAAGAAAAAGAACTTTGAGGATTTTGAACAGCTGTCGGCGGTGCTTATATACAACGACCGTGAAAAGTAAGTTTCCTTTATTTGTCCTAAGCTGTTATCTGGGGAGCTCTGCTTGTAAACCTACCTACTTTCTGTTTGTTGCTGAGCAAATGATATGTTGCAGCCAAAGAATATTATTTGTAATGTTGTTAAGCCTCTGTCAGCGCTTGACAGTAGACAAGAAAAGGATAGCGTTTTTGTCTCTTTTTCATTTTGTATGTGGACTTCTTATTATAGCTGCTGTACTGAATGTTCTGTGACATAAACAGATGCCTGTTCACAGGCAAAACACAGTATTTTAAATCAAAGAGGAAAAATAGTGATTTAAGGGAAAAAAGAAAGGATTTGTAGCTGATTCTTTATATGACTTATTTGCCCCTTTTGTTCTCTGACGTCACAGATAAAGAATCACTGAGAATCACTAAAGACCTCAGCATGGGGGAGACGGGCCACCACGTGCACTTCAAGTTTCTCGGCTTTGTAAAAGCAAAATTTCATAAAACCTTGTGTTCTTTACCCTCTACTCCAATACTCTTCACATGTTTTCTTATTCACAGCAACATTCACTTGAAGTAAATCTGGAAAATACCTGATGTACACTTCTCCCCTTCTCTTTCCGTTTGTGTAGATGTGGAGTTCTGCCCCATGAAATGTGCAGGACTATTTGCAAGTCCTTTAAGTTGCCGCTGGCTGATGATAATCTGCAAGCTTTACTGACCATGTAAGTTAAGGGCAGATAGTATGACCTGCGGGCATGGGTGCAAATCAATGATAAATATCTACTGCAGACACAATTCTTAAGAATTTGTCATTTATATAATATTAATCATTTCATGATGCTGATTTTGTCCCTATACACGTGAGCTTTCCTATTTATAGAATATTTATAATAAGCTGTGGTGCCTCCATCTTAGCAACTTCTGTTCATTTTGTAGAACAAAAATTCATGGTAGATCATCTGTTTTTTTCCCAGAGTTCTATGGAATTAGTCTTATGGGAATCAGATACTGATACTTAACATTATCAATGAGATTCCCTTTTTTTGGCGTTAGTTGTTCCTGTGTATATGCAAGGTAAAACCAATAATCTTGTGAAAGCACATTATGTGAGTTTTAAGAAACATACCAAGATGAATACAATGAAATGTCCTTGAATCAAGGAGACAGCATGAGCAGTAAATGAAGTGGTTCCCGTTAATCTCACCTGAAACATATTTTATTGTAATTTTTAAAAAGGTAAAGGAGTCTTGGCATGGTTTTGGCATTTTTCCATAACACATTTAATTGTTTCGAGACAAATTGCTTGGCTAGCTGTATATAGAAGTGGGAATAGAAGTGAAAAGAACTAGTACTCTGTGTGCTTGTGTTAAAGGCCAGAGTTCAGAGTAGCCTGGTATTTTGAACACTCATGTCATGTTGAGTTTGGTTTTCATGGCCAGATTTTCTGGTAATAGCTTTAAATACATGCTCATTGGTCTCTTTTTTTCCCCTGTGGGAAATCCTTAAACGTTTTGTCTGTGCCTTCATACTGTGTCAAAAACAGGAGCAGGTCTTGTCTTCTGTCACGTTTAGATGCTCTCAGGTAGATATACTTCTTGATTTCAGAAGGAATTACAAACTAAGCATCTGGATTTATCAAATAGTGAAAAGACTCTTGTCGGGCAGAAGTGTGGAATCCATTTTAATGAAACATCTTCGTACTGCAAGCAAGACTGCCTACTTAAATCAGTAGCAACAAGACTGCCTACTTAAATCAGTAGCAACAAGACTGCTTTAAGAAGCCTAAGGGGCTATTTTTCACAAAGCCCCCTTTTCCAGACCAAAAACCTTCAGAATAGTTCCCTGCAGTAGCCAGATAGATGACTTTGGCAATTTGTTTGCTGTTCATCACTTCTGACAGTTAGGTTACAAGTATTAGTCATCAGAAGCATGTCTGAATCTTAGCATTAATCTAAAACTCATTTTTTAGAACTCCCACTAAGCTGCCCAACACAAAAAGTGTTGGAGGACAATTGACATCCTGTATTAGACAAGGAGTTCTCATAGTTTCCACTTCATAAAGGCTGAAATTGAATAGATGCACAGACAAGGAACTGGAGGTTTTCCTTCATGTACTAATTCAATGCTGATGAAAAACAGACAAGCCTGACACATCATAGGCTCCAGAGACATGTTTATTGTTTGTGAATTTAAGCCAGGGAAAGCTTTTGTGAGATAGACCTCTTCTGTCCTGAAGAGTCTTAGTGTAGGCAATTAAAAAGAAAAAGCCCAGTATACTATAATAAAAATTAAAGATAAGCTTAGAAGACAAGGAGAAGACTAAGGGCCAGATTTCACCCAGCTTTAGACAGGTACCCCTGACAGCTGAAATAGGATTCAGCCGCTGTAGATTCTTTCTGTAGACGATGGAGAAGGAGAAAGTTATCTCCTCAACCTGTATAAGAGCTGGATTTCTAAATTACCATCCATTTTCCTTTGTTTCTAAAGGGGCTGTGGCTAGCCTGCATTGCAGATTTCTGTATGAGAAAGGTACCTGGTGTGAAGCCGGGCCTCAGAAATCAGTGTGAGAAGTACTTCATATGATAGAGTGCTATATGTAATGCCAGTTCTAAGTTACATATCGGCTGCTTCGAAAGATGGCAGTTTATGTAGTGAGTGACTGCACTGCAGGTAAGAAGGGAGATTGTCACAGTCCTAATAATATGTGCAGTTGGTATTGCTTGGTAAGTTTATTGTTTCATGAGGGTGCAGAGTCAGGGAAAGATTTTTTTGAAGTCTATTTAATAGGAGTTAGTTTCCAGTAATCTGGAAATCAAAGAGTAGAGTTGGCTGAATGAGATTTAGACTTTTCTCTTCCTTTCTTCTTGCTTCCTGTAGTTTTCTTTGAGAGTGAAGAATCATAAAACAGGCAGGTTTATTGTTAACGAAGAACAGTCTCACTCCTGGAGAGTACGCAATTTCGTGTGGGCAAAGTTTGTCAACAATATTCTTTGCCTGGTATTTTTTGGATGAGGAAGCATGTAATTTTGTGTCAGTTGATGTTTCCGAAGCAAGTGGTGGTTGGGTTCCTACTGTGTATCTGTATTTACGAAGGAAGAAAGTGGTACAATAAAAGTTGTTGGATTGATTCCCACAAAATCAGTATATATAGCTAATGCACTAGCTGGACCCTATTCAGCTATAAAATGATGCTAGACGATGTGATCAGATAATAGTTGAAGACTGAAGCTGTATGTTTATTCAGCTTTGCTATCTGAGATTAGGTGGCAAAGACTTTCTGTAGGACTTAATGGTTCTATTTTTCCATTTTGAAAGGTAATACTCTTAAAGTATTTATTATTTAAATTTGTAAATTATACTGCAATGACCTGTCACTTATTGAAAGCATGGTATGGGACTAGAAGTTACTGTCTAATTTTGTGGTCACCTCTAGATGACCCAAGACTTTGTTTACTGTACCCAAAGACCATTCAGTTTCCACAGAGTGCAGGGAGAATTAGCACAAAGACTGAGGTTTCATAAGACCCTTTCATATTGTCTGTCTAGGGTAAATTTGTATTTTTAATTGCAGGGTGGCGAAGTAGTACGATTTAGGTACCCAACAGTGTGTCCTTTTTTCCAGTTTACCTGAGCTGGCTTATTAAAAAGTATTTCCTTTCTCCATAAGAATTTTCTCACTTAGTTTTCTAATCACAGGGCAATACAGACTTTTAATCAGAATGTATTAAGCAATGCAGATGGTACACAATTGTTTCTGCCAGAAAACTACAGTAGTCATTGTAAACATTTCTTTAAATTTATGCAGGCATAATGAACAATTATAGTTTGTTTAATAAATAAATGTTGCTAAAGTGCTTAAGTAATGAATTTAGGGGTTTGTTTCCGTTATTTTTATTTAGTGCAATGCTAAATGCATGCTAACAAGGACTTAAAAAGATGCAGTCCTTCCCTAGAGGTTATATAAACAGCTGACAGATAAGGAAAGAAAAAATGGAGGGAAGAAAGAATGGATGACAAGTTTACAAGTGTTACACATTGATTGTTCTGCATTAGTTGAGCTGTTAAGTGCATGTCCCTATTTTTTAAAATATGTCTTTTAACTTCTGTTAAAAGCAGCTGTGTAGTTCTTCACCTCTCCACAGCAGCAGGGTAAGACTCTTGGACTCTGGAGGGAGGCTTGTTGTTTTGAAAAAGTTAATCCCTGGTGTCTCAGGTAGTAGTGCCTGATTAACGATGGGCCTCCTACATGGTCATCCCAGTTCTCGAGTCGCTAATAGGCCAGGCCAGGCTACTCCTGCCTGCGCAGCTTTTCCCTGGTTTGTGACTAGGTAATTTTTTTACCTAGTTGCCTACCTGTAATTTTTTTTTTAGGGCTGACCTATTTCTTTCATGAAGCAAACCCTCTTTCCCTGCTACAGCAAGTGTTCTGGTAGCAGGAGCAAGGTTGGAAATGGTCACAAGATCTTTCTCCTGCACCCTGTCGTCTGCACATTACCTTTGATGCCTGAGACTCCCTATGCCATTTGTGATGAAAAGACTCTCTAGCATTAATATTTGGATCTCTTAAAAGAAATTTCTGTTATTCAGTATGCTGAGGAACTGATGGTTCAGTTTATAGTCGTTCAAGACATGAATAAATGTATACACAAGATGGTAGCCATTACTTAATTCATACTGTTCAGCTGCATAGACTTGTCCATGCTTGCTCTTTTAAACCTTTTCATATGAGCAGTTTATGACAGTTTGGGTATATATCTGTGTAACACAAAGACGATTGAACAGGCTGAAGAATCCCAACATTTTCTGTAAGGTTAAAGCAACATGATACTTCTCTATTATTATCAGATTAACTTCGTAATAAATGTTATGCAAAACTAAGGAATTAAAAAAACTCTGCACGTACATGAACTTTTCACATATATGTTTGGGTTACAGATTTCTTGATGGGAAAGAAAAAATATTTGTAAGTAGCCTTTACTCACCAAAGCATCCTCAGGGATGGCCATAACGTGATTTAACCAGACTTTTCACATATCTGGAGTATTGAATTGTGAATATCTTTTTAGAAACAGAAATGTGTGAATATTTGTGTAATGTCAAAGAAAAAAAAACCCTCTGCAAACTACGACAGGGATGGAGGAGTGGCTTTCATAGTCTAATATCACATGCATTGGTGAAGTCATAGGGCAAAACTGAAGAGAAGCATGGTTTCAAGAGATCTTTGTTGCATCTTCTTGATAAGACAAATCTAATTTCCTTTCCTGAAGATCACTGGCAGTTTCAGTCATATTAACTCCAGCCACTGAAATGTATGACATCTCTGTCCTAATAATGCACAAATTGATAACATCTCCTTAGTCCATCTGGATATTCTGTGCCAAATTGCAAGTGTGTGCTTTTAGTAGTTTGATACAATAAGTCACAGCAGGAAAGAGAACTAAAGAGTAGATTTTTTTTTTTTTTCTTTCTGGATTATTCTAGAGCAATATTTTAAGTTGCTTTCTGTAGCTATTGAAATATGGGATTTAGGAATCCCATTTCCTCTGCCCATGTTAAACTCTTTGGATATAGTTAACTTCATGCCCATGTTGTCATCTCAGTTTGCTAGTGCTGTCACATCAAAGGACTCTTCTCCTTGTTAATGTTTGTTGAAAGCAGAAGTAATGCTTTCCTTGACTTCGTTGCCTCAACATAAAGTTTAAGTAGTTACACGCCTTCACTTGTTCTTTATTTAAAAATCCTGCTTATGCAGCTCTGCATCTTGGCAGTAGACTTAATCTTTTCACTTTTCACAATGAGCAAAAGATAAATACATATATATATAGGAAAAGAAAAAAAAATTGTCATGATAGTTCTGAAATTCAAAATCGGTGTGCCATAGTTTTTTTTTCCAAGCAGTGTAAGCTTTTTGATTGTCTTGTTACTTGTAATGCAAAACTCCTTTCTTTTCCCAGTTGCCACCTGCAAAAAAACCTGAAACAAACAAGAACCCCCTAGGAGTGGGAATGATAATTTTCTTGTATATTGGATATATTCTCCAAAAGCAAGGCTTTATGAAAATATTAACTGGCATGTGAGCTATTATAAAGGAGCAAGCTATCATAGGAGGGTTTCTCACTGGCAATGTTTCAGGCTCCTCTTTAATACTAGTAACAGTAGCATTCTTTTCTGACTGCTTTCATCTTCAGCATAACTCACTGTACTTAATATTCCAGTTTATCGCTAGCATCTCTGTTTATGGCTCTCAGTATATTTTATTATTATCTCTCCTGCTGACTATTAAATGAAAGGTGCGGGGGGAGGAGAAGGAGAGGATGAGTTGCAGTTTATTGCAGTTTATTTTTGTCACTAGATCTATGTCTCCTCTTTTCCGGTATTGTTTTCCAAGTTTGTGCTGTAAATTCTTCCTTAAAGTACCTTCATGCTTAATTTTTACCAGAACTCTCTGCAGTGATTGAAGGGTTTTGAGGCCCATGTTTTGTGCAGTTCTATTTCTTTAAGAACAAGATAAAATCATTTTTGAAAAGACTTTTTTCTTGGAGATGATCTTGCTCCTGTGCAGTAGTATTTCACCAGATTACAGAGGAGAATTGTTTAACCTGATGTTTCCCACCAGAGGACAAGTATTAAGTCTTGCTAGTTGTACATGTCTCTCCATGGACCCCAGTGAAGCACAGGCACTTCCAGGGTGTGCTTATATGCCTAAACAAGGTCACTTTTATATGTAGGTAGTGTTGGGTGAGACACATGTCATTCACAGAAGCTGCTAGTACGGTATTTATAGCAGAGCAGTTAAGCTGTTCATTTCAAGAACGATTTGCATGATAGCTTCAGCTTGGAGGTATCTTTAAAGGATTTGACTAGTCCCACTGAAATAACGGTGGTTCCCAAGTGCCTTAATCACCTAAGTGTTTTGCTGAATTGAGGACTTTTTTTCTGAAGCTACTTCATCCAAATCAATGGCAGAAGGATGATGTGGCTTACAAATCTGCTCCCATGGGGTTTGTTAGTGCAGTGTAATGATTTTAGAAATTTGAGAGAGGGAGATAGTGTGTTCCACATGTACCTGTAGACCTTAACTGGTAGCATGTATATCTTCATGCAGTTGGTGGACCCTCATAACTGACACAAATATATATTTATTCCATAGAAATAAAGAACAATGCCATAAACCAACTACCAAACGACAAGGCTTGTGATTTTTAAATCTGGCTATTATTTGATAGGTTAGAGAGCTGTGTGTTTGTCAATTGTAAATTGATCCCAAGATGTGTGCAAACAGCATTTTTGAAGGATTGCTTATTTTCACAAAATGATTGTAGAAGCCATATAAAGCAGGTCAGCTGTGTTGTAGCACAGCTCTCATATCATTATACCTGTTTCTTTTCCACACAAAGGAATCATACACTGATCATCCCAACTCTATGTTTGTCACCAGTTGTGAGATCCCAGTGTTGGAAAAGGTTGGGCAATGCTTCAAAAGTAAAATGAAATTAGTTGAAATGTAATAAACTTTAAAGAAGTTGTATTTTACTATGAGAGACAATCGTAAGATGTAGGAATATGGAACAGAATGTATGATGTAGAAATCCTGACAGTTTGGTAGTGTTTTTCTGTACTCCTGCTGGTGTTTGGTAACAAAGGAGTAAAAAAATTTTATCCAAAAGGTAATGTATTAGTGTGCTGTAGATAACATGCCACAACTTTGTTAAAAATTTCCTTTAACCTTGAGTCATCTTGTGGATGTTCTGCTTAGATTTGAAGATGACCATAAGCAAGTGGAATATAAGAAGTTTGTGGATGGGCTGAACTGGAGAGAAAATCAAATCCCTGCTTGTCAGACGATAAAGGTTCCTCTCAAGGTAAAACCAGTGTATCTGAGCAAAGGAACAGTACGGTACATTGATATAATTTGTCCAGCTTTAACATGAGTGCTTTATCCAATGGAGACCACAACAGTTTTCATATTTGCATATTTGTGCCTGTTTTCTTCAAGTAATTAATTTTTTCTGGGAGGTTTAGAATGAAGCAGAGAAGTCAAATAGGGACGAGGAGCCCTGTAACACCCCCGTGCCTAATAGGTGTCACATGTCTGTGACATTTTTTGAGAAGAAAAAAAAAAAAAGAGAAGGGGAAACAGGTGTATTTGTCCATGGACAATGGGTGTGAATACCACTTCACCCACAAATATTATTGTCACATGTCAAACGATCTGTTTGCTTGCTGAGATAGTCAGGAAGTACTTTAAACTCCACTGACACTGCAGAAAATAGCTATTTTTTTATAACTCCATAGAAACTTGTACATAATACATCACATCACTGGTATGCATACAGCAAGACCAGTACTGATGGGTCAACTTTGTGTATCTCCACCAGCCTGCTACTTAGGGTGAATAAAAATGCGGTATCAACAAACTGCAGAGATTAATTTGATCTTGCCATCTTGTGCTGAATGGAATATTTTAAAATAGATGGTACATAAGGCAATTATGCTGATTTTTAAAAATGTCATAACAGATAAATCCAAAGCTGTTCTGCCAACACATAGTTTTGCTCTTCTGGCCTAGCTAATGTGTTGCTCTACTTGTACAGAATGTGTCTGATTGTTTCTAAATGGTCTGAATACATAGCATTCCTTTAAATTCAAGTTCAGCAGTGACATAGTTTAAACCAATATTCCTCAAGTACTGTGCTATTAACTTGACTCCTCTCTCTTACTTGGCTTACCAGCTCTTTCTTCTGCAGCATCTTAAACTGTCAGTAATGTCTAACAAGGGCCCAATGCTGCTGGTTTGCTCTGCTTTCCATGGTGGTTTATTTTTCACTTTGTCATTGTGAAGAATTTTTCCATCTTGTACAGATAAAATCAAAGCCCTTCCATGTGTTTTATACAGCAGTCCTGTGGTTCAAAGTGTGCATTAGGTTTTGTTCAGTGGGTGTTCTTTGATTTTACAGAAGAATTCTGTGCTTAAGTTATAACTCAATATTTAAACAGTGACTGCTCTCAGGAGGTTGTTTCAGGATAAGGGGCCTTGTGAGCCTCAATACCACAGAAACAAAAAGAATTTCAGAGCCTGTGCCCTGAGGATTTTTGTGTTGAAGATGGTGCTAAGCTCTGTACCAAAAAGCAAGGGTGAAAGAAGCAGAGGCACAGATAAACTATCCTGTGAGGGGAAAAGTGTATCTAGCTATCGAGCATGACCTGATTTCTGGCAGGTGAGGGAATGAGATGGCTCCTGCAGGGTGAAGGTGGGGTGCACATGGCGGTAGAACCAAGAGGCAGCCTTCACAAGTTGAAGGTGTGGAGCAAAAGGTGCTTGTGAAACAAGGAGGAGGTTGAAGTGGACATTTGTGGTGAAATGTATGTTCTGATCAGCATAAAAGATGAGGTTTTGTTTGGGTATGAAGAAGATGTTATCTTTCCTTGGAGGACAGCCAGTGGATGGGCTTCCTGGGCACGGCTGATGCCTAAGAGCCCCAGCTGAGAACAGTACATGGAGTTACGGGAGGAAGGTTACAGCTGAAATCAAAAAGGAAGAAAGAGCATCAATAGAAATTGTAATCAGTCATCATCATGCTGGGATAATCAGTTCCTCATCAGCTCCAAAGCTTTGCTGTAACTGTCATACTGACATATAGCACTGTTTTAATGAACTGCACCCAAATTGGTGCCAGTATAGTTTACAGAGTTTTATCAACTTTATTATTTTGTTAGTTAGCTGCAATACCTAGGCTATCTTTGGTACGGTACAAGAATATTTTAATGAAGAGATCAATATAAAATGGAAAAAAAATCAGAGAAGGGAAGATATTTAAATGTTGTTCAACTTTAGAATCCAATTGTCATTCTGTTCATGACTTACCATGAATTAACAGCAATATTTTGGGGCTACAGTACCTGTATTTGACTGATTTCGGCAACAGAGTTGTGCTTGTTTAGCTGACTTTTTTCTTCTTTCTCTATATCTCATTATTTTGTATGATTTTTGGTGATGAGACATAGATGACTTGTAAGACTTCCAAGTATAAGCATCTCAACAAAGAAAATATAGCATTATTTAATTTGAAAATATCAGCAAAAGGGCTAATGATAGGAAATATTTTTGATAAAATGTTCTGCAAGTTGATGAAAATGTGCATGTAGTAATCTTTTAAGAGGATGTGCTATATAATGGATGTGCTATATAACGGTCCACTTTTTCACAGATTAGTATGTGGAAATGAAGCAACTCATTCAATCTTATGTTGAACAGATTTTAATTATTCTTGTTTTCAGTATTATATTCTAAGATATTCTCTGGGTTACTAATTTCAGAATGAAGATGACAGGAGTGGACAACCACCCTCCCTTCCTGTGAAAGGGATCAAATACTTACCTCTTCTGGATGATCTGTTTGGCAAGGAAGAATAATCTGATTTGTGCAAGGCACTACTTTTGGATTACTGTTTCAGCTCCAAAGCTTGACTTAGATACCGAAAACATTCCTTGTAAAACAAAAAGATCAGATATAGGTTTTATTGCATTTAATTTCTTATTTCAACATAGATTTTTACTTTGTGTGTTTTTCTGACTCCTAAATCAGCAGTACTCTTTTATACTTACATAAGCATAATTAAAACTGTATCCTCTAATCTTTGTGTCTGGTTATATGGAGAATTAACAAGTATTGAGAAATCTTTGAGTCAAACAGAGCAAAATCTGACTGATCCTGCTTTGTTCTGCAAACAAAGGTTGTTGGGTGACCTCTTTAAATATTAGGTTGGACTATATTAGCACAATAAGGTAATTCCATTCAGATTTCCTCTTTTGCTCTTTAGCTTATGTCTGTGTTTTTGCTATATCCCTGTGGTGATGCTTAAGCACTGTTTGTGTCAAAGTTTGTTATTTTATGGAGGAAATACTAGCAAGGCGTTAGCACAGTATAAAGTTGCTCTGGTATCAGAGATAATTATAGCCTTCCAATGTAGAAGTAAATATTTTGCAGGCACGGCACAGAAGCTATCAGTTCTTGCTTTTTGTTTTAAATGTGACTCAGATTAGTAGACACCCAAGTTTACTTGGATGAGACATATGTGAAGAGAAGGTGTTTCAGTACAATTTTAGTGTGCAGCTTTCTTGCAGTAGCGCTGTACTTGCCCTTTGAAAATTAATTGACACCTTTCTGTTTGCTCAAAATTGCAATAACTAAATGGAGTTCTTGTTAGCATTTTTGTATCTTCTTAAGCTTATGGCAGCTCAAAGCCATGATTAGATCTGAATTTACTGCGTGCTTTTGTGAGAGAAGTAATTATGCCAGATTAAAGAAGGGAAGAGCTGAGGTGATGGCATCCCTTCCCTCCAGCGTATCGACTGCAACACACAGGTCAGTGTCATCAGCAAACATGCTGAGGGTGAACTCAATCCCACTGTCCATGCTGCCAACAAAGATGCTAAAAAGCGCCAGTCCTGATACCGACCGCCCTGAGGAACGCCACTCGTCACTTGTCTCCACTTGGACATCGAGCCGTTGACTGCAACTCTTTGAGTGCAGCCATCCAGGCAATTCCTTGTCCACCGAGTGGTCCATCCATCAAATCCATGTCTCTCCAATTTAGAGATGAGGATGTTGTGCGTGACAGCATCAATTGCTTTGCACAAGTCCAGGTAGATGACGGCCGTTGCTCTTCCCTTATCCACCAATGCTGTAACCCTGTCATAGAAGGCCACTGTGTTTGTCAGGCATGATTTGCCCTTCGTGAAGCCATGTTGGCTGTTACCAGTTATCTCCTTATTTTCCATGTGCCTTAGCATAGTTTCCAGGAGGATCCGCTCGATGATCTTGCTGGGCACAGAGGTGAGACTGACTGGCCTGTAGTTCCCCAGATCTTCCTTTTTTTCCTTTTTAGAACTGGGGGTTATGTTTCCCCTTTTCCAGTCAGTGGGAACTTCCTTGGACGGCCACCACTTCTCAAATATGATGCATAGTGGCTTAGCCACTTCATCTGCCAGTTCCCTCAGGACCTGCGGATGCATCTCATCAGGTCCCATGGACTTGTGCACTTTCAGGTTCCTTAGATGGTCTCGAACCTGATCTTCTCTTACGGTGGGTGGTTCTTCATTCTCCCAGTCCCTGCCTTTGCCTTCTGTGTTTGGCGGTATCACGGGTGCCCACGTGAAGTAACAGCAACGGATAATAGTCAGTGGATGGTACGAGGCCTGGTAGCCTCTCAGTGACATCCCTGATATGAGCCCCTGGTAAGCAGCAGACCTTTCTAGAGAGTGCCTCGGGTCACCAAACGGGTGCCTCCATACCTCTCAGAAGACAGTCGCCTACTACCATCACCCGTTGCCTTTTCTTAGTTGCGCTGGTTGTTACACAGGCAGCAGACTGCGCTGCCTTACTCAGCTCCAGCGTCTCTCCTGATGTGACAGGTCTTTCCTCTTCAGTCTGCAGAGTGGTGAAGCAGTTCTGCAAGGGCACCTCAGGCTTTGGGGGAAGTCTCTTGTGCTGGTCCTTGCTGTTGCAAGCTTCCATTCTTCTGCATTATTGCCCGCCCCTCCCTTCTGTTGCCCTTGTAAATTTTTAGTGTTCCCAAGACTTCAGAAGGATATGTTTCAGTTGTGGAAATCTTGTACAGCTGAGGGTTTCCAGGAAAGATTGACTCTGTACTTTTAGAACTTCCCAAGTACCTTGTACAGATGGGAAATTCACTTTAGTTTGTTTTCCTTTAAGTGTATAGGACAAAGAGGAGCCTCCTTTCAGGGGGAAAAAAAAATTAGTACAAGAAATATTATTTCTTATGATTTCATGTGGAACCCTGTGTATAGGTCTGGTCAATCATAGTCTGGTCTGGTCATGGTCAAGAAAGGTGGCTGCAAACTGGAGCCAGTGCAGAGAAGAACTAGAAAAGGTTATCAAGAGAACGGAGATAAGAAAGGAGATTAAAGGAGCTTGACTTATTTAGTGAAATAAAATGGAGTCTCAGAGAGAATATGACTGTTCTCTGTAAATACATTATGGCCAGGCAAGGAAAATAATCTGTTTCAGGTAAGAACGTTGGTAGTCTAAGACAAATGGGTATAATTTGCCACAAATAAATTTAAACTGAACAACAAAAGGTGGTTTCTCACCTCTGAAACAACAAGGGTCTCAAGCAGCCTTCCAAGACTAAAGTACTCAGTTTTAAGGTTGAGATGGGTCATCTGATGACAGTAATTTTAGGATGTTTATTAATACCTTTCTGAATTATTATTCTCACTTCTCTCTCTCCTCCTTTCCCATGCATCTTGCATAACCCCAAAGAGCACAAAAGGATCTCCTAGGAGCAGGGCAGACAGGGCCTGAAAAATGTTCTCAGTGCTTGTCACTGTGCTCACAATGTGTCATATGCTGTGGTCTGATGTGTTACAAACACTTTTCACCAGGTTTTCTTTTTTACAAGCAGCAGTGCTTCCAGAACGGAAAGCCCTAGCCAATGAGCAGTCCAATAATACTCTCTGTATAATGTGACTTACAGCATATGCTGCCCAGAATATTTCAACCTCTCCTCTAATCCTGCCACCAGCTTCTTCTCTCTTTTCACATTGCTGATGAGGGGCCTGAATGAAGACAATACCACAAGATTATGTTTCAAGATGGCAGGAGGCCACAGCTTTAAAGCATGCATCGCATAAAGGGGAAGGCAGCCCTCACAGTTGCCATTAATCTCAGCTCTCGATCTCTGTAGGGGAGCCAAAGATATCTTCTTTCCACAAGTATCTGTGCTGTCCATGGCAGGAGCGAAAAGATTCACATTACAGTACTGGCTCCCCATCTCACTGCTGGGGTCTGCTGTGTGTTCAGTGTTAATTTTTATTTCCTCAGCTTGGCATTTGAGAATAAGAGGCTTCAGGTTCTCTGGAAGAGCTGCTGCTGCAAGGAAACGGCAGGCTGCGAACGGCAAAGAGGACCAGTCCGCACATGCAGGTGGTATGCTGGTTAGCTCGCGACCTCGCATTGGCTTCTGCTCCTCTCCAGTTTAAAGTGCCTGCTCTGGTCACCAGCACATGGGCCCCTGCAGACACGGTAGCCGCAAGCAGCCATAGACAATCTGTGGACAAAAATGAAGTTCCTCACCAGGCAATATTTTCCTGTGTCTTGCCCATCGTGTACAGGCATCTACTGTATTTTTCAAGACAGAGCCATTTGTACCAACGTCGGACAGATGCTGATTTACATAAATGAAAAGAGATGGAAGTCCTCCTTCTGCATTTGTCCCTTGTGCTGATGTGAGTTGATCCTACTTCATGGTAGGAAAGCTCTTCACAGAAAAAGCTTGGGCTTAGTTGACCTCTATGTCTGCTCTCTCTGTCTTGGCCCAGGAGACATTTCTGCCTCCGAAAGGTGAACTTCCTGTGGGAAAACTGCAGGGATCCTAATTCCACAACAACCAAAATACTGGACGTTTTCAGTCACTTGACAACATTCAGAGAACAGCAGTCCATATATCATTAATAGTAATTCACTGGTCTCTTGCTTGCTGGACTCTTCTGTGTGTTCCCATAATTTGAGACATGGAACTAATCATTAGAAGAATTTTCCAGTTTTTAATGTATTGTAGTCATATGTAGGTTATTCAGTGACATGGAGGGAAACATTAGTTTAAGCAATAATGTTCTGTACCCTCAGTAACTTACCCGTTGCATATTTTCTCGCATCATTTCTTCCTCTTTGAGGTGGCTTAGCCAGCAAGCCCCAGTACAATGAGAGAGACAAAACGGCAGCATGTTTGTGAAGAATTTACAATATCAGGAGGAAAAGATACCACAATCTGAGCTCAGTCAGATTTTTAAAATTAGTTTTATGTTTTAGAGGGCAGTATAGCTACATCTCAGAGGAAACGATCTTGAAAGAGGACTTTTTAAAGTTACTCTTTGCTCTGACTTAGTTTCTTTTTGTTGTTTTCTTAGGGTGGTAACTCAGACCCAGTCAGAAGCAGCACTCATATTTTAGGCAACGGTCAAACAAGCCAGACAGGGGTATGGGGGGAAGTCCGTGTCCCTACCAGTTTCCAGTGTAAAATTTAAAACCAGTGAGGGAGCATAACCAAGATGAGGAAGGAAGTGAGTATAGATACATTAAAGTTTAGATTGATTATATAAACCCTTTCTCTGCACAGTTTGTCATTTCTGAATCACCTGGAAGTTTCTTCTGGTATGTATTACAAATAAACTAGCTATCCTCATCTGCCCTTCACCCTAGCCATCTGTCCTCTTTGCTCTCCTCTTTTGTCAGGCCAGTTTTGTATTAAGAACTATGAACAAAGAGAAGTAAAGGAGCTGATTCACAAACTTCTCTGAAATCTGATGCAGATCCCTGGCAAGCAGCATGGTGGGATGATCTGTAACAGCAAAAATTCATTGTATCACCTAACAGTACTTGAGAGAGCTCCCACTTTCAAAAGTAAATCTGTCAGAGGAATGGCATTGTCTTGAAAGCCAAGAGGAAGACCTTTTGCAGAGCTGCTGTGGTGCAGGTGGGACACAGCCTCCTCTAAATTAGCATGAGGTTTATGGGTGAGACCTGCATCCTTTGCCTTCAGATGTCTACAGTGCAGATGTCTGCACCTGCACTAGCTCTCTGGATCCCTTACTTGTCGATGGAAAGGTGTTGGGCACCTCTAAGGAGTGACTAGCCTACAGGAATATCTATAGGAGGCCTGTTAGCCGTACACTGCCCCTCCCTCTGCACTGACTGTGAAGGTATTTAAAACAACCAACATGTAGATGTTTGCATTGCTGTCAGGTGAGATTAATCCCACCCTTGGGGTCCATCAGCATTGCTAGAGGAGCACTGAGGCCAAGCACGGTGACCACTTGGCTCCTCCCCACCCTTACTGCAGGTTGCAGCCTTGCTGCAGTGAGTACAGTACATGTAGGAAGGGCTGAGCTTCAGCTAACTGTGGGTAGTCTGGGCTGAGCTGGGCAGACTGGGCAGAGGAGAACGCGAGGCCATGCTACATGCTGAATGTGCGTGTGATCCCTCTCATGGGGTATTCTGGAGCTTAGGCTGAGCAGAGGCTTGGTGCCATGCTTAGCAGGTGGACCTGGCTGTCCTTAATAAGCTTGACTCAGGTTCCAGCCGGTGGGTCTCGGTCAAATTTCACTCCAGATAAACAGGAAAACCTGGGTTGATTTAAATAGAACTACGATTTTGCTTGTTAGAGGTCTCTGAGAATCTAATTTAGCAAAGTATTTAAGCGTATGCGTAAGGCCATCACTTTTGCACAGTCACTTGAGTGTGTGCAGGCGGCTTGCTAAAATCTGTCAAATGAACCACTGGTAGAAATGCTTTCCTGACAAAGAGGAATTCCTAATTTGAAGCATTTAGGAATTAAATCATTGTAATAAAAAAACCCCACCATATGAGAAGGTAGCAGTGAAAGGAGGTAATACAGAATTGTCTGGACGTGTTTATACAGGCTATATATTTTGTGTTGTTATTGTAGTTCTTCTGCAATATAAGCTAGCAATTAGCAATTAAATTCCCATTATGGGATCATGTTGGTAATTGAGATAAACTGTAAGTGTATAACTGTTTTAAACCTTTCTTTTAACTAACCCAAATACTCTAGTACTTATATAATTTAGAGATAATATCCCCATTAGTAGAGTTTATGACTCAATAAACAGCTCCCACAAGTTCATAAAAGCCAAAACCGTAAACACCAGGGCTATTAATGAAATAGAAATTCTGTGCCTCCCTCTATTCTTGGTGGTCTAGATAGAGGAAAGGGAAATGCTATCTCAGAAAAAAAACATTTATTCTGGCTATATAAATATAAATTAATTGTCTTAAAACCCATCTGGAAATTTCCTCTCCTCCCCATGTCCCAGGTGGTCTGGCAACAGTTGATGCATTCTGCTTTTGTCTGCAGGCAAGAGCAAGAACTCCCATTTGAAATCATTTGTATGAAAGTATTGCATGTAAAAGTGCTGGTGGTATCCTCACACTGCCTCTCCCTTCTGGAGAAAGGGGAACAAAATCTTCTCTAGAGTTGGATTTCAGTGTACTTTTCTATTGTTGTGGTTTTTGTTTTTTTTTTTAAAGGAAAGGCCTCATCAAATTGCTTGGACTTCACAGTTTTTGAACTTCTCTGCTGCTGGCCTTTTTTCCCCATTTTGACAGTTGAATGAATTTTAGGGAAGAGTGTGTGGGAGCTGAAGGAATTGATTAATTAAGCCATTTGCAACAAAAAATGAACCCTTTCCTTTGTCCGAAAGAGCTTTATTTTGCAGTGTGGTAGGGCGCTGTTCTGCTTAGCAAATCATTGTGCAATGAACCACCTCTATCTGGTTGCTTATTTTGCTGCTGAAGGACATTTCTTCCTGTGTTGTTAAAATCACGTTGTTTGAGTTCATCAAAATGCAGGAAGATTTTGTCATCACTAGCTGGCTGGGTTCAAATGGATGTGAAAAGCTGGAGGTACACAACAGAGCGACTGCTTTTGCCCTCCCTCTCCCAGTAAGTAACTCATCCTGGGACGAAACACATGGTTTTCATTTGTTTTGCTGTTGCATCATGTCTTCTGTTTTTGCCACTTTTGTGTGAGAGTTTGTTTCCAGAGTAAGCATCTTGAGTGGCTGTTGGGATTCGTGTCTATCACCTTGCTGCTGCTGGATTCCTGACCTTTACGCCTACAAGGGAGTTTGGCCTTTAGGACCCCAGGAAAGCTCATTTTCACAAAGGGCAGAAACTCAGACATTTTCTTCTGCAGCAGGGTGGTAAGTAGTGAGCAAATACAGTCTCTCTTGGGCTTCGTGTCATTTGCATTTCACTGGCCTTCCCAGTTTATCCTGAAGTTTTAAGTTTCCGTAACAATGGTATCAAACAAGGAGGCACTCCCTTGGGAATGTGCCTGCCCACTCGCTCTCGCCCACACGGTAACACTCGCTCTGGGAAGTTCCACGGCCTTGCAGCAGGTTCAGAGACGTCCCTTTTGATTCCCTGTTGGCAACCACATAATGAAGACAGCCTAAGACCCGAAGCAAATCAAATATTCAAATTAGAAAGACTCAACATCTTAATGAAGCAAAATTCCTTTTAGGAGGCAAACAATCACAAAGGACCTGAACTGTCACTGCTGAGGTCCCAACCGTTTCACCATTGATTTCTGTGGGAACAGGGTTTGGCTTTCCCTTCTGGGAAAGGGCAATTACTTTGCTGCTTTCCTACCTTTGCACACAAAATCCTCAACTCACCTCAGGGCAGTCCACATCCTTCAGCTGCAGCAGCCAGGTCATAGGACTGGGTCAGATCCTGGCAGATCCCAGCTCAAAATGTGGTATTGCAGATATGCAGGTATAGGGGTCTGTGACAGATGCACTTGACTCCTTAACCAAACTAGTGGTAATTTGGTACAGGCTCCAGAGAAGGTAAAGGGCTAAGCCATGACCGGGCCAAGAACTTCTCTAATTCCAATCTGTTCTCTGAAAACCCACAAAGGAGCAGAGTGACACAGTGAGCATCGATGCATGTGAGCTTGGAACACTGATCACGCGATTAACACGTGAATAGCAGGCGGCTTTTCCAAGACTCATTTATCAGGAAACAAAGAAAGTTGTGGGTACAAGAGTCGCATGCATACTTTTTCCATCCCATGTAATTTGACTACAAGCCAACCACTTTACTCCATAAATACGACAGCCTAAGTAAGCCTTCTTTGAGCCTGGCTGTATGGCGATGATCTCCCCTTGAGCTGGGACGCCTCTCAAGGTTGCTCCTCGAGGCAGAGAGAACTTTCACCAACGGCAGATCTTTGGTAAGCAACCGAGATTGCACATAACCTCATATGTGGTAACTTTGATTTGTGTCTTGGTAACTTTGACTCTGCCTTGGTAGTTTTGAATCATTGTTCAGATGATTGTGTGGTACAGTAATAGAGTGAACCTTGCCATCAAACTTTGTTGAGTCGCGCTTTTACAACATTGTATTTCAATAAAACAACTTTTGCTGATGCCTTTGACAGTGGATCTTTAGGTGATCTAAATTGCCCATTTGCGGCAGGGTTGCACCACCTCCTCCATGGCCGCAGCATTAGCGTCTCGGGCTCCCGGCACCTGCTGGGACAGAGAGCCAGGAGGAGCCGTGCTGTGGCTCCTAGCAAGACGAGAGGCTGGATCAAAGCCTCGTGCAGACAGGAAAGACAGATGGTGACTCCAGTGCCAGCTCCAGCCTGTGAGTAGGGAGGTTTTGCAAGTAATGCTAGCAAGACTGCACAGGGATGGGGAAAGGAGTAATTCCTAGGTATGAGATAACATTCTTGATGCCATGTAAGTATGTTGATGAGCAGGACAGGATCTGAGAATCTACATCACAGAAAAATGTCTCTAATATTGTCTGCCAGATCTACTACATATCTATCACCCTGTGTTGACAGAAGGGATTGATAGATTAACAGAGAAATTTTCATAAGAAACCCTCGTAAGAAGACAATTAATGACTTTTTGTTATCCTGAAGTACACCTTAATCTAAGTATTTGAACAGGCTGTTACTTGAATCAATAGAGAAGAAAAGTGGACTTCTCAGGCTTTGACTCCATTGTGTGCAGTTATGAAATGCTCCAAAGCCTCCTGAAAAGTTCCTTGTCATTTAGAGGGAGTGGGATCAGGCCCGTCTCTCAGGTTAGAAACTCATCTTTTGAAGCCTGCAGGTGACTGCGGGTCTCATGGGATGCCCAAGTCCCTGTGGGAGGCAATGCGGGGCTGTTTTCCCAAAGCAGGCCCAGCAAATGCAGGATGGCCTCCTTGCCGAGGAGAGGTTTCGTCTTTCTCATCGTTCTTTTCCCTCCTGGATTGCTCTGCTCACTTGCACAAACCTACCACTTTCCCTGGGTAAGAAGCAATGCTCCCTTTCTCATGGGTCAGGGTGATTGCACAGTCTTCCTCTTGCTTCATCAGCTGAGTCTTTTGGATACTCTGAGACTGTTTAGCCCTGCCTAGCAAAGCCCCTGGCTGAGCTTTTCCTACTGATGGAGAACTATAGAAAGAATGAATGGCGTGAGTATTAACACCCTACAAACAGGAGGAAGAGCTGCACAACTAATGTGTGGATGTTGATGAATGCTTCCGTCTTGTCACATTCTTTTTATAAAAATGTCCCATTTGTGGCATTTGAGACATCTCTGTCTCAGTGTTCCAAAGGCATCTCATATTGCAGGAGGTAAACTGAAACACACAGCGCGAGATACAATTTTTTGGATTCAATATTGCTAATTTAATCCATGTTAGCGATGCTGAGCATGCATCAGCTAAGGAAAGCAATCAGTTGGCCACCTCTGGGAAGCGTTTTCAGAGTGTTTGCACGTCCAAAAGGTGGAACCCAAGTTTATGGAACAAGACGTTTCCAGCACAGGTGAGTGGAAATTATTCTCAGGGATGATACGGTATAATGTCGCATTTATCTCAGGAGTACAACTAATAGATAATGTACCAGTGCAAATAGATTTTACAGTATGATGTCATAGCAGCCTTTCATCTGTGTGCCTAAATATTCAAACCAGAATAGCATCCTTGAGGGAAATGGTTACTGTCCTTCTGGAAGATAATAATGCAGGATTTAGTATAAAAAGGTGGCCTCATGTAGTAGACTGGACTACATTGGTTAAAACAATGGTGGTAATGTAAACGAAAGGTAGGTGGGTTTATTAGGATAGTAATGGGACTGTCGCCTCTTCCCTCCCCCTGTTTGCACCACTCACTGTATCTGCTCTGGGTAATACTGTGGAGAGAAAATACGGACCTCTGAGTCTGCCAGGAAAGAAAGGGTGGGTTGCACCAGGGCATGTTGTTTCCGAGAGTCAGGCCATTTTAGGAAGGATGAGCAAGAATCACTGGGAAAGACTTGCTGCACAGAGATGATTAAGTTTAGGTGAGTAAACCTTGCTTTGCCCACTGGGAAGTCATGACTTGTTTCAAGAAAGCCAACATGCGTCAGATGGCTGAAAGTGACTTGTTAAACAACATATGTTAAAATTATTCTACTGTACTAGTGAGGAGGATCAGGAAGGGAAGGAGAGAGAGATAATAAACATTTATTTTCTTTTAACAATACTGAAATAAAGCTTTTTTTTAATTTTTCAGGGCCAGCTCCTGAGGTTGCTATGCTCCCTGAACCTCTGTTCGCGGCCGTTGCTGTTCCTTACCCGGAGTGGTCTTCCACACAGGGTGAAAGGCAGCGTTACGAGTTGGGTATGGCCGGTGTGACCAAGGAAGGCCGTGTCTCTGCCAGGCTGCACTTGCCGTTTAAGTGGTAAAGATTTCAATCTGTTTTGTTTTTTTTTTTTCAGTTGAAAGTGTGATGCTGTAATGTTGGGCTCGTGGGAACACTGCTGCACGCTGTTGCTAGGGAAACATCTTCAAGTTCATTTTCCTTTGAGTTTTGTCATTCAACTCGCAGCGTGGCCGTAGTTGTTCTTTTAAAAGCGGGACGTGTGAGCCGCGAAGAGGTGCCAGTCACTGATGTAAGAGCTGGCATTGACCAGATGCTCTGGCTTGAATCTCACCAAGGGTCTTAGGGTCAGCAGAGAGGTTTCTGCAGGTGCCGGAGGTGGGTGGGAAGCAAAACAGCATCAACACGTATTTAAATAATGTGATGAGAAACCCCTTCAATTATACCTGCAGCAATGATTCAAGTTTCAAGCTTATGTGCTTGAGATGATGTGCTAGACTTTGTGTTTACATTTGAGCAGCCTTTTCTTCTGGCAGTGATGCCCCTTGTTTTGTTAATGAGTCTGCTAGCAATGTATTGGTAGGCTCTGTAATGAAAGATACGACAGCAGTTATTGACACAATACTCAAAACTGATCAGAAAATTGTCCTCTAAAGAGGAAGTGAAACGACAAGCCTTTTTCTTTTATTCAGCCTTGAACATCATTAAAATCATCCCTCACCAGCATGCCACAGGGGCAGTGATGGAAGTTGTACACACTAACCTTTGTGGAAGAAGAGGCCTCTCAAAATAGGTGTGTCTCCCAAGCATTTGCATGTCTAAACTCTCCCTTGAAGAGATAATCAGGCACAAAATCACTCACCCCTCCGTAGAGACTGAGCTGGGGACTAGTTTTTTAATGGGCAATTCTAGGAATTGCTCTGTGATCAGAGGTAAAGCAGATCTTTTGGAAAAACAGTTGCAGTTTTGTCATCATCTCTCTGTAATGCCTGTATGTCAGCAAAATCGTGCGTGGAGCCTTGTTGTCTCATTGCACAGACACAGCAGGAGTCAGCTTGTGATCCAGAGATATTATTACCCTTGAAGTAGATCAGACAAAAGTTGGGAAGGGGTCCTGAGAAGTGAAATGAAGTGGCACATCCAAGATTAGCACGGCAGACCCCAGGCAAAATCCTGACCCTCCAAACCCCTAAACAGCACCTTCTCCAGCAGGCTTCATCTTTCCCTTTTTCTTTTTGGGGCTACAGCCCAGGTAACGTCTTCAGAGGACGGATGCTTTTGCCCAGAACTTGCCAGCTGAACCGGGATGGGGTCTTCTGTGGGCTTTTTCTTCCTGGGGTCCCAGTGTCCTGTGCTGGGTGATGATTTGCATCATGCAGAGAGGGGGACACAAGGGAGGCCCCCGCATCCCCCCCCGGGCCGTGCAGGAGGGTGACCCCCTCCGGGCCACGAGCTTCTCCCAGCAAGCTTGACCGCTTCTCCTGTTCCTGTCCTCGGTCTCCTTCACAGGCACAGGCTGCCAAGCACAAGGAGGCTTTTTTGGAGTGAGATGGTATCCTGGGCGTCAGGAGAGAAGAAGAATGATCCCGCACCGGCTCCCTCATCCCCGTCCCCCGCTTTGACAGAAAGTTGGGTCAGTGTTGTTTTTGTTTCTGCTGCTTTCTCCCTTGCCAAAGAAATCATTGTGACTAACTCCTCATCATATGTGTTCGACAGTGTTTCTGGGATCAGGTCCTTCTCATGAAAACAAAAATAATCCCTCTTGTCTCCCCTCCCAGCTATCCCTTAACATACGTAAGTGTTCAAGAAAGCCAGGAATGTATTTTAATTCAGATCATTATTAATAGGTTCAGGAGCTATGAGTTTTCCCCTCTTCATTCGAAATGAATTATATTTTGGAGAAAAATTTATCCATCTTAGAAAGTTTTAATCCAAAGGGACACCTCTTAATTAAATTAACCGGTGAAAAGGAAATACTTGTAATAAGGGTGCAAGATAAATATTTGTACCGTGTGCATTCTAATTTATCACAGCCTTAAAAGAGTGCATAAGGTTTGTTTTTCTTCACTGAAATGTGACGCATTCAGATATCATTCTCATTTATAAATTAGTGTATGCCACATGGGATACCCCCCTATGGGTAAAGGGTATTGGGCCTGTGAGTGATATACTGCATCTGAGAGAGCTGCAAAGTGAAGATGAGTAGTCCTGAAACACAAGCCCTAAATTTAACATTACCCAGAGGCAAACACAGCTCTCAACTGACTCAAGGGTGGGGGCAAGGCTGCGCAGCTCTGATGTATTAACGTGTGGGAATGCACAGTGTAGTGGTGCTGCTAATTTTGAGGGAGAGGGGTGAAAGCACTCACACTCCCTCCATTAATCTGCATTTGTTTACCTAGGTGGTACCGTGATGATACCTGTGGAAGCCCAGAGTAGGTGAAATATTTAAGCATGAGCCTATTTTTAAAGCACCTGATAGGTAGCATTAATTTCACAGACAGTGCTTTCATATTTGTAATTATGTTCATGCTTAAATACTTGTTGCCTTCACTACTATAGGTAACTTCTACCTCTTTAGGTTTTATTTAGCATTTTTTGAAATAAAACACAATTCCTGTACACATACCTTTGTTTATACATTCACCTTCTCTAATGTCTGCATGAGTGCTCATGCAGTATTATGCACATACACGCACATATGCACACTCGGGTGTAAAAGACAGATAAGTCAAATACAGGCTTGCATATTTTTACCCTATGTTGTACATTTAACTACATTCTAAAAGTATGCAAATTTCTACTTTGTAAAACTGGGGTAGTCATGCTGAAGGAAAATACGCTAAAACATCAGCAAATATGCGCAATTGTTCCAGGAAAGGAGTGTGCACAGGGAAAACTGTACCAAAATAATGCTAGTGCATTTCCTGGTGTAAGAGGCCTCTAATTAATTGTGAACTCAGATCACAACGTTAATTGCAGATGCCAAACTATATGACAACTTCTGGATGTTCAGTTGATGCCTTACATTATGTTTGACCCACAAGAGACTATAGGAGCAAAACTGTGAATCCAAAACCAGAGTTTATCATAGAATCGTTTATGTTGGAAAAAGCCTTTAAGATCATCGAGTCCAACTGTTAGCCTAGCACTGCCAAGTCCACCACTAAACTGTGTCCCTAAGTGCCACATCTACATGTCTTTTGAATACCTCCAGGGACTCAACCACTTACCTGGGCAGCCCGTTCCAATGCTTGACAACCCTTTTGGTGAAGAATTTTTTCCTAATACCCAATCTAAACCTCCCCTGGCGCAACTTGAGGCTGTTTCCTCTTGTCCTGTCGCTTGTTACTTGAGAGGAGAGACTGACACCCGACTCGCTACAGCCTCCTTTCAGATAGTTGTAGGGAGCAATAAGGTCTCCCCTCAGCCTCCTTTTAGCCAGGCTAAACAATCCCAGTTCCCTCAGTTATGGGGGAAGAAATTGTCCGTGCGTTTTGCGGTGCAAAAACTAAATGAACACTTTATTCAAGGAACAAGGGCAACTTCGCGAATATTTTAATTGTGGGCACACTTTGGCCCAGTTTGTGGAAGAAGTTATGCTTTTAACAGGGAAACTAGCACAGATAACAGAACTTGTCTACAGGGAATATTTGTTGTCCTTCTATTAATAAAACCTCACATTTGAACCTTTTATTCCAGATATATTAACTACAGCAAGAAATAATTTAAGAATGAACCTGAGAACTGCAAATTAATGTGCTGGCTGTCTATACCGGGCAAGCTATTGAAAATTATATCACAGATTAGAATTGATAGACATGGATGAATCCCATGTGTGTGAGATAAATGGTGAAAGGAAAGAAAAGTTGCTTCTGTGGGGGAGAGTCAGGCTTTGCAAATCTCTTGGCAGTCTTTACAGAGGTCAGTAAGTATATGACTAAGCAAGGCATCACCAATAAAGCGTATGCAGCTTTCCAAAAATGGTACTTTGCCCCAGACACATTGGAAAGCCAAGCTGCAGAGGGAAAAGGGCCCAAGTCCTCCCGTGGAGCTGCTCTAGTCTAGAAAACAGTGTAGATGTATGTGGTATACTCCAATGTATTAATCAAAGATCTGGAAGAGGGGACAAATAGCGAGTTAACCACATTTGAAGATGATGCAGAGCTATTCAGAAAAGCCAATGGCAAACAGTTGCAGGAGGATCTCACACAGCTGAGCGTCTGGGAGATAAAATGTCAGGAGAAAGCCAGTGCCGGTAAAGGCAAAGTAGTGCAACAGAGGGGAAGTAACAAAATGGCCATTGCTTAGCCAACAGTTGGCTCTCAGCAAGCTGCTGCCTTTTAGACAGAAGTTTGGAATAATGATAGAAAATTCTCTGAAAGCATGGTTCTGATACTCAGCAATGGAGGCAAAAAATAGGCAAATTAAGTACTAGATAATACCAGGAAAGGAAGTTGTCATATGAATCGTTAAGTCCAAGCCATGCCATGCTTCAGCCCCCCTAAAATGGATATAGGAGAGCCAGAGGTACAGAGAGAAGAAAACCAAGAATGAGGAGGGCTATGACCAAGCTTGCATGAAAGGAGTGATGAAACAGCTTATGAAAAAAGACCTATTCAGGGAAAAAGCCTATTCAGTGTTTCTAGTAATGTAAGAACCAAGAGTCTTCCAAGGACATGGTCAGATTTAAAAAGAGGGCAAGAAGTATTAATTTCACGTGCAGCGTAGCTGCCTCGTGCCTGTGTCTGCCACAGGAAGCTGCAGAGGCCAGGAGGGTAGAAGGGCTCAAAAGGGATTAGACAAATTCAGAGAGGACCGGGCCATTGGTGACTGTCAAACTCAGTGGTCCGGCTGCAGCTCCAGCTCAGGAAGCCCTGTGGCCACTGAGTGCTGGGAGCTCAGCGGGGACACTAGGAAAGGCCCCTGGGCACTGGTCCGGTTTCCTCTGTGCTTTGCTCTGAGCATCTGCTACTGGCTGCGGTTGGAGGCAGGATACGGGGTTGGACTGACCCTTGGTCTGACCTTGCAGAGCAGTTCTTATGTGCCTCTGTCTCACTGAGAAATACAGATGTGCTGTGCTGACATCTAAATAAAATAAAAGAATCTGACTAAAAAAATTCAATGTTCTCCTTGAACTAAAAAAAACCCCAAAACAAAACAACAAAAAAACCCCCCGAAATAAAACCAAGATAATGTTTATATTGGGAAATGTGCTCTTTTTTTTTTTTTTTTTTTCCTTCCTGGATAATTCAAAAACAGCTGTAGGGGTTTTGTTCAGACTCCCCCCCTCCAAAGTTCAATTTTGGGTTGGGACAAATGTTTTCACTTCCAAAGAAGACATTTGAAGAAGGCTGTAAATGAGAGAAAACAGAGTTAAGATGCAAATTGCCTTTTGCTGCAACTTTAACCAGTAATCTCATGATTTACAGTAATGTTGCTAACATTTGCTTATCTTCAAGGAGAGAATGGCTCTGGTTTAGTGGAAGCTGTGTTTTACCAGGAGGATAAACAACAGTCTTACTGACTAATCAGGATTTCCCAATGTTGTCTTACAAAGATTTTAGGAAAAATCTCCTCAGAATAATGCTCTTGATACTAGGGCTGAGAGATCTGAAAGAGAGCATTAGACCTGATAGTGCTTAGCAGCAGCTGGGGCAGGCCCTATGCATGTCACAGAACCTAAGGAAATCTGGAATTAATCTTGGTGGCAGGCGTAGCGGGGGATTTTGCCTCCAGTAAAGACAGGATTACCCAACACTTCCCATTATAAGCTCTTGCTTATGCTTTCTCATAACATTGGCAAACTTTAGCTCTTCAGGCTAGAATTACGCACATCGGATATCTTTCCCTAGCTTACAATTTTGGGAAAACGTCAATGCAAATGGAAACTTCTGAGGAGGAGGAAAGGATGGAGACAAAAATGGGGACTTACAAGCCACCTGGCAGCTCGTTCCCGTAAAGGTTGTGAAGTCCCTCTGGAAGTGCAGCAAAGACTTGAAACCTGGCAAAGGAGCTGGTGTCAAGAAAGCATTCTTTCTTGCTGTCACCACAAAAACTAGCTGTCAGTACTTATGTGATACTCTAAAGTCCCATTTCTACATCCTCAGAGATGAGCAGAGAGGCTGCTAACAAGTCAGCAGTACTGGGAATGCTCCTGTCCCTTTATACAATTCCTGTTCGGTGCACACGGTCCTAGAGAAGAGGGATTATCCTAAACAATGTTTTGGGGTGGTCAGAAGAATCATGCATTCTTGATTTGGCTCTTCCCCTTGCAGGTAACTAGAAGCTGAATTTATAAGAGCACCAGTGGTGTGACTTCAGGCCCTGCTGCATTAGGGAGTGCTGGAACTGAGTGTGCAACCTTGGCAAGGCTGGACTTCAAGGACAAGGTCCCAGAACTTCCAGGAGAAGTCCCAGCACCCTCCCGTCTTCCAGGTGGGTCAGCCTGGTGCTCCAGTGGTAAAGTCAGAGGCGAGACTGTGTGTTAGCAGCCACGGTTCTCCCCCCGTGAAGGGGAGATGAGAAATGACCAAGGGTGGCAAGTACCAAAAAGCTGTTGATGTGCATTCAGGACTCTGGGAAGAAATGTAGGAAATTTGCGTTTCCTGTTCTTTACATTTGATGAAACTGCCATAATATATATGTGCAGAAGGTTTGAATGAAGGGTCATTATATGTTCAATTAACTGTATTGCAAGAGCATTAAAGAAAACAAGAACAGGCGAAACTCTTCAATCCATGAGAGGATTTGTGTGACGCCTCAGAAAAACAGATCTTCTTGTTAGCAGGAGGCCTATCATTCTTGCGGGGTCACTGGAAGAGACCCAGGGCCTTTTGCACTCTGCATGTGCAGTGTAAAATAGCTTTGCATTTGCTTGATCTTTTTCGTTATATTATACAACCTTGAGGAAAGAAAAGCAAGCGTCGAATTTGTGATTTATGGCTTGATATTTACTTGCCATATCCGGGTGCGAGACCTAGTCCAAGAAACAAAAAGAGACTGTGAGCCCAGAACAAAAGCTACACACTTAAAGACTAAATGTATTTTTCTTGGAGCGCTGTCACCACTAGCTCTGCTTGGAAAGCCGACCGCCTGCTCACCCTGCGAGGGTTTCCAAGCTCATGTGCTTCCACGTTGAAGTCTCTCTCTCAATGCTCTTCGCACTTGGCTCAGTGGACCTTAACCCCCATCCTCACTGCTTCTTGTGGAGGAGACTCCTGCACCCCATGGCTGGGCTGAGAAAACCCCTTGTTAATAAATTAACACAGTATGATGGGATGCGGGAGCATCTGGTGTTCCCAGTTCTGATTTATTTCTGCAGCAACACACAAAACATTGAGTGATAAATTATTGAAAGTCAATGGGCCCTTGGAGAACAGGGCCATGATGAATAGCGAGCAGTTGGCATCCCACATAACCGTATGTCCCGGAGGGCTACCTAGGGAGACGGTAAGGGGAAAGAAAAGGCTGAAGCCTTTGAAGGATACAGCTGTTAGGAATGCCTTCCTTTCAATGAGAGATTACTTTGATTTTTAACGCCTTATTTGAGCAATGGGAAATGGGATTAGTAGCTGGCTGGGAATAAATAGTAACCACTAAACTCACTTTCACCTGCAGCCCAGTCTGGTACAGGATGACAATGAAGCTGAATATTGATTTACCCTAAATGAATTTTTCATTAAGGACGCCAGGGGCTCCCTTAAAAGATGTTGCAGATACCAGAGCTGTCCTTTGCAATTTCTAAGGCAGGGAAATTCACAGTCTCTGCCTCATCAGTAAAGAAGCCACAATGTGCTTGTTTGGCATGGAAATTAGAATTATTTTTGAGTCAGTGTTTAAAGATACTGGAACAAAGGCCAGATAGTGTAAACTCTTCCCAATCGCACTGGTTGTGTAGGACTTTCACAAGGAGCAGTGGAGAAACTACTGAGAAATACCTTTCTTCGATGATCCTGGAGCTTGTGGTCATGGGGAAAGAATCTCCAGGAGAGGGGATGTGGGGACTGGGATCACTGCAGGAGGCTGCTGGCTGGGGCTGCTTAGTGGCACTGGGCCAGGTAATCACTCCCTGTGCCTCCGTCCCATAACTTGGGAGCTGGGTGCAGAAAATGCACCGTCGGTCGTGAAAGACCAGTTGACAGAAGGTTTGTTGTACATCAGATTGTTACAGCAGCCTTTTCCAAGACTGTATGTATCGTGAGCTTGATGTAGCGAAGCAAAATATGCCCCTATCTTGGGGGTTGGACTTGATGGCCTTTGATGGTCCCTTCCAGCCCAAGCCATTCTATGATTCTATGATACACGGGTGTGAGAGTTAAAATGAGCCCTGTGCCCAGAAGTGAAAAAATTGAGCCAGAATGAGAGCAGGAGAGGGTAGAGCTCTGGGCCCTGACTGCCTCTGCCTGACTCCAGCTTTTACTGCTGGATTTCCCTTCAGGAGGGCATGCAGGAACCTGTGCACGGACATCTAGAGCATCCTTGTGCAAGCACTTTGAAAATCTTGAGCGGTGCTTCCGCTTGTCGTGCTTTTTGAGTGATACGACCATTTATCTGTATGACAGCTGGCAGCTGGGGTATATCCTACAGTCTTATTTGGGAGCACTCTTATTTGCAAAGATTGTATCTACCTGGCAATTAGTGATAACGTCACATTGGCTCCAAAATTTTCATTTCAGTTGCTACAGAAGCCATCAAATGTTACATTTTCCTGGCTGCTTCTGCTTCAGACAGCTCTGTTTTCAGATACGTGAGTTGAGGGAGTTGTTCGCATGCATACCTCAATGAGGAAAAAGTCAGTACAACATTTTCATGTTTTTTTCTCTTGTTTGCGTCTGTCTCTGTCTTCTACTAGAATAGGTGTTTGTTTTTATTAGTTAGTATTCAGTAACTGGGGAATTCCTTACTGGTAGTGTTTTTTCTGCTTTGCTTTTGGCTAAACTACATGTTTTGGAAGTCCCTAAAAATTGCTAGTTAGATGATTCTCATAAACCACTATGAGTTATTCTAAACAGAAAGGCAGAAACACCAAAACACCAGTGTAATTTATACTTGCTTATTGGAAACCTCCATGCGGGTTTTTGTTGTAACTGTGAATTGCTCAGTGGGCTGGTTGAGCTGTTTGTTTTAAAGCGTCACGGGCACTTGCAAAACCGAAGGTGCGGAGCGGGACGGGCGCCCGCAGGGTGGAGCGGGTGTGGGAGGAGCAGGTCACGTACACCCCGCGTACGTCAGCGGCAGCTCCGGCTTCCCCTGCCCAGCCCAGGCTGCGATGGCGTGTTGGCTGATGAAAGCTAACTTTGACTGGGCTGACTTGAGAGTCACTGGGTATGGCGTGGAGTACGGAGCAGACAAACTTGTACTATTCCTCTGGAGGGCTTCACAGCCCCGGCTGGGCGCTGGGCTGGCAGGGGTCGGTTCAGGCTGCCTCTGGTGTTTCAGACTTTATCCACTTCTATTTACACCCTTAGCACTATCTTATTGCAGCTATCACAAGACCATGGCTACTGAGTTGCCCCTATGAAGGCACTTAAAACACAGCCATGTCAGGATATTTTGGTGCCCGTTTAAAACCTTCCTCATTGCCTTTTACTCTCCCTAACTCTCTCAATTTCCAGCCTCTCTTTCTTCCACAGTGAGATTGGCGCAGGTTGTCCATACTGCCTCATCTCCCTTCCCCTCCATCCTTGCTGCCTGCCTGTGTTTAAAGCTCCAGCAAAGAGACCAGGGTACGAAGGGACATTAGAGACTGAATTACTTCTGACAATGTATTCTCTTTGCCAGGCCTCTGAATGCACCCAGCAGCGCCGACTCTGCCTCTGGAGCTGGGAGACACCATTGGGGTGCAGCAGGTACCTGCTCTGCTCATGCAGGACTTTTTTGGGTTTTCTGTAGCTAAACCAGTCGTTTTCATTAGTCCACTGCATAAAAGAAAATCACAGCACAGGTATGTCATTTAAAGTACCTTAATTAGAATAAATTCACCACTGATGATATCAAGGGTGTCCTTCTTATAGCATGAAAACAAAACATTTATTCTTTTTAAGGGAGCTTTTTTTCTGCCCTCTGCTTCTCGTATGAACAGGGGCTTATTATCACCATTTCCACTCCTATATTCCATATGTGTCTCCGAATCAAATCCTGAGTTATTTCATCTCTTGCCTGGCAGGGTCAGTTTAACGTATCAAAATCAGCCTGACTTACATCTGCTTTGCAGATTATCACTGGCATACTTTTAAAATTGTTATATGTCTATAATGACGCCTTCCTCCCCTCCCCCATGCTCCAGTAACGTCAAGATTTATTGAATCTGAAGGTCCAGTTGTGACCTTGGCTCCCACTCGCTAAATCTGAACCTCTGGGGTCTATAAATCTTTGTGCGCTGTTCAATTTATAGAAGTGAACATCTGCTTATCATACAGTATTTAAGTTGCAGGTGTATTCTACCAGTAAAATAAACACATGAGTTCACGATTGCCTAGGCTATAGGACATTAGACAGATGTTGAAGAGATGGCCATGGTTTTCCATGTCGGGAGAGCCCTCAGCCCGAGCACTCACCATTGGCAGAGCTGCTGGAAGGCGAGGTGGCTCTCAAGGCTCTGCGTCACCGAGAAGTGAAGGCAGCATAGCTTCTGCCCCAAAACCTCAGCCTCATCACCTTGCTGTGCGGAAAGCAACGTCTGACTGAGATGCACACAAATCACCTAAGGAAAAAAAAAGACCAACCTTCCTGCCTCTCCTACGTCTGGTGGGAAAGGCGTCAGCCCATGTGAGGACGGTTAGCTTTCTGCACAGCCTGGGGAATGAGAGGCAGAGCGGTGACTCTGTTTCTTCACTCACATGATGAAAAATACAGTGCACAAGAGAACATGATCTCGGAGCGTGCACGGAGAGGGAGAGACCTACAAACACCTGAATGGGATGAGAAAGACTGAAGAGTCCTGCTCCACAGTGTAAAGAATGCATTACTGACCACAAATCATTAGAAAGAGAAAACAAAAGGAGCAGAAAGTGTCCACTGTGATTGGAAAGCAGGAAAGAAGAGATGACCAAGCAAATATAATCAGAGTCAGTGATGGCTAAGCTGGGAAACAGAAGGGCAGCACAAAACCAGGATGACTTAGTACGAAGCATAGGAGATGACCAGGACAGAGGATTTTTGACAACAACTGAGGAAGCCAGGAGAGACAGCAGTTTCACTAACAAAAGAAGGAGGAGACAAAATGAATGCCTAAAATGACTGAAAATCTTCCTTGTTTGGAGGAAAATGTTGAGCTTTACATACGGCGATCTCACAGCAAAGCTCCTGAGTCCAAGCAAAAGCATCCTGGCTAGACCCTAACTCCTTGTTGGGAGCTGATCGTCCTCCCCGTCCCCTTGCCCTCTGGGAAGTCAACATGGCCATGGGGGCTAGCCGGGAGCTGTGGTGTGCCTGGGACCTCCTCGGGCATGTGGCCTGATGCCCTACAGAGATGAAGGAGGCCAATATAGCCATTCGGGACAGTGCGATCACTCCACTCAGCTACTCTGCTCTCCCCATGGCTTGGGGCCAGTCACACCATACACAGAAATACCAGTCCAAGCAGTGCCTGGAGAGTAACTGAGTTCAGAGCTGTGATGAGCATGCACAGAGGCTGGGGCAGCATTTCTGGTCGTCCTCCATCCCCATGGCTGGCAGGGGCGCAGAGCCTTTCTCCCAGCTTTGCCTACGAGATTCCTTGCGAGGGGCTTTGGCCCAGCACCGGGTGAAGCGTCAATTGCAAGTGAGTAGCAAAAGTGCCTTTGGGCATAAGGCATTTAAAAAAGCATATCTGCATTTTAAAAAGCGCTTATGCTCCCTTTTTGGGATAAAGAGCCTCTCTGCAAGAAGCCCAGCTCCCACGCTGGAGCATGGGGCTTTCTCCTCCCAGCTGGCAGCTGGCTGGGGAGGGAACCGGCTGCGATGGACACAGCCTGGCATGGTGCTGGGCTGAGAAACTGGTTGGGGTCTCACAAGCCATGCAGCCGTCAGCAATGGGCTGGCCCCCAGCTACGTAGCCCTGTTTTGCAGAAGGAGACAGGAGGACCAGCACTGGAGTATTTCTGAGGGAGAAGCCTGGACCCTATTCTGCCCAGGCACGTGGCTGGCTGCTCTGCTTCTCCCTGCTCCCTCAATAATCCAGGGTGTGCAAGTGGCCATGGGGCAGCCTGTGACACTGCTGGAGCTACTTTGCACAGCCTTGCACCGAAAATGTGAATTCACTGATTGGAAGGGCTGGACATGAAACGAAGAGTTGCAGTGGCGCAGGATGTATTTTACCTTGCTTTTGTTCCTGCGTGTCTCTGTGAAAGGCAGAGCCCTGCTGCTAGAGACGGTGTCACCAACCTGTTGCATGCATTTTGGTGGGTGACCAGCTCAGTTCATTAAGTTGCCCATTAAGAAGGGCAGGAGGACATCTAGTTAATGAAACAAAGCACCTGAAGAAAAAGGATTGTGAAATATTTTAGCTCCACTTCTATCAAAACATCTACTAATATATTTCAAGACCTTCCACAGTTGTTTTCTCCTCCCTCCAGGCTAGTCTAACCCCAGCCATAATTTAGCATGAGGCATGAATATCTTCACTTATTTTACCCATAAAAGAAGAAAATTGGGAATTTGTTCAGACTGCCAGGAATCTGGAATTTGTTGATGAATGGACATTTGGCTGAACATAGTGAATTCCCAGCTAATTGAAAGCAGATAACAAAAGTAATGCATTTACCTTGAAAAACATAATTTTCTTAATAAATAATTGAAATGGCAATCTTCTGACAGATGAAATAAGAAAAAAATACTAAATAAATTCAGGATTAATTCCTGTCCTATATATTATAGCGTACTTAACAGTCATACCTTATGAGGAGATTAAAAACTATAAATCTTTTTTTCAGCACAGTCCCAGAGAGTACATTGGTCTAGAAAGTGCAAGGGCCATCCTGTTCAGGGGAGTGTGGTTTCAGTCATCATCAGCCCATGTTTCTGTCTCCAAATATCATACCTAGGGAGAAGAATGCAGAAGCCGGGGGAAGAAACCAACTTCAGAAAAACGTAGGGGGTAGCCAGCACGATCACAAACAATTGAATTAGCATCTCTGTAGATGTTCACCCTTCTCATCTCCTTCCTCTCCATGAAGGTGGGCTCGCAAACCTGTTTCACATTGCACTGGTGGGGAACTGTGGCTAGATATTACACTTCAGTCAAGGGGCAATGATTTTCAGCTAAAGGGAGGTTAACGGCTGAAAACATGTTAGCTTGAAACACTTGCAGATGATCTGAGCACGCCCTCCATTTTAAGGAAAAAAATAGCGAAGGATACAAACAAAAGCATATGGGTCCAAATATCCCGATCTGGGTAGGGTTATGACTTGGAAACCATTCTGGATCTAGAAGCAGGTTCCTCCCATCTTTATGCAACAAGACAAAATTAAACTGCAGATTTGAACTCCACCAAAGTGTAGAGTTTTCAAAATGCAAAGGTGGATTTTTTTTTTATAGCTTTAGTTTGGCGGTAATAATTTGTTGTGGGATTGTGGTTTGAGTGGAACAAAATGTTCACAAAATGACATGAAACCTGACAATTTTTAATCTGTTAAACTGCAAAACTTGGCCGTACTAATTGGAAGCATTATTAATCTGGGTTAAGTTTGGAATTACTTTTCAATGAATTTGCAGCAGGTTGTGGTTTTGGGCAAAAGCCATGGAAAACTTGGTAGTTTCACAGATTTTTAATGGGAGAAGGGGAAAACCATGGTGATTTTGCTTGAGTTGTGATTTAAGACTTTAGACTTGGTCAAACTGATGGGCTGCTAGGCCATATGAACTAAAAGAACAAGTCCTGCATGTGGAAACTTTCCCACTGAGTGCAGCAGATCTGCTGACAGAGGTCATTCCTGTCAGATCAGCTCTGCAGCTGATAAGCAGCAAGAGATGCATCCAGCTTCTTTATAGAATCAGTGGGCAAGAAGTTCTACGAGACCACAGAAGGAGCTGAGGAGTATGAAGAAATGGGATAAAAGGTTTTGAACCTCTAACTTCCTTGCTACTAAATGTTCACTAATTTGCAAGATCTGTAAGTCCTATTAGCATGGGGAAATTGCCATACTCTCAAGACAGTTAAAAGAACACCTGCTGAAATGCTTGACAGTGACTAAACATGGTGGCTGTGCTAGCCAAGATGTCTTATTTTGTCTGTCTGTAAGAGCATTGAGCTGGTAAAAGCAAACAGTAACTTCAAGAATGTTTGAGCACTCTATTGTGCAGAGAAAGGTCTTCCTAGTTGTCTCGGTGGTGAGATGATCTGCTGGATGAATGACTCACTGAAAGCGTGTGTCATCACTAGCAAATTATTTTCTCAGATTTTTTAAGGTTAGGATCTATCTTCTAGACAGATCTTCATTGTAACACAACCCATGGGACCTACCTCGGTTTATTCCTGCTTGAAATTTCCCTACTTCAATGTTTTAAGTACTTTTTTTTTTTTTTTTTTAGGGAATCCTTCAAGCTCTATTAGAAACTGATCAATTACAAGGACCCTATTGGTGAGTAATTCTGACAGTTAATTTTCTTCCCTCTGAAAAACAGTGTCTTATTTCTGTCAGAATTAATCTAACTTCAGCATCAGACCATGAGATTTGTTAAACATTTGTCCAACAAGTGAAGGAGCCCATCTTTGTGAGAGCTCTGCTGTCTGTGTAGCCATAACTCGTTAGTATCAAGTCATCCTCCAGCCTTCCTTTCCAGAATAAGGCACCCTTTCCTTTAATCAAGTTAGTGTGGTTTTTTTCTGAGTCCTCTTCATTTTTTTCAGGACCCTTTTTCTGAACACCAACACAATTGTAGGAGCCATCACACCATTGTGAAACACAGAGGACACCTTGCTCTGCAATGGACCCTGCTTTGCACAGCCAAAGGTTGTCTTGGCCTCTTTGGACACTGAGCTTGAGTTTGGCTGACTTTCTACCAGGATCTGGAAATCTCTTCAGGATCACCGGTCTCCTCACTTGGTAAGTCTGGCCTCCTTTGCTGTCCCTTGCTTGTGCTGTGTCACAGTTATGGAGCAAACTGGATTCGTCTCCCAGATCAGCTGTTACATCTTCGCCATTCACCAGTCCCTCACAGTCATTATCTTATTTGCCAACTCCATCAGCAGGGAATGGTTGTTAAAGAGTGAAGGGCCAAGAACCCAGCTCATGAGGCTGGCCGATTCCCCAGTGACAGTTTTATTTGAGGACCTATCAGTTGGTAAAACAATCCAAGACTATCATTTACATCAGCAGTATTACCTTTACCAATTAAACTTGTACATGCTCCGACATTATAAAATTATTTGGCTAGGGTCTGTTTTTAATAAGTTCATGGTAATTTCAATATAATTCTAGGGTTTTTTTTCCCTTTAATTCTTAATAGAGTCCCCAAATAGCTGTTCTATTATTTTGTTCAGATTGATGTCAGACTGACAGGCTTATATTTATTCATGTCATCCTAGTTACTCTGTTTAAGTGCTGGCACAACATTATCTTCCCTTCACATCTCTAACTTCTCTAGTGTTCCAAGACTTATTCAAAGTCAGCAGCAGGGGTTCAGTGAACATCTTTGCTTCTTGGATGCAAATTATTCAGGAACTGCCAATTAAAAATTTCTAAGTTTAGAAATTATTGTTATAAAAGAAATGGTTGTTTTTCTTACATAAGATGCAATGCATTATCTGACTTTTCCCCAGATACAACTGGGAAATATTTACTCAACATTTTTACTTCTTTGGGTTTATTATTAGTACTCTTAGCATTTCCATTTAGAAGCAATGTGGTACCTTTCTGATGATCCCATTTGTAGATAACATACTTTTAAAACTCAAACTGACCACAGTCTACTTGTGTCCTTTTCTTACCATACTGCTATAATTCACAGCCTGTAATTCATATTCCTTACCATCAATTTACTCTTTAGTACAGGTTCTCAACTTACTAGACATCAGAGGACCCACCCCAGAGAGACCCCTCATGAATAGCCAGCAATAAGCAAAGCTTTGACCAAGCTCAAGCCTTACCAGACACCACTAGTCACTTAGGGGTGAAAGACATTCCTCACAAACCAGGATTCATTATCTTAGTTGTCACTGATCTGCTGTCATTAAGCAGTTGTCGATCATCCACGTTTCTCTCTTTGTACTCTTTCTTGTGATATTTTCAATTTTCTAAAGCCAAGCTTTTCAAAATACCCAGTCCTGGCTGGGGTTATATGATGATGATCCCAACAAACATGATCCAACCATGATGGCTTGTATCTATGCAGCTGCTAGTTTGCACTGTCTGATCTGCTGGTAACCTGTAAAGAAAAAAAAAATCTGGCAGATAGTATGTTGCACACCAGATTCTCCACACCGCGTGTTACACGCCGCATGTATTTAAGTTGTGCTATGCCATAAATGTGTTGCTAGATGCAATGGGGAGTTTCTCACTTGCAGTACACAGGCTGCAGCACCTGTGACAATGCAGTTTTTTGTCCCTATGCATCATAATCTGGGGAGCTAAATTCACTCTTCCCTCTTGGCTTTGGAGTTGATGCTGGTTGTACTCATCTCAGACACCGTTTCTAAGGACAGTAATCCATAACAATATGCGAACATTCGTACCCGAGGTGCTAAAATGTTGGAAGCAGGCCAAAACCCTTTTCACAAACAGTGCAAGCCCTCCTTAGCTTTTGCTCAGCTGATCCTCCTGAAATACGCAACAAAGATTGATTTAAACATTCCGGCCATGGGAATCTTCCTGCCAGATTTCAGCTATAGTGACCAGGTCAAGCTTGTGTTTCTAAAGGAGCAAAAATTGTTCCCAATTCGCTGTCCAGGCAATTACAGAATGTCTTTTCTTGGCCTATAAAGATGTTTTTTCTGAACTTTCTGATTTGGTGCTAAAGGAACGGTCGGATCTTTTCTTGTTTGTCACCCCTTTGCTCCAGCGTGCCAGGAAGGTCAGTTCCTTCCCGAAGCGGAGGCTCCCCAGCCTGCCACAGCCCCTGCACAAGAGAACAGAGCCAGCCGAACCACAACCTAATGATAGCTGCTCTTGGCATTTTAAAATGGCCAGTGGTAATTTTGCTTATGAAATAAAGTTTCTAGCTGTTTCTCACGTAGAACAGGAGACAGCCTGTCTCAGTGCAGATTGAATTATTATAATGAAGCAATCATCCTTTTACTGCCAATCTACCCATACTCTGACGGGGTTGTGCCAAGTGATAAACAGAGACAACAGCAAATGCAGCTAAGATATTGGCTGGCTCCCTCCAGAAAGTCCCCTCAGGTTTTTACAGAGGCATGGAAAGAGAGTCTAGGTTGGGCCAATGTTCTGTGATAATTAGGATGAGGATAAAGAAGTGAAACATGAGGTCATTGTTCTTTGAATGCCTAATTCATTCATTATGTTTATTAGGATAGTCTGGCTGGTTTTCATATTGATTTAATGGAAATGTGTCACTTCGTGAAATTCCCAGCATTATTTTCTTGTTGATATTCAGTTTTGGGTAAAAAGCACTGAAAGAATAAGTTAATTTGAAACAAACTGGTCATCTATTAGCAAAGGCTTATTCTGCCTCTTGTATGTGTTTGTTGGATGATAATGGTGAGGCTGAGACCAGTCATCTTAAAACTCATTCTCCAAAATGAAACCAAGTAGTACTTGGGGCTGACGGCTTGCTCTGACCGGAGAGGTGGAGTCTACCTGAAGCAAGTAGACAGCCAAGGCTCAAATAAACCCAGGGCAGGATTTATCCCACCTGGCTTTAGGAAGCTAGAAGGAAGCTTTTGTCATCAGTGGAGAAGAGCAGGTTTTTCTGGGGCCTCAGACTTCCTTTCCTATAGTAGGTGTCCACATAGTCTTCAGTTTTAATTAACGACCGTTACTCATTATCAGCAGCCCCAAACTCTATGGGCAGCGCTGGTCCCCTCAGGTCCCCTCTGCCCAGAGTCCTGCCCAAGCTGGGTGAGGCTGGCAGAGTGCAGGTCTAAGCCAGCCCATCATTTTGCACTGAAAGTGTGGTCATTTGATCCATTTCTTTAGAATTCAGAGTCTGAGAGAGAACAATGCAATTCTCGCAGTTCTTCCCTTCCAACTGTCCTGCCAGACTTGGAATGATCTTCAGCCATTTGGGAAGGTATTATACTTGCAAATCCATTTATTACTTTGACTTTGGCATTCTCATTAGAGCCCTGGCTGTACGTCTGAACTATTACCCCAGCTCAGTTTACCTTCTTGTAAACTTTGCTGATATGTGAAGTGTTGGATGGGTCCTATGTAAAGCATATTGTCCTATTAAAACACATTTAAAGAGTCTTGTAAACCCTGGAGATTAACCCCAATGTTTATGGAGAGTTATAGATGCTAATTCTTGCATACTTGTCATTCCAGAGCATGGCCTGGTGGCAAACATTCTTGCTACCCCACAGCATTTACGTCAATGGGATTTGTCCATGCTCTGATTCCTTAGGACAGAGAAAAGAAAGGGTGGGAAAGTGAGGAATATCGGCATTTACCATCCTGGACTAAATTAGCTGGTCATAAAATCTTATAGCTATCTCATAACAGGAGACCTCAGACTGGGAAATAGAAGAAGGACCTTCCCCAGAGGACAGTTTTGGTTAAGAGCGTATTGATAAGAGGTGGTCTTGTCCTGTTGGAAGAAGAGTTTTCTCTTTCAGTTTTTGTTTAATGTTCCTGTGATGGGGCACATCTGTGTATGATCTCCTCTCCTCCCTGCCCTGTCAAACACGCTGAGTTGGCAGATGCAACCCCACAAACCTTCAGCTTCCTCACCGGCTGTAGGCATCTTACTCTGCCTAGCACCCACCAGTTTCTTCCCTTCTGGGTTTAGCAGATTTTTAACATCTACAAGCTTCTTCCTGGTGGTAAAATAGTAAATAAAAAAGTGATGAACTCAACTGTTTGGTGTATATGGGTGTAACTGTAGGAAAATATGGTCTGTATGTTCATCTAAATATGTATATATATTGGTTCAGTGTATTTGTGTGTGTGTGTGTGCATATGTGTATACATGTGTGTATGCACACACACAAGCAGTGTGGTGCATATATATGTGGCTAAAATAAATCTGAGGAAATGCAATTTGCCTGAGCTGACACCTAACTGTACCACTGCCTTTGCTGGTATCTTAAACAAGTAAGTTTGTAGATTTCCATAAAGCTAATCCTGGCAGCTGTTTGGTGGGGTTGAAGGCACGTTTTGGATGACATAATTTCTTTAGGAGTCAACAGATGTATCAGTTATGACACTCAGTGGAGCCAGAGCTAGCTCAAGAATTTGAATGTTAAGGATAGATGGGCTTTTTGGGGAGAACTGAGGTTTATGAGAGAGACCACCGTGAAAGGAGATGATGGGGATGGAAAGGTAGTGCCACTCTCACCAAGCGCTTTGGGAACAGCTGCCGGCCCGAAGGGTTGTAAGGGGTACCTGCAAGCAACTCCTTTCCTAATGTTGATTATTCCTGTCTTCAGGAGAACAGGTCTTTATAGTTTTTTTGTTTTGTTTTTTTTTTTCTTTTTTTTGCCTAATTTGATAAACAGATGCCATCAATAAATCATCTGGTTTTATTGTCTTCTTAATTTGACACAATATTCTGATTCCAGATTTTGACTGACCACCATGATTAAGAGAAGTGAGGTAGATGGAAATCAGTCATCCTCGCACTAGCCAGCTGAAAACCAGTTTTTTTGACGGAGGAGGGTTCCTTGAAGCTTGAAAGAAGAGAAAGTGCTTTACATAATTGGGGAAACCAAGAGGCAATAATAGGACAACTAAAGGAAAGCAGATCATACAGTCCTTTTTGGTTAGACTGCTACTTGACAAAGCCGGGCTAATAATTTGTCAGCAAAAATCAATCTGATGAATTTAATATATTTTTTTCTTTTTAATGTGTTTCCAAGAGAGCTTATTATTTTGAATGCATTCATTAGTCAACAATACTTTCTGGGTAACTTTTGAAAAATGTTTCTTACTTTCTTGGCCCAGAGAAGGTGGTACCTAGAGGAAGGTACACTCACCTGTATAAGGAGATTTTATGTGCAACATAGATGGTGAAAAAGACATGCTCCCTTTGGCTTTTGGAGCATGCTGGGACTCCTGGTTTCTGGTAGCAGTTAAATCTTTGGAAGCTCTTTCCCTTAATCCCTGTGCTGTGGCCAGCCTCAATAAACAGATATGACTGGGAGAGATGTGTGAAATAACTCTTGCCTCCATGATGATCTATCTGCATATCCCGAACATTTGATTGTGCTCCCAAATTAAAAACGTAAATGATGCCCTTGTAAAGAGCCACAGGCATCCAGCTCCAGGCGGCGCTAAGCACAGCCATTTTACACAGATGTAACATGCAGCTAGTGGTTTTTTTGGCCAATGTTTAGTCCGGTTAGAAATACCCACCAACTACCTTATGATTACCTAGTGCTTCTGAAGGCAAGATTTGCCCTGCCTTGTTTAAAAAAAAAGAAAAAAAGTTACACACAAAATGTCATCCAGAGTTCACTTCTTAGTATCTAAAACTGCATCTACACTACCTTGCAGAGTGATTCTTGGGGCACTCGTGAGAAGACTATCTCCTGGCTGTGCTACTAACCTTCAGGTGCACCCTCAGTCTGGACTGTCTTATAACTCCTGGGAGGAAACATGGGTGCACGTGATTATTTCAGGCCCTGTTTATAGTGCAGCCTGTGAGCGACAATGCAAAACCTAGCACTCTTTTCGATCAGGTTGTTTTTTGGTTATAACTTTACAACAATTAAATTATCCTGTGAACAGTTGTGTGGGCACCGCATGGAAATTTTACTGATAATGGCTGAATTTCAACTCTTGCCGTTCCACAACCTCTCATTTAAGAAATTTGCCTCGTAGGAGCAGCTTCTGTGTCTTGCTGACCCACGTGCTTGCACCCAGAGCACAGGTTACAGCAAAAATGAAGCCATAACACCAGCAGAGAGCTAAAGACAGTTTTGCCTTTGGGTGACTGAGAAATTTGAGTTTGTTATCTCAAATAGCTGAAACGTAGGGAGCCAAGATTACTTCATCTTGGAGCGGTGCAGAGTTGGATGAAGACAGCTCCTCCACAGAGGGAGAAGAGGAAATGCTCCCCTTTCCAGTCATTTATTAATTTCATGGCTGACATGGGATGGCCGATAGCTTTAAATAACAAATCCATTCATTGCATTTGCTTATGGGAGCTGACTGCAGCGGCTGATCTTGCCACAGGGTGTGGACCAGGCGCTGCATGCATTTCCCATGGCTGTGTAGTACCCTTCCAAACACCGCAGCCTGGACCTTGGGGCTACCAAAACAGCAGCCAGGCATGGGCAAAGTGCACGGCACACTGCCTATGTAGAGCATCTCCCCCCCGCAAAAAAGAGAAAAACTATATGACTGGTAAAGGGTTCGGGGACAGAAGGCTGGCAAGTTCTGCTCATATTCTGGGAGCCGTAGTGGCCCCTCAGGGTTGGTCTCCCCACCGTTTTTCTCTCAGTGGAGTTAATTTAGACATTTGCTCTGCAAAAAAATGTTATGTGCAGGCCTCATATGCTCCACTTGAGCAGGAATTTCTTCCGTAGTCACAGCAGGTCTTTGTGGGTGCAAGGGTGGCCGCGGGAGCATCTGCAGTCTCACGCCTTGCACATGCCCAAAGGGAGCGGAAAAGCCTCCGGGCTGCCGTGCGGGGCTCCCTCTGCAAAGGCCTCGGCAGCGAGGCGAGGTGGCGAGCAGCAGAGATCGGGCTTTCAGCGTTACGGGGAGAGCCCAAAACTTCAGGATTTCCTAGTCACTAACAAATGTACCTTTATTGGATCTAGTTTGTTTCTTCCTCGGTGAAGAAAAGAGAAGGTGTTGTTATTTGGGCCCGTAAAGAAGACTAATCAGGAAGAAACCAGCAGAGCTGAGCGGCTTGCAAGCTAAAGCAACATGCAACTATTGAGTTTGGTTCTGGGTGAATGATTGCTTGATTGTGCAGTTACTGGAAAACGCGGTTTGAGTGGTAGTGCAAGTGGTTTGTCGTAAAGCCTTGGGAGACGCAGGGTTCCTGCTAAGCATAGGCTCCCCCACATCCGCTGATGAACGGGGACCCTCCGGGGGGGCATGCAGGAGTGCTGGCTGCATGGCAAAGGGTGGAGAACGACGTGGATGCCGAGGATGCTGGCCGCCCAGCAGCAGGAAAGCCAGCCGGTGTTCCTGTCGGAAGTGCGGGCCCTTCGTGGAAGACAAGGCTGCAGCATCACCAAGCAAACAAGAAGTGGCAGCCTCAAATGAAAATAATTTGGTGGACTGAATGAAATTGGTAAAAGATTTATGTTGCTTAGAAACATGCCACTCTACCTTTCTGCTTGCGAGGGCGTTGAGGTTATAGCCCACAGTAACGACTGCAGAGACAGCAACCAGTAGCTCATTGTTTGCGAGCAAGGCCCCGTGTTAATTGTTTGTTCTCCCAAGCAATTGCTTGTTGCAATTAATCTGTGACTGATCATTAAAAAACCTATTGCCTGTTTTTAAAATAGACTCTTTCTCCCATACCTGAGCTTGTGTTGCGGGGCTTTAGCTGGCTGAGCAAAGGAAGGGGAGGCCACTAGTAGGTTGACTTGACTTGGCATTCATACCAGCTCCAGCCTGCCTGAGCTTGGGTTAGCATTGAATGGGCCGTGGCTTAGCTGGGACTGCCCACAGCTGCTTGCCTGCTTCGGCTCTGCCCGGGCACTCCTTCAGACGAGTGGGGCTGGCGGGACGGGTAAGTCAGCGTGTCTGGTCTGACCCCTGAATGGCGTTTTCCTGCTTGGATGAGCACAGCAGAAGAAAGAAGGTGCAGATCATGGGAAAGTGCTGAGAACTTCCCTTGATGAGCCAATTACTCAGACTTTCCCCCTCTGATTGTGTCAGGTGCCTCTTTCAAAAACCTTAACTCACACTGTTAGGAGTTTAATTTTAGGCTCATGCCTCCCACATATGGCTTTTATACTGTGGGAAGCCTTCAGACATATCACACTTAATCTGTTTGTCCTTATTCATTTTCTTGCCATGCTTGATATTTGTTTTTAATCAAGAACAACTTTTCTGCCTCATGCATTCATCCAGCTAAATGATAATGTGCAGTTCTGCTCCAAGAAGTCACTATGCGATTGCTGCATCAGTTCAAAGACAGGCTTGCCGAGATGGGTGGCAATATGGCTTTTTCTTCTGCTGCCGCTAAGCAGCCAGCACAATTCTGAGGCAGTAAAATAAATTATATTTTATTTCGTGCCTCATCAAAAGAAATGACAGATAAATTCCCTATTGGTGGCCAGCTGTGTGGCACCTTGAGGATGCTTGTAGGACTTTTCCTAGGAGGGGAGTTAGTAAGGACAGAAAGATTCCTCTTCAAGTGACACTGTCCATCTGCTTATTAGAAAAACCATAGCGAGCAAAAGCTTTGCCCTTCAGAAGACAACAAGAGCTTTGCTACAGACTTTCATAAAACCGGGATTAAACTCACCTACTTTTAACACAAATAGAGCAAATTTTGCACCCAATACATCTGACACATTTCCCATTGAATTTACTAGTAGCTGAAATGGGATCTTGGGTCTGAAAGATAGTAAACTCAGAGCCACAGCCATATTTCACTGGGGAGCCTACAGTCTCGTACCGCAGCTGACGCTGCCAAGGCAGAAGTACGTGGAAGACAAATGCAGATGTTTTAGCTCTGTAAACCTTGGAGTCAAACTGGAGGAAGAAGTGGATTAAAAGAAAATACACTCTTGCTTCCTTTACAGTCATTGAAGCCATGACAGGGAGAAAGGAAAATGCTTGTCCACAACATGTATCCATGCAAACATAAGTTTGCGAGGTGTTAGAGGAAATAAATTCTATGAAAGCAGCTTTGTAAAAAGATAAGGAAAAAAGGTGTATGAAGTTGTTTGTTTGGTTTTTTTTTGTTCAGCCATCACTTTTTAATCTGCTGCTTTACTTGTGTTGGCTATTTTAGGGAATGTGAGCTGTTTGGGAATACCTGACACACACATCAGGTATTTTCCATGTCAGAATCACCATTTAGGAGATATCATTGTGTTTTTCAGCACTTGTTATCTGTTAGTGAAAGAGACGAGTGAATGAATCTACATTCCCAGCAGAGCTGCCCGGGTGGGATGGACATCCTGTACAGACAGCCTCCTCACAGATGTTGCCAGACACCAGCACTTTAAAGCTGCTTATCTTTCACCTTCCATTTTTGCGTACAAAATACCCTGCAAAAAGTACATGCTCTGGAGGGGTCAAGGGTTAGGTGAGACATAGCCATACCTAATTTCTCTTTTACCCTCCCTCTCTCACAGAAACCATCCTGCAAGCCTCTTGTTTTTTTTAACATCAGCCTTGCTCTGGTTTATAAGGGGTGTTTTGCTGCACGGCCAAGTTTTACAGTGCCCTACACCGATGCTGGTTTGTTCCATCTGTGCTCCTTGGAACATCATCTTGGACGTGGGTGGCCAAGAGGGGCCACACTGCAGAGCTGCGGTGTGACACTGCTGGTGCATGGCGGGAGGACGGGGCACACGTGGGCTGCTGTTTCACTCAGCTGTAGATGCAAAGACAAGCTTTAGCTGATCTGTGTGTAACCCCTGGGTGAGCAAAACCCTGGCCTGGTGTTTGTTACCTTCTTGGGACTCAAAGCCTTGGCGCTGCCTTGGTTCTCATGTGGGTTCTGGGGATGACGGATTAAAAAATCACCTGTGTTTTGCTTTCCTGAAAGATGCTACAGTCGTGAGACAGCTGGGAAAGTGGTGACGTTACAAAAACCAGAGTGACCACGGGACAGCTGGAAGGGAAGTGATGCTTAGTCAGATGGTTTGCTCTTCGCTGGGCCAGAATTTCTCCCCTGCTGAAGAGGTATCCCAGTATTAATTCGATGTGTCTCCTTTTATGGCGACAGTTTTGGGTTTGGCTTCTGTCAGCACCCACGTAACTGAATGACTACTTCTTTAGTGAAGTAACCATTAAGGACTCAAACTGTTTGACACTCCATAGGCAGGTGTAAGAAATGACAGCTAAAAAACCCATGACATCAGTAAAACTTCTACAACAAGAAGATTTGATATTTTTTTTTTTTCAGACAGAAACAGAAAATGTATCTTTAAACTTTGATCTTCTTATATGTCATTAGCTAAAGCAACTATAATCCTGGGTTAAAATAAAAGATCCTTCTTAAGTCCTCTTTAAGTTAGTCTTACCCACATTTCAGTCAGGTACTGAAGAAGCAAACAAAGCAAAGCAGCTTTTCAGGCTCGTAAATCAGAAAGCTTTTCGCATCATACTAAAGCTTTGTGCCAGAATTTATTTTAAAGATAAATGTACAGATATGCTCTGCCTGAAACACCCACAATTGCTAGAAAACACAGAGAGGCTTTGAAGGATTAAAACAGAGCATGGGACCTGCAAATAGAGCTTGGCTAATAAGGGTTTTTTTCAGTTCATTGGCAGTACTGAAAGAACTAAAACACAATTTGTTTCAGGTTGCCCCAAAATGAGAATATTCAAAGTGTTTTGGATGAACAAAAGAGTGAAAAAAATCATTTGTGGCTGAACAAAATGGCTTATTGTGCCTGAAATCAAACATTACAAGTATTTAGTGAAGCTGGAACCCTGTTTTCAGTCATGAAAACGTAGCATTTCATCTTAAAAATATGAATATTCAGTTGTTTTTTTCTCTTTGTCAGGGTCTTTTAAGGTCTTGTTTTTTCTGACCAGTCCAACTAGGCAATGTTGGACATAAATTAGAACTTACTTTTGTCAATCTGTGTCAGCATTTTCCAGGAAAAATCTATAGCCTTAAATGCCATCCATCTGTCCAGCCAGAAACCATGATGTTACCTGCTTCTAATTTGTGTAATAAGTGTGATTCACTAATGACATGCAACTGTTTGGAAATGATCACAAATTCTCACTCTTACAGCAGACCTCTAGCTTTTCATCCTTTTAAGGTAATAATGCACTGAAAAAAAGAAAGAAGGCATTGGTCCCCGCTGCCTCTTTGGAGGGAGGTTTGTCTCTGAAGTGTCAGCTCCATGTCCCATGTAGCTACATGAATCATGGAATCTGCTAGGGCTGCCTGGCATGAATAAGTTTGTAGACCCCAAGTGAACAAGTTCTTGAATGTTGTAATCAACTAGAATTTTTAATGGTGGGAAATCTTCCATCTCTCAATGGGCTCTTACCTAAAATACATTATGCAAGACTTTTACCATCCAATCCTGAGGTAATGCAGAAAGCTATTGAAAACACATAATGCATGTTATTTTACATAATAATGTTGTATGTGCAGCACATATTCAAAGTTATTTGCCCTGCAAAGACCTGTGGTAAAACATATGCTGACCTTAGTAACATTTCCTTTTTCTTTTTAATTTGCAGCATATATGGTTGTTGAAGAGCCAGTGCTTCCCTGTCTGTGACAGCCTTGCATTTGAGAGCCGGTATGGGAAAATATAACGAGGAATGAATATATCTGTCAACTTCATATTTTTCTGGCATATTAATGCACATCACGGGGTGAGATCCTCAGCTGCTGAATATTGGGCCCCTGTGTGTTTCCTCTGTATAGCGTACTGTGAAGCCCAATGGTTGTAATGCAGAAACAAAGCAAACCCACCAAGCCTGGAGCGACTGCAGTGTTTCATAGCCCCACACATGAACACAGTGGTGTTGCCAGGACTGTCAAAGCAGCTGTGCAGACTCCCAGCCCCCAGCGAGTTCGATGCTGCACCTCAGTCAATCGAGGTAAGGACTTTGTGAGGGTCAGCATTTGTGTTAATTAGAATAACTGAGATACTTGTCTGTTTTTTTCTTTTGATCTCTGTCATCCATGGATACGTGCGCTCAAGCTGGAGAGTATTCCTTTGACTAGGAAGACCACAGTGCTTTTTGTTTCTTGGTATTGTCCCATAGGACTAGCTCCCGGGACACAGTGGAGGAGGATTTTCAGAGGGTTACTCAAAATCTTTTCTTTGCTGGGAACTGTGTACAGCCCCAGGAAACAAACACAGAGGAGGGCATGGAAAAGCAGCAGACATTAAAAGCACTATCACATGCTTCTTTTCCATTCTCAGAAGCCCTGGTTGTATACTCTGCCTGTTCTCTATGAGGAAGAAGTCGTGGGGGTGAGGGCAGGGGGGCTGTCCTTCAGTTCACTGAGGAATGACTTCTCTTTGCCCTTCTCCACACAGGAATGGGAACCCTGCAAGGGAACCCAAAGGGATGCACAGTCCCAGAAGGATGTGCTATCGGTAAAATACGACGCTTTGCACAGCTTAAGAAATGTAGCAGACGTCCATTAAATCATGTCCTTTGATGGGAAAGACATTTCTACCCCGGGTAAGATCATGTCTTTAGTTCTGCAGATTTACTGCTCGGCTGTGGGGGCTCATGGAAGGCCCTCAGTATTCTGGTACGAGCTGTGCTGCAGCGGCAGCGGGGAAGGTTTACACCTGCCTTGGGCTGGACCACTGTCAGAGGGCAGTGTAACTCTCTGACATGATCCGGTTCTGGACTACAGAGGACAGCTACTCAGAAAATGAGTTTCAAAACAGCAAGTTGATGAAAATCCAGAAACCAATTAAAGACAAAAAAAGTCCTTTTCAGTTCCAGGGAAGCCTAGGCTCCCGCCGGAGCTCAGTTCCTGTTTTTTATTGGCATTGTGTTGATGCCTGCAGGTCCTGCTGAAATGCCAGTAGCCTGATGTGGCCGGCACATGAGCAGAAGAACCAGTTGCAGTGACCTTCTGGCCAGCAGTCGAGCGGAGAGTACAGAAAATAGATGCAGAGGGTACTACTGACAGAGGGGCAGTTACTATTAGGGTAAGCTCTTGCTGTTTCACAGTAATATACTAGAGTATAAAATTGCTCAAGGTACAGTTTTGGCATGTCATATTCCAGTCTTTACCCTGCCTAAGGAAGGCTATGCCTGACAAAGTGATGTGCGAAGAGTGATATTTTTTTTTCCGTCGGTACCATTCTGCAAAGTGAGGACCTGAGCCCGTCACCAGGACCTTGATGGGTCACACAGACCTGCTGAGCTTCCTATGGCACTGCAGTGTCTATGCCGGAGTCCTCTGGGTGCTAGGGCCCCTCACCACTCAGGGTGGCTGGAGTCCTGAATCCTTTATCAACAACCTTCTTCCACAAGAAGGGAGAGAAATGTATGGGTGAGGGAAGACTGAAGAACAGTATAAAAGCAGCCAAGGTGCAGCGTGTGAGTAAGAAAATCACTGGACGTGTCGGTCTGTACAGTGCGGCACGCAGCCAAACTGACACCGTGCACTTTTTATCGTGAGCAACAAAGTAAACAAACTTCATGGCCACTTTGCAGTTTTTCAAAAAAGACCCAGGCAGAGAGGCACGTGATGTGAAGCACAGGGAAAATAAGTGGGATTTGGGTTTTCCAAAGGCAAGCAAGCATGATTTTGCCAGCTGCCAGAGATACACATGATCTCCCCCTAACCCTTCCACCCCAAAATGAGTGGTACTTGGCAAAGACAATCCCAGCCAGTGATACTGGGGGGAAGGCACCCTGTCCTCACCCTCCAGACTGGTGACTGTTCGTAGGAAGAGAGTCCTGAACAACAGCAATACCCCCTGCACTCAACCTTTCTCAGCTGACTGATTCACTCTTTTTATGGGGCTAACCCATCTGCAGTCCTTTGCTCCACAGCCAGAAATTATTTACTGCCGTCTTCTTTTTTTTTTTGCGGTAGAATATGCTTGCTCCACACCCGCCTACCCCCCTGGGATGCTGTGCGGCAGACAGACTGACAGCTGGGTCCCACCCTGCACACCCAAAGCCCATCACAGCACCCTTGGGAGCTCAGCATTGCCTAAGAAAGTCATACATTGAAATGTAGGGCACTGAACTCAGTCCCCTTTGCTCCTTCCACCAGCGATGTCGGCTCAGAGCAGGGGTTTTATGGAAGCTGGTAGCTTTGGTGGGTTTGGATCTTGGTAAGGAAGAGGGTGGGACTGCAAAGCTATAGATAGGGAGGGCGGGTGGGTGGCCTGGGGTGTCAGTGGGACCGTTCCCTGCTCTGGAGCAAGCCCAAGTGTATCTGCATTGCGCCCGGCAGCCCACTCATTCCCAAGCATTTTGGACCAGCTCCCCACTTCTTTGCCTGAAGTCTCTCGGAGATCCCCAGCGTAGGCACCCCATGCCAGCAAGTCTGTGAATTTCAGGATTTAATATTGTTCTGAGTATTATTTATGGCAGAACCCTTTTTCTAGCCTAAACGAATTATTCCTTCATCTTTTCCCTATAAATCATGCCTTTCAGTCCCTTGCAGCTCCTCTGGCTCCTCTTTCCTATGTGCTCCCATCTGCCCGTGTCCTCTGCAGAGCCTGGTGCCAAGGTCTGGGCGGAGGGCTGCTGCTGAGGGCTCCTCAATGCGGAGCAGAGTAGAGTAATTGTTTACAGTGCTTGCTGGCATGTCCCAGAGTGACATTTGCCTTTTTTCCAACAGTGTCACATTGTCGATTCATGCTCACTCCCGGCTTCGCTCTGATCCCCGAACTGGTTTGTGCAGCAGCCCAGTCCATCTCACCAGCTTGTCCTTCTTCTGGGCACCCGAGTTTTCCTTCCTGAATGCTGCCCTCCACATCTGTCTTTCTGCATTTCACCCTGCTGATTTCAGATCCATTTTATTTTATCAGGACTGCTTTGAATTCCAGTTTTGTCTGTGAAGGTGCTGCTCAGGCCTCTCCAGACTCATGCTGTTGAAGATCTTATTGAAGCCAAGATATACCACATCTACAGCATACCCCTACCCACCAGCCCCATGACCCTGCCAGAGAAGGAAATTCAGTTCGTTTGACATAATTTGCTCTTCACAAATCCATGTTGGCTGTTTCCCTTCCCCTTGTTATCCTCTGAGTCACGGACTGATTGTCTAATAATTTGGCTGAGTATTTTTCAGGGTGTCAAACCTTGGTTGACTGCTCTATCATTTCCCAGGTAGTCCTTCTCTTCCTTTCTAAAGCCAGGCACCATGCTTTGCCCTCGGTTGGTGAATCCCACATCTCAAAATTCATTCACACCTGGCTTATTGGGAGCAGTCTCCCCGGGATTGCCAGGAGCGCCGGCAGTACGCAAGGAGTACATGGCCAGTCTCGTAGGCAGATCTGCACACACTTACTGGCCAGCTTTCAGTGAGCCATACGTTCCCAAAAAGCAGTTTGCTTCTTTCCAACATATAGCAAAAATGGTGTCATAGGAAGAAAGGCTGCCGCAAATAAGTCAAAATCTGCTGTGTAATTCTGGGAGCTGAATTTGTCCCACGAGAGGTGAGTCTCCGTACACGGGTCTGGGAGCGATGCCTGAGCTGACCAACAGAACCGCTGTCTTCTGCTGTATTTTTGGAAAGTGTCACAAGGAGTTAGCTCCTCCAAAATAATTAAAAAAAAAAAATAAATGGTGCAACATCCTCGCATTCACCTCTCCTAAAATGTCTTCTGGTGGAGCTCTCCCCTGTTCCCTTGAGATTCACTACTGAGTTTTCTGAATTTGGGAATGACGTTATTTCCTTGATCTTAGCCTGGTCCCCCAGCCACCTAATCCTGCACTACTTGCACCTACCCACATGCTCTAAATCCCTGTGCAATACCTTTTACAGGCGCCTTCTTTAAAGATAAACATATGTTATAATAATAGTAAAATAACACATTACTCTCTCAGGCCTTCACACTCGTTAACACTCATCTGGATCTATGCAACCTCATTTTTATGTCTATAATTTTATTTCCATAAATTTTAAATCCATACCTAGGCTGTGGGATTCAATCACAGGTAACTAATGCCTTTCTTTATGAATCTTACTGTTGGTGCACTTAACTGTAGTGTGGAGTACAAAGCACAAAAGAAAATTTCTTTCCTGGGGACCACATGTTAAAAGAATAAAGCTCTGACTTAATGCCGTAGCCTTGCAGAGTAGCACAGTCAACAAACCACTATTAGATCATGGGATAAATATCGACAAGTTCCAGAGTATTGTTTAAACCTGTTGCTATAGTAATTTGAAATTTTGTTCTACCAACTACTTAAAAAAGGGGATGAAACAACACATTGGTATTTAATTCTTCTCACGTTTGCTGCGTTGGCACCGCTCAAAACAGAATCGTCTGCTTTTAAAAGAAAAGTGGAGCATGGGCATCTCTAGGCCAAGTTACTCTGCATAGGCTTCCACCCTGGAAATTATTTTTTCATATTAATGGAGAAGAACAGTCTTTTCCCTGGTCACTCAGCCGATGCTTTAAGGTTCACAGCTCCAAACCAGATGACACTGCCTACTTTTGGAGCCACATAAGTTTATAATTTCATGTGAAGGTTAAGTGTTTTAATGGGTAGTCACAGAAGGGCACGGGGTCATGTAGCAAGCTTTCCTGAGCAGTGAACGCCGAGGCTCTTAAGCACAGTGCAGGAAGGCATGTATCATCCATAATGTATGGACTACCCCTGAGCAGACTTTCTGCAGTGTGAAAAGATGGTGTAAGTGCGTAGGGGAACAGCAGAGATGAAGGTCAGGAACCTGGGCAAGCCTGAGGGGACTAGATTAACTGTAGGACTGACAAAGGATCAAGCGCTGACTCTTATCCAAGTTACTTCATAGCTGTGGCAACTGCGTGAGGCTCGTGTCCCTTAGCAGGACCCAACACACTGATCAGTAATAATTTTTCCTTGTTTCTTACGCATTTCCTTCCATACCCCTAGTAAACCACAGTACAGTCTTCTGAGACTGCATCAGTCCCCTCCTGCATGCACAAGTTGCTGCAAAATGTGTGTAATTTGAGAAAAAGTTTCTTTTGCATTTTCTCTGAAGTAGGCAATACTCTTTTGCCCCTCTGTTTTTCACTGTTACCTTTACACCCAGTTAGAGGTGTCCTGCTATGTAGTTTCTCAGGATTTTACAGTTACTCTTTCTTAATATAAAGCTGTAATTTAAGTCTTAGCATTTTGTAACACTAAGGCTCTGGAAGGGAAAGGAAAGTGCTTTTCAGTCTGTGGTACACACATTGTGCTAGTCTGTAAGGCAGCAGACGGGTGGTCTGTGGATGGATAAAAGAAGTAAGAAAATCAAAGCACGCCCATACACATCTGAGAAACAAACAAACTGGGAGGGGAAAACAGACTTAAAAATTAACATCTGAAGATTAGCATCAGTTGCATTTGGCTGCAGAGGAAAAGCAAATTGGCAGCACTACACAAGCTGGCTCTGGAATTTTTTTTCAAGTTGATGCATAGCTTTTGGAATAAGGAATGTTAAAAAGCACTGTTGGGCGGTATTGCCCACACTGTTGCATAAAGAGTTATGGACACAGCTACACCACCATGTGAAATCTGGTAAGTGCCACTGTCTAAAAGTCTGGGGATAGTACAACTGCTGTTGTATCTTTGATTTGGCACCATACTGCAAATTATTAAATAGATGGCTGGCTGCTCTGAAGTTACTGCGTGAAGGCCTTTGATGGCAAAGACTGGTAAAAGTGAGTTTCATCGGGTCATGCAAGCCAGGATTTGTCACTCTGGTGAGTTTTGGTACCTGCCTGGGCACACTCGCTGTCCCGCGACTCTCTGCAAGAGCATCCCTGGAAATGTCAAATCTTTCCATCGGCAGGGACTGACTCACACCCCTGGGTCCAGCCTTTCTCTGAGGAGCAGCCTTTGCCCCTTCCCAGTGCGCAGAAACCAGGCGGCTGGCGTCCTGCCCTCGGCTCGTTTGTCAGAAACTGGGATCCTTTCTTTTCTGAGTGCGTGGCCGCAGAGCAGTGAGCGTGCTGCCTGGCCTGGCAATGTCCTGCAATGTCCTGGGGCTGAAAATGTTTCTCACGGCTCTGGTGACTTGCTGCTGGGGGGGTGACAGCTCTCAAGATCCCCTGGATGACGTGTTTGTTTTTTTTTAATTTTCCTTTTTTCCACCTTGCAGTGCTGGCAGGTACAAACCTGCTACTCACAGCTCAGTAAGCAAACTTTTTCGCAAGGAAAGGTTTTTGTCCCCTCCTCTGCACTGATCTTAACGTGCATGACCCAGAAAAGAAGACATCCTGGCGGAGGGAGTGGAAGGAAAGGGGAGCAAACACTCTGCTCTCTCTCCGAGGACTGCTCCGCAACTGCCACGAACACCTCCGAGGGCTGCTTCCCTCGCTGAATTTCATGCAGGGCAGGTAAAGAGAAATTCAAATGGTCTTCTTTGCGCCTGCAACTCATTTGGAAAGTGCCACACTGCAGGTGCAACTGAAGGGTTCGGGACCAGTTTTTTTAATAATCTACCCTGAAGCACCGTTGCTTGGGCTGCTGGCAAAATCGCTGGCTGAGTGATGGGGCCAACAAATGCTTTTGCACTCTCATTAGGCCTCATATTTGCAGGGCTCCACACGTAGCTCTCATCTGGATCCTGACCCACAGAGTTTATAAATATTCAAAAGGTGACAATCTAGTTATTTTTGCATGAGTAAGTTGTCTGGGCAGTAGAGAACTGTAGCTGCTACTCCAGCCTGGAAACTGAGGTAGTTTGTGTCTCCTCGCCTCCTTTTTCCATGGGAAACAACGGCAGACAATTTCATTCAGCATTGCCTGCAACGTCCTGCCCCAGGCGCTGTCAAACACCTCCTGCGCAAAAGCGTTTGGGGAGCGAGCATTTCTCATAGCTACACGCTGTGATGTGCAAATTTGTCTGCTTGCCTGCCTGATGCAGCCATCCTGAAGCTTTCAAGCCTGAAGAGGAAGACCCTTCATTTTGGAGCCACAAGCCTCCCATGCCAAAATGGGCTGGCAAGGAAGCCATGTTGCAGGTCCCCATCTCTCCAAGTGTGAGAGCTGGTCTCTTCCCTTAGGGCCACCAGGAGTTTTCTCTATGCAGAAGCCCAGGAAATGTCATGGCTGCAAGTTTTGGGTGGGGAAAGAGGAACAACGTGGTCCGTTAAAGATTAGCACTGTTGGGCTCCCTAAAGATCACAGGTTGAACTCTGGGGCAGCACCTTTCTGCAGATGCCATGGCAGCATCAGTGAGAATTAGTGGAAAATTTCGTCCAGTTTGTGAAGCAGTAGCTTGGAAATAAAGCAAAAATTACTTGGAAAAGCAATATTTAATGAAGCTGTGCTATTATGACCGAGAAGAAAATATGTTCAAAGAAAATATGAATGAAATGGCTAAGAGGACAGTCCACCTAAGTCCCACAGCAAAAATATTTGGACACTTACCTCACTAGCACACCCAAGGACACCTTGCAGGAGTTATTATTCTTCAGATACGACCCCTTTTTTTTTTTAGCATTGCTTCTTTGCAATGCAAGGGTGGTCTCTGAAGCGCCTCTGTAGGGAACTGTAACTCTATATATGGTATCTGTGAGTTTAGGGATGGAATGCGAGGAGGCAGGTGTAGCCATCCTCTATAGAAAAGGCTCTTGAAAAGTGAAGAGTGACCCTATAAAACTGAGTTGCTTTCTAATAATCGGGAGCAGTTGGCAGGTCTAGGCATTGGACAGGGCTGGAAGTAGGTATGCATATGCAAACATGAAAACAGATATGAAACCAGATAACATTTATTTTACTTAATCTTTGGTAGAGGCACATTCCTGAAGGTAACCAGAGCTCCGCGTCTCACGTGCATTTCAGAAAAGCTATTTCTGCAGCGGAGACCGTGCCGAAGGGGCACACAGCCTCGGCCGTCCCCCTGGTGCAAGCTCGGGGTCGTGGCTGGCCAGTTCAGTGGGCAGAGCCGAGCGTTGCACGGGAAGCATCGACACAGGGGTGGGCACGGTGGGGAGAGCAACCACCGCCGTGGGTGCCATGAGGCACAGCCAGTGCAGCCAAGCCCCTGGAGAGGGGCAGAGCTTCCCTATGAACCAAAGGGTAGGAGCAGGGACTTTGCCCCAGCAATCTGAGTCACGGTTTGCTTTGCATCCTGAATTTTTTGGGGCAGGGTGTCTGGCCACTTCTATCTGATTTAAGCATATCTTCCTTTTCTCACTGAGTGCAGGCCTGTGGGCATGAGAAGCACCTGAGCTCTGTTCCTTGTGGCCCAAGGAAGCAGGTCCGAGGCACACACGTGGCACGTTCTTCCCACAGCAGCCCTGGAAACCCTGTTGTGGGGTGAAGGGCTCAAGTGCGTGCAAGGTTAGTGCAGTAACATCCGTTTTCACAGGCTTATGGACAAACTTGGTATCTTTCATTAGACCAACTGGTGTTTGGAAAGAATGCAAATGAGGAAACTGGTAGACACACAGCTCTTTCCTCAGGACTCAGAAAGCAGCAGCAGCATCTTCCAGACAAAACACAGGTTAGAGACCATAACTCTTTGTTCAACTCACTTGTGCTAGCTGACCAGCCTGCTTGAGAGGAAAAGGGCGGTTACAGCCTGTGGGGTCAAGATAGGGTTTTAGCAGGGGGAAGGTGATAACATGTTTATTCCATCAGAGCAAAGCAGGGGGGAAAGAGGCCAGCAGGCAGCCCATGTGGTACAAGCATCATTCAGCCAGACAAAAGGAAGATCAAAGTATGCCTTGAATACATGGACTTTGTTGAGTCCTTAACTGTTTTTTTTACTGTAGTAGAGTTAAGCATTTTCCTTTTCAGGGTTGTCTTTTAGAGTTGTATTGGAAGCCACCCTTCAGGACGACCCTCTGAGAGGTCAGAGGGAACGTTCAGTGAAAGATACTCTCTACGTGGTAAGTGGATGCTATGGTCCTTTATTAATTGTCCAGCAGAGTTCACTCCAGCACATATGTGTTGTCCAACTGCATAGTTTCCATAAGTCCTGTAGTGCACGGGTGTAGTGTGTGTCACGTTTCACGGTGAGCATGTGAAGGCTCCCTGGATTGCAGTGGGGCTGCTCGGAGGGCAGTCGTGGCAGTGGCTGTGGAGACGGGCTTACAGATTTTTTTCCTGCTTGTTGCTGTTCATTTGTCAAGGGCGGGTTCAGTTTGTTTTGCTTCTGATTATGAGTTTGTTGAGAGTGCGTGTTATTTAAAAGTTAGGAAGTTAGGTGCTGGGGGAAATTTCTTTCAAAACATGTGGTCTTCTAACGTTAGTTGTGGTTGCTTGCTGATTTTCCGTGTGGATCCCGTTAGGGTTTAGTATGTGAAAACCAAGGGATAGAGTCAGTCGGTTGGTTTGGGTTTCTTCATTGAAGCAAGCTTCTCGTTCCTCATTCACTGTAAGGTAAGAGTAGTTTCTCTGGTAAGCAAACCCCAGTCTTACGCAAATGAAGTAAGTGTCATCATTGCTTTCCTCCGAGTGACTAGTGGTCCCTGAGGGTCTGCTCCAAGGCACAGCAATGTAATATGTTTTAAATGGTTGCAAGCTCAGTGGAGATACATGTGTTGATCTGCAGGCATGCTTGTGCATGGAAGATTTAGCGTGTCACTTCTCTAATGATAGTGCCCATGAAGCCGAGAGAGGTGTAAGAATATTTCAGAGACAGCTTGATGGCATTGCTGATTACTGAATTTGTGATGGGAACTGAAAACAAAGTACAGGCTTCCAATCCAGATGGTGAACATGTGATTTCTGAATGTTGGTTAAAGCATAGGCTTAGTGACACAATTATTGAAAAAGAAAAATCTCCTGTGAAGTTGGTTATAAAGAAGTTGGTGTATTTTGGGGTAAACTGGGTGCCTGTGGCCCGAATTTATTGAGGGGGAAAAAAAAATGGTGGGGTCAGGGATGAAGTGGGTGAGTTTGGTGGTGCGTTTGGGTTGGGAATCTGTGACTACATTTTATTTTGTAGGTTCTTGAGAGAGGCTGCAATGCTCTCGCTGGGGATGTTGTTGCGCAGGTGGTGCTTGGCTGCGGTAGCATGAATGGTGCTAATTTGGGGTGCTTTGTATTACCCAGCCCATGGAAAAAATCCTCAGCTTTCTGTGTGAGGAAGGGCCGAGGTTCATTTCTCTGCCTTGTGATAATTCTTCAGGAAAGTTGGAAGCAGCTGATCTGCCAAAGTTCAGGGGGGTTTTTTGTGTGCTGTTGGCTCAGGAGAGCAAAAGCACTGAATTCAGGATTGTTGTCTCAGTGCAACCTTTGTGCGCCGCAGGGCTTCCCAAACTCTGCAGCCAGGCAGCTGACTGGCCTGTGCCAGCAGCCGGGCTGCCGGCTGCCAGCGCTACGTGTGCACGCATGCAAAGAGCTGCCTGTTCGGCCGGCGGCCTGACCTCCCGCATCTCCCCCTCTGTTTTTGCCCAAATCCTCCCGCGGAGGAAGAAGTTGCTGCACGGCTGAGGAGTTGCGCAGGCAGGGAGCTAGCGGGCTATACTGGGGTTTTCAGTCGTATCCTGACTTGGGGAGCTGTTTGTCCTCCTTTAGTATTCCAGGCAGGCAGCCTGAAAAGACGTCCTTATCCTGTGCTACAGGCCAGTCGTGTTCACAAAGGTCTCTTTGTTACACCCGTGTCTGTTGCATTGTTCCTCTCGAACGAAACTCCCCTGCCAAAGCCCTGGCGTGCTTGGCTCTGAAAGTGCCAGGCTGGTAGTTCAAGGGGCAAATTCCTGCTCGTTCTTCCTGTCCTGCCCTCTGCATCCTCTTGCCCCATAGCTTTCCTCTCTCTCCTGCTAGGAGGGGCGGGAGGATGCAGGCAAGGTGTGGTGGTGCATCCTCCTGGCGGCTCCGCATTATCAGGTGGGCAGAAGTCCTGCTGCCCAGACAGGTTTGGATAGGTTTGCCTGTCCTGGTCTCTGAGGAGATGATGGTGAATGGGCTTTCAAAAATGGGACTGGCTGCTCAGCCTGTGGGGAACTGAAGCACTGAACTCTTCATCGTAACAGGAGGGGTTTTAACGCCCACGTGGAGGGCTACTTGGTGTGTGTACGAACTACACCGCCAGGCGCCTGGGAGCATTTGACAGCTTTTTAGCCTAATGCACCTGTTTCTGGCCCCTGGGGCAGGACGCGCAGTCAGGACAACGGGCTCCGCAATCCCAGCGCAGCCAAAGGCTGTACCTTTAGTTCCTGTTGCTGGAGGCTTTACGTGAATTGCCATGCAGTATTTTTAATAGTCTCTGTTTTTTCTAGTCAACTTGCCCTGTACTCCTGCCTGTATTCACTGCTGCACTTTTCACTACCTTAGAGGAAAATCAGGAGATTTTTCCAACCAGTATTTCTGTTCAAGTTGACTTGTATTTCATAACAGGAGGCTTAATAGGGAAGTAACAGAGGTAGGGAACTGTAAAGACCCTCTTCCTTTCCTCCTCTCTGGCTCTGCATCTCAGTCCTGAAAGGTCCCTCTAAGGCATCCATCTGCTCCTGGCAAACACCAGTCAAACACCTGTGAGCCAGATGTAAACAGCTGCATGGTAGGTGTCATTTGTGATCCAGCCTTAATACAAACCATGCTTAGGAACGGTTACAAATGGCTCCATAAAAAAGAGAAAATGCATAGCACAGGTAAGTAGCACCTCTTTTCTTATTTCATCTTTCCTTTTATCTTATTTGCTTTCATATCTATGGTATGGAGGACGCTTTTGTGTGGTGGAACAAATAGCAGTTGAATTTCATTAATCTGTCCTCAATGTATTAAATCGCTTAAGTGAACACTTAAGTCATGTGCTCAGTCTAAACATTTGTTTAACTGCTTACCTGAACAGGGATACTTTAGTGCTGTTACTTACCTTCACTAACCCTAGTGGCTAGCCTGGCAGGCTGACTAGTTCTTTCTTTGATATTTAACTTGATGCATGTAAAATTACCTAATCTGAGAGTTTTTGACAGCAAGTACCTTTAAATACTGTAATCCCTAGGCAGCACAGACTTTGCAAGGGCATTGCCTTACACCAGAGTACCTTCTGAAGTCACCTCTGGGTGAGGGTAATGTGCCTTTTGCCTTTGAGACATCAGTGTTACAGGCTGCAGTTGCCTTTGTTCACCCCCCCCCAGGGCTGGCTTTTCATTATTTGCTTCCCATTACATTTTCCATTTTTTAATACTTTGGACTGGTCTCAGAACACCTTTTTTTTTGTTTATTTCTGTTTTAAACTTGCAACTTCTTGCCTTGTCCAAAGGCCGCTGTTAGCAACTGTAGGGAATGCACTGACTATTTTCCAATAGTCTGTGTGCCTTTGCTGACAGCTTCAACAAATATATTGAATTTCAATCTGGATCATGGTATTTTATAATCTCACATTTTATAATCTCACATTCCATGCAGTTACAGTTTGATTCTCCTGTCATTGCGAGCTATTTGTGTTTTTAGCAGGCTGCTGAATAGTTCATGCTGTGTCAGATCATGCTGGTTTCTCTGTAGTAGTTACATTATAAGCCTCCAAGGAAACATATTCTGTAAAACAGGTTTGGCTCAGACTGGATGTTAAATCAAGGTTATAAAAAAGCTTGCACTTTCTTTTCTTCTTTTCCTTTCTTTCCATTCCTCCCCTCCCTTCCTTTTCCTCCTTTCTTCCTTTCTTTCTGCTTTCTTTTTCCTCCTTCCTGCCTCCCTCCCCGTTCCTCTCTCCATCCACGTCTGACATGTATCTGTTTTCATTTGCCGTAGAGGGTGGGAATCCTCAGGAAAAAGAAAGCCTTGAGGTTGTTCTCACCTGCCACCAAACAAAGTTGCTGAAATGAACTTGTAGCCTCAAGAAGCAGGATCAAAAGGTAAGTGATAAATAAAGGCAATGTCAATATGCTGCTTTTGCAAGCCAATCTTGGATACATTTCAGAAACCTTTAGAAAGTGGAGTACCTTTAAGTAGACTTTTAGTATTTTTCTAATCACACCTCAGTAAAGCACTATGGACTTGATACTTGCAGTCAATTGCTTCATGTTTACTTTATAAAACACACAGCAGCCATTAACGGGTATTCTTAATTGTATCCTTACTAAAATTTTAAGGGGCAAATGAAACACAAATCTAGAGATAACAAGCACGTCTGTCAGGTAGGTTTGCCCATGCATGCAGACCTATAGCAACTGCTCAATATAGAAAGGAAGCAGGGCTGGAGATTATGTCAATGCTCTCTTAAATCAGGAGATTAGTTAACAGCGGTGGTCTCCTGTATGGGGGCATATTCCCTGCCATCTCCGTGATGCTGTTTCCATGGCATTACTTTGGCGACAAGTCCCGAAGAGGTGGGGAGAGACCAGGGTTGAGTGTCTGCTGGTACTATCGCACGTAAACATGATTTACTTAATCTTCAAATGTCAAAAGAAAATGTAGAAATGTCAGGCTTGGCTGGCAATACCAGTTGTAGGTTGGACACTTGAAAGTTACTTCAGTAAGTACAACCTTTTTTGCCTTGTTTGCTCTTACTATCTCCCTACCCTTTTCCCACCAAATATTTCGCTCTCCGACCCAGCAACAAGTTGAATCATTTTTGTTCCTGTTCCAGGAAGATCAAACAACAAATTTCAAACTTTAATAGAATGCAAGAAATGGAGCAAAGGAAATACACCAGCTTTGAATTTTTTTCTTGAGAGCAAATTTGCAGAACAGTATTTGGATAATTTAACTTATAAGGATGTAATAGAAAATGGAAGATGACATTTAAACATTTAGTGACTGGGCAAATTCTTAACATGAAAAAATCACTTTGGCTTTCTTCGAAATCCTTGCATTAAGGCTGGGGTTCACTATTGAGGGGAGTAAAAAAAGAGAAAAGAGCAATAGATAGGTTGGTTTTCCCCATCAAAAAAGGGACTGAAACATAGTCTTCATTTGGAATGCAAACAAGAAAAAAAAAAGGTAGACTTTGCAGGGTTGAGTAACCCTTGCTAACAGTTACTGGCGCTGCACTTGAATCTAAATGAGAACTGTACATTGCATTGATCTGTGTATACAGCCTCTGCAGTTATGCCACAAAGGAGGAAAAAAAAAAAGTTATGCCATCTCTGTATTTGATCTAAAGGCTCTATCTCGTCTTGGAAAAAGGAGTGATATGGTAGTACAGATGGACCAAGTTAAAAGGTCGTCACGCAATGATTCTCCAAAACTTCCAACCCTGCACCCACCTTTCCAGACCTACATATATAAATGACCTGCTGTTTCAAAATGGCAAGACCCCATAGCCCCCCCGAAGGCCGTCACTTTCTGGTCCCTGGCGTTTGGTGCCCAGTGGGTGGCTGGACAGTGCAGGCTTCCCATGGACGTGTTGGGAGGTGGCATAAGCCCTTTTCTCACCTCCCTTCCTGGGCTGTGGGACAAGTGCCCTCCTGAGAAAGCCCATTGCTGCCTAACACAGGTCAGAACTGCTCCAACCATCTCCTTGCGTTTTCCTTTCTCACATGTGGTTTCTGTTCCCAGATGCCAAAATTGCCCCACCGCTTTGTGGGTTGGCAGTGCCCTACTGCGTGTCCCTGGGGAGGGCACTGGGCATAAAGGCTGAAGCTGGGAGCTAAGTTTTGGGGGAGCAATGCTCCCAGCTGATATTGCCAGACCCCCACTTCTTCATACAGGTGAAGCATGATGCCAGACCACGCTTCAGCCAGACTTCCCTGCATGAGGGCTGAAGGGGTTGTTCATCCCCCACCTTTGCGTGAGTTGAAGACAAGAATGAAAACTTTCAAAAGAGAATCACAAGCCCCTGCTGTGTCTTACCTTCGAGTGTTGCAGCATGCATGATGCCAAGTAGGGATTTGTTATTTAGCAGGGACCTTCACCCCCTAACCCCAGATATAAAGCCAAACAATTTGAGGGACACAGCAGGGATGACAAGGGAATCCCCAAGTCATTGCAATTAATATATCTGTGGTCTGTGCCTGAAGAACATTGCCCTACAGAAGTATTGTCTTTATAAAGGAGTGAAAGTGCGGGATCCTGATGCTCTGGGTGCCATGAGGGGGTTGTACCCTGACCAACACAGAGCAGTGGCTGTGAAGTGGTACTGAGACTGCCCCGTCCCTGCCACCACAGCCCCAAAACCCAAGCCTCTATCACCAGCTTCCTCTGGCACCAACCACTTCTTTTTCTCTGCCCCTGCGCATCTAGAAACTGCTAATGAACAGCAAGATTTTGGTTTGCTTTAGGGACCCACCACCAGTTGGATGGCAGCTCTGGAGCATCAGAGGAACTTGGATAAGGTGATGTGTGTTAGTGAACATGAGAGCTTGTCTCTCCAGATGATGCTCCTGACCGTTCCTGTGCATCTGGGAGGGAGGTGGGGTATTGCTTCTGATGGAGTTCTACCAGCTGAAGACCTGCAGATGGATTAGCTGTTGACTGGTGGGTTTAGTTCTTATTTTTAGATTTGTGGTCCTTTGTTCACATCAGAATTACCAGACAGGTTTATCAGATCTTCTGGATCTTTGTATTTTTAATTTGGTAGCATTCTGTTAACTTGTTGACTACAGACAATCTTTTCATTTAAGGCCATATAAATGAAGTCACTGCCTAGCTTCTGGGAGGAGTTGTTTATTTGGAAGAGAAACTATCTTATTAGCTGTCTGTCATAAATTAGATATCCTTGTGCCCGCCACAAAAGTTACAAATTTTTTTGCTTCTTGTTCTCTTCTGTGATGCTCCTATGTCAGACAAGACGGTAAGGTACATGAATTAAATTTTATACAGTCTTCCAAACTTCATAGCAGGTGGTGCTTTGTCTACTGTACCATCGATTGAATAGTTTGAGATCAAAGCATGTCTCCCTGCACAGGAGGGCACCAGCAAACTCTCTTCTTCATGACAGGTGATAAATGATTTCAGCATTTTAGCAAGGTGGCTGCCTTCACCTGGAAAATCAGAATTGGCAACGGTAATTAAAGAAACTGCTTATATAGAGACATCAATGCTTAAGTGTTACGAGCAGTCTGAGACTGCTGTGCTGAACAAATATGTTCTTCAATTCATTACAGACTGGATAGATAGAGCTGGCCTCTCGAGCTCTGTCGACTAGGCCATTGAAATAAATGGATTTGATTTACAACTACAGAGAATCTGAATTGTAATTTTACTATTCTAAAACTCCAGAAGAGATAATTTCTCTTTTCTAACAGCATAATTTTCTCCAGGAAAGTACAGCATAAATGCAAACGACATGTTCTGTGAAAATGTAACAATCTCAGAAAAAAAAAAAACCATGACCCAAATCCCCAGGCAAACAAAATCAACAAACCATGATATTGCTTTTCTGTATCAGATATAATAATTTTGAGAAGTTCTATTCTGAAGAAGCAAAACCATTTCATTTGAACTTCATCATTTGATTCACTTAATTCGGTAAACTATTGTGCCATTCTGTGTCATGCTATAACATATCTTGCTACATCAATCATAGAGCCCTAAGCATGACTGCACTGCACCAGGCAGCGGTCCAACCAGCCAACACCCCGTCTCCAACAGTGGCCAGCAGCGGAGACTGGTGGTGAGGAGCAGCCAGCCTTGTGGGGAGGACGGTTCCTGGGAGCAGCCTCGCGGTTCGGAGCCCTCTGTAGCCGGGGCTGGTGTCCGTGCTGCCCTGCCGTGGTGGTGAAGCCCTCCAGCCCAAGGGCTCTGGCACCGCGGCGTTTTCTAAGCGGGTTGTCACCGTGACTTTTCACTCCTGTGGGAGATCTGGAAGCTGCAATTCACCCCTGGTGTCAACAGGTGAGAGATTTGGATAAAGGAAGGAGGATGGGTATGTCTCCTGCCATGTTATCTAACCCTGCTGTAAGCAGCTTTAGAAGACATAGTACCAAAAATGCCGGTGTCTTGTCTACAGTACAGCTCCTAGTGCTCCAGATAGCTGAATGGGCTTGACCTACTTCCAGTGTGGCCCTACAGCATTAACTCACATCTCGGAGGCACGAGGAGGGTGAGTTTTCCTGTCTCCTTGCAGATGGCGATCCCGGGGATGGGCAGCTCAGGCACGCACAGGGAGTGCAGCGGCGATAGCAGAGGCTGTGGTGCACTTACCGCGTGCACAGTTCGCAGTGCCTTCATTGCACCAACCGTCTGCTCTGTGGCTGCTGCATCTGCGTCGTCTTGTCTTGTACAGAGTTCAGCGTCACTAAAACGATCAGTCTTGCTGGTTGTGAGTGCATGTCTCTTTTGATAACTAATTTTGAAGGCTGCCCGTTTTAAGCCAGAACAACAACAACAAAAGAACAAAATGGCAACAGTTCCTACAGACTGACCATCCCTTTTCTGTGGTGAACAACAGTGCAATAAACTGCAAGTAACATGTCCCCAAACTCTGGAGTTTATTTTTAGAAAGCCTAGAGCACAGCCATGATTCCTTTCCAAACCTACCTTGAGAAATCAGCATCCTACAGTACTATGTTTTAATCACTGAAACAATACAGCTGCACCACCCCATTCATTGGATTTATTCGATCAGTAAGTATTGAAAATACCAAATTAGATACTAACACTGTATAACCAGAAGAGGAAATTTAGTGCTGGTGTAAATTTAGGAGTCTCACCGACGGAATTAATGCAAGCTGTCATATTTTGCAAACTAGGGCTACAGCCTTGCTACTTTACTTTCCACAGCGGTCTTTTGAAATTGAAGGCGTGAATTAGCAGGATGAGGGACTCCAGTTCCAAAGCATCTCTTACAGTCATTGCAAACAGATGTTACAGGCTGGTAGAAGGTTGCAACCCCAACATAATCTTACAGAGGTTGTAGCTACCCAGGGTCTCAGTGTAGCCAAGGGAACTGTGAAGGCACATCTGAGGAGGGAGTGAAAAGCTTTTACGATCTTTGGATCAGTTCTGACTAAGCCAGTCCACAGTCAACAGCTGAGCTGTTGGCAGTCACAGCCAGGTCTGTGCAGATCAGAAACCAGGGAACCTGACAAAGACCTGTGTAATTAATTTGTTCATTAATTCATTTATTTGTTCATGCAGTGGCTGAGTTTTAAGTGATTGGCATAGCCCAGCAAGGAAGTGTGCAACTCACAACCATAATTCCAGCTAGCTCTTAGAAGAGCATCCCAAACAAGTTTCCTCTTTCTTTCCTACCAATTTAAACAATAAACGTAACAAGGAGGAATCAACAACAGAGAAGTTAATGCCATATAGGCAATGTACTAATTAGTGGTGCTTGCTGAGCCTCTGAAGAGCCTTCCACTGTCAAGTGAAAATGCCGATTTTGCCCGAGATGTCCGCACCGGTGCTGTTAGGAAGTAGCAAACCCACTGGCTGTCGTCAGTTCTGGAGCTCAGCCCCAGCTTGCTGCAATGGGACAAACTGGGTAGGGGCTTACAAAGATGGCCTGTTATGTTTCCAAACCCATATCTCAGGGTCTTATTTGTCCCCGTGAGGCTGTGCCCTTCTCGGATATTCTTACATCAGGTACAATGTCTGTGGCAAACCCCAGATCTTTCCACCTGTTTTCCAAGGGATTTCAACTAATGTCGCTGAGTCCCAGCCCCAAGGCCATAGGCTCACAGCCACCCTGGTAAGTCCTGCTTCCTTCTCTGTGAGGTTTGTCTTGGAGACAGCCAGCTGGGGTGGCCCAGAAGAGAGCCAAGGCGTGGGCTAACACTTATGGAGCGTGGACCAGCAAGAAATGACACCTGAGCTTGCTACACTAGCCTCTTCTAGTTAGCAACATGCCCAGGCCCTTATTGCCCTTCCTCTGTCCTTCCAACTTCAAAGATTTCTTTTAGGACTGAAAATTTTCCCTTCAATGCTTACTAGGTAGTGGGAAAACCTAGTCCCTTCATCCTGGCCAACAGCTTGAACTCTGAGGCGAGAGCCTGGGCAGAGCCTTTGGCAATGACAGCCCATGCTCTGTAAGATGATATCCAGGTCTGCCTTTTCCTTTTCTCTCAGGGCTGTGGACAGGCACATTGTGCACAAAATGTTGATGCCTAGGCAGTGAACTCACTCATCCTCTGCTTGGAGGTGTCTGTGAGAAATCTAGGTTCAAGCCTACTCTCACAGCGGTGCAGGGTCAAGGATTCTTTAAAGGTTTCTTCCTCTTTCACAAAGTCGTTATTAAAATACACACACCGTGAGTATTGGCTAGAGCTGCCCACGAGCCTTGTTAGCTTGCTGGTGCTGCGGGTAGGTTCCCCATACAGGTCACCATCCCAAGGATACTTTGCTTCCTTTCCTTGTCTGTTGGGATAGACGTATCAGTAGTGATTTCAGCCCTACTGGGATCTGCCTGCACCCTCGCTGTGCTATTCCCCCTGCCAGATATGTCATTTCTGTTGCATGGAGTTGGCAGTCATCGATAGCTTTGCTGCAGCCCCGGGAGGCTGAGCCATTTCCCAAGCTCAGATCTGTAAGTTTTCTTCCCTTTAGACACCAAGCTTGTGTATGGAGACCAGGAAGCTTTACGCAGTCAAAAGCTGGCTTTTCTTGAAAGGTTTCTTTTCCTGAGAAACACCTGCAGTTTGCCTTGACAGGCAGTGAGGCCAGGACATCTCTGAAATGAGGATGCTGAATGCACGCTCTGTTTCGATACCGGCTCCGGCCCAAGAGCACTGCCTGGTGTGTCAGGTGTAGCGTGTGGTATCAACCATCTCCTAAAAGCCATTCCCTTCTGGGAAGAGAGGAAAACATGCTCTGTTCACGTACTGACTTCATTTTCCTTATTAAGAAAGCGACATCTCCTCCTGTGGATGGATGTGGAGTCTCTCCAGGGCTGAGTTTCTTCCCGGCCCGCTGATTCCCAGAGCGGTGCGCTTGCAGCCCTCGGCCCGGGCGGGGGGCGAGAGGCTCCAGCCACCCCCCTGCAGCAGGGATGGGGAGGGTGAGGTGCTTTTGTCCTCTGTTCTGCCGTTTGCAGAGACCATCTCTACACCCTGGAGTCCCTCAGCCTTTTCTGCTATTGTTTTGACTCCAGTGCATTCACCCTGGGGGTGAGATCAAGGATGTGACATTTTAAAAATCCCTGACACTATTATGAACTCTCTTTTTCATTTGCACATGCCTCTATCTCCTTCAGTGGGGAACAGCCCTTCTGAGCCCTTTCTTTTCTTACCTTATGCTGCCTGTAGCTTTTCTTTCAGTGCTCTTAACCCTGTCAGACACCTTATCAGCTTGTGCAGCGCTGTCCAGCTGAAAATTGATTATTGCTATTTGCCTACGGGCTGATTGTCCTTTTATCTAGTGCCACAGCATTTTTCATGGCTCCTCTGAATAAGCCCCTTCCTTCTAATGGTGCTGTCACCATCCTCCTCACCCGTGCTGTGCACTATAGATTCATGTTGATTTTTTTCTCAATGTAATCTGTTGCGATTTTTGCATCTTTTCGCAAATGCTGGGCTTAGCTGCAGCTTGCCAAGGCACGTGAATCGTATCTTGTCTTTCAGCGTCTCCCAACATTGCCCGTCCATTTCAGGGCTCTTTCCAGAGTCTCTGCCCATCTTTACATCAGCCTCAGTCTGTTCTGGTTGACTTCCTTTGCTTGGCAAATCCTAATTCCTTTCTCCAGAGTTAGTTCTGCTTCCTGCAGTAGCCTCCAGGCTCTGTCCCAGGCAGCCATTGCAAGAGAGGCTCTTGCCAGGGTCTGCTCCTGAAGCTACTGAGGCTGTAGCTTTGGCTCTGCCACGTGAGGGCAAAGTCTTCTTCTTGTATCTTCTATTTGAAAACCTCTTACTTTTTAGCTTTTAGGGGAAGTACAGGACTCACATTTCTGCAATGGTTTCTTTACCCAGCAGGACTGAGGATTATTTGGAAACACCAAGGAATGAGTTTCCTGCCTCTCCTGCCTTTTGCTAGCAAACTCTCCTACCCTTACTGTGCTCACTCTCGGTATACCACAGTTTATACCCTCTTCTGGTGTCCCCTCCAGCACCAGCGTGTCTTTTGCCACCTCTGGTCTTACACAAAGAATGTTTTCTTTGTTTCTTTTGCTCCCGAGGCTGTGCGCTGCTGTCCTTGCTACCCAGAAAGTCCCTCTATTGTCTTGCTCATCACAGCCCAAGCAGGGGCCAAGGAGGACGGTGAACCCCTTGGCTTTCCGTGGCCTGTCACCCCCTGTGCCCTGACCGTGCCACTGCAGTCAGCAGGGCCCTAGGAACTGGACCAGCCATGGAGCATGGCTGGCTCTTCTTATGGGGTCCTTGGTCACACACAGCGTCGGGCCTGCAGAGCATCTCTCTTTGTAGAGAGGAATCCAAATCACTCTTTTCTAAAGGTAGTAATAAGGCAGTGGTTTAAAGTGTTTTTCTCAAGTTCAGAGGTGCTTAAATTTATAACTGTAGGAGGTTTTACTCTGTTTCTGTACCTGAATTCTGCCTCTGATTTACACTTGCAGTTTGTTGCATGCTCTATATCAGAAAGATGTTCTTGCTTTTATTTGGAAAAAAAAAAAAGAAAAATTGCATAAGGTGCCAAAACTTCACACACAACAAAATCCATAACAAGATCTATTTAATTCCTTATTCTAGGCTTATCCTATGGTGGAATAATAAAGCTCGTTTGTTCATTTGGACTGAATAAACTGCAGTACCCTAAGGAAGTTCAGTGAGCTTCACCTCTGCTGTGGAGACCAGAAGGCAAAGCATCCATCTGACAAGGACCAGGCAGTGGTGGCACCAAGTTTTCAACTAGTGCAAGGTCACAGGTTGCACCAAAAGCCACAGAGCATTGCCAGCTCTCATTAGGTGAGGATCCGACCCCTGGGCTGTCTCCTTCTACAGTCCGAATTGCAGCAAGCTGCCTTCTGCTATTTCGGCATCTGCCAGTATAGGTATATATTGCACTGAAGCCGGGGTCCGCATGCAGCTGTGTACAGACATGTCCTTGTGGCTCTGCTCCCACCAGCTGCTGGGGCTCCAGGAATTCACCTGACTTCAAAGGGACTTGTGTGTGTGTAAAACCAGAGACTGGCATGGATTTTGGTGCAATTAGAAAGCTGCCTACAGGGAGTGCCAAAAAAGGACTCGTTTCTGGCCCTGTTCAGTAGGTGGGAGTTTTGACTGGGGACATTTGTGAAACTAGGATTTCAGTCAATTGGCCAAAATGACCATACGTCTGAAGAGCTACCTGCAACGAGGTATTAAAATGCACAGGTTTTGCAGCTGAGGGCGCAGTGTGAGCGTCCGACCATTCCACCGTAATGACTTTTGTCCTAATAATAACTTAAATGGTTTCCTAAACATTAACTTGAACTTGCTCAAGGGAATGGCCTTTCTTTGCTTGTAATAATTTCACATGAAGTACAGCATGCACATTGGAGGGTAACTGGAGTTAATGTCGATTATGAATCACCAATTTCCTGCTCTAAATAGCATTTCTTCTCAGAAACTTTACATACAGCAAGCTGCCCTGCAGTTTTAACCCAAATTGTTCAGCTGAGTCTGCTTTCAATTCAATGTTTCCTTTTTAAGCAGGAGGTTTTGCACAGGGAGTGGCCACACAAACCTGGGTGATAGACAAACTAATTGGCTTTAATTTTTCATAGTAAATAGCATAGAAAATGTCTCCTTCACTTTGCTTACTGCATTTCTATTGCAAGAAAATCACGTCATGTGGGTATTGGCAGGAGACTGAAACAAAATAAGGTTGCCATTATTAGTATCTGGCTGTATCTTGCCAGGTCATTTTTGCTGCTCTAAGTGAATTTATTGGAAGGTTTTTGTCATTATGACAATGTTGTTCTAATCACAGTCCTAACCTGATATTGTACTGAGGAAGGCAATGATGCTTTTCTCAATTAAGTGGAGATACTCCTGCCACCTTAGTGTTTTCTTTCTCTTGTGCAAGCTATCCTAGAAATGAAGCTACAGTTTGAACCTCAGCGATATGCAAGCTACAAGGAAGCTCTCAGGACCTGACCCTTGCTGAGGGAAGCTTCTTTGAACCACATCTAGAAACGTCAACCTCCAGTTTGTACTCGGACAAAACCAACAGTTGTGCCACTGGACACTGTTTAGGACTTTCTGACAAACTCCGACCTCTTGAGGAACACAGGGGACAGGCAACAGCAGAAATGTTACTGTTTGTGGTTTGGGATGGTGGGGTAGAGAAAACAACTTTGGCGCCCAAAGTGCACCGTATATCACCCACATGGGGAGGTGGAGATGCAAATGCTGTAGAAGCATGGGAGAAATTGCCAGAGACACCATGTAGGCCATATCCCAAGGTCCCAAACTCCACATTGGATACCTGAGGGGCATGATTGTAACTCCTTCCTACAAAAGACTGGGGTTAATACAGCCTGCATTTAGATGTGGATACTTGGATAAGCATTTGACAGACTACAAGTCTTCACAGGGAGACTCTTTCTACCTCTGTTGAATCGAAGAAATACACTGCAAATTGCACACTGCACATCAAGTGTCATTATCCTGCACTGATTGACACAAGGCTTTCCCTGCAACCTTCGCAAAAAAGCAAGATATTTAACATTGACCTACGTACAACTATAGATATCTGGTATGTTATATATCTGGTGTGTTATGTATCTACAGCATACGCTTATAAGATAATTTGAAACAACCTTAAAGGTAGAATTCATCTACCCTAACCAAAGCATCCAACAGCTGGATGACTAAATTGGAACTAGTCACTCTTGGCTCCCTTTGTTTATTAATAGAGATAAACAGATACTGTCAAAAGGCAATTCCACCTCATCCTATCATCAACAAGTGAACAGCCCTTCGGGCAGTACCTACTTGTGGTTTCCACTGACAATGAGAGGATCCTAGCTGGGATGGAGATATCTGACTTCAAGAATGGTGGATACATCCCACAACTGTCTGCAGAACTGCTGAACCATATTGCCGTGATCTGGAGAAACACGGTAGCTTTTCTCTTTCTCCATTAGATATGAAGTAGTGGCAAAGGACACCAGAGAAGTGCAGCCAGTCGCTCCAAAGGTGATGGGGACCGGGATCATGGTGGCCGCAGTCTTTTCTAGGAGCAAGAGACTCTACCTTCCAGCAGTTTGAAGGTAGAAGAAAGACATCTTTACTCTCTTATTTATGATTTTCTCATAGGATAGAGTGTGTCTGCCCTGATGTTACTCTTTCCCATTAGCTTTTCAACCAGCCGCCCTATTTCACAATCACACATCATCAAGAGATGCAGGGGGCAGGGAGATGAAGGTAACGCAGATGCAGAACCTGAGTGGGTAACCATGAGGGACACAGGCTTAAAAATGTATAGGAATCGGCTTCTTTACCTGTCCTATACAAACTGTTCATCACGGCTCTGTGGCGAGCGCAGGGGAGCCCGGCTGCAACAGCAGGCAGCGACTTCTGTTAGGAGGGCAAAGCAGTGACTTCGTGCACTCAGATCACTCATGCTAAGCTTTCCCCCGCCTGACTGCCGCCCACCTCTCTCCCACAGACATTTTCAAGCCACTGTTTGTCCAAGATCTCTCCTTGGTATATTGTTTTCCTTGTCAGGCTCTTCAGCTTGTCTTTTTTAAGCACCGATACTCCAGTGTCATTTGTGCCTTGTAGGCAGCACACCGCAGGGGAGCCCTACTTGACTGACTACTCCTTCTTGTCGGCGGGACACCAGCTTCTGGTCCCGCTGCAACCACATTTTCATGACAATCTAAAGTCCAAGTATAGTCCACAGGCAATATGTCTTTCTGACTTCTGTCATAAAATGAATGAGCAAATAGTTCAGACCCAATTTTCACAGTCTTCTCCATAGCAGCCTTGTTCCCTAGATGAAGGGAGCCTTGCTGTAAAAATGGCATATGTGTAAGGCGCTGAATAAACATTTCCAAACACTGTGCCTTAACAACACACATTCATGGATACATATAAACATTGAAAGAAGAGGCCCATTTAGGTTACAGAAGAATATATGTGTTTAGGTATTTAAATATCCTTGCAAAATGAATCTGAGATAATGCGCAATGTGGAGAAAGAAGAGATGAAGAACATCGAGTACCTGAACAGACTTCTGTGCCACCTGCTCCTGCATTGATGTATGTGGGTGTATAATTTTATTTATTGTGAATATTATTTACCCAATACTTATTTTGATTATTAAAATGATAAAAAGTACTTCCTCTAAGAATTCTGGGTACCTTTTATCTGCACAAAGTATATATTCATTACATAAGCCTTAAGTTGCTTGTTGCTCTAGACTATCATTAGAATACTTTATGTTCCTCCTACATTCCCAACTACGAAAAGAGTACCGATAGCCAAGCCCCAAATATGAATCACCCTTTATCAGTTCAATAGTGGAAAAAAGCATCATCCTTCCCTGAACCGCAGTCCCATACATTGTACTCCCTCTAACTTCTTGCAGCAATAGTATGCATGTTTATGTCTGTGCATGAGTATATATCTACACTTAAAAATTGTGCTTGCGTGTGTACTCCATTCACGGTCCTTACAGACACAACCAGCACAGATACCAAGTCGTGCCTGTTCTGACGGTGCAGTTGATGATATGGAGGTCTGTCGTCCACTGTCTCAGAATGCAAAAATTGCCTGGGGAAGATTACAAAATGGCAGCACTGGAAAATCCTTCAGATGAAAATGAAAGATTGATTTTGCTGCAGAAGTCTGAATGCGTTTCACAACATGCGCATGATGGAGAAGTGAAATCCTGCTCCTCTGAGGAAGCAATGTGGTGCTTGATGATGCCAACGGGGCAAACAATTTGGTTCCATTGAACTGCAGGTAATGGTGGTACAAAGCTTTTCCGAGGACAAACATGAGTCTTGTAGGTCATACTGTGGTGGAATAAGGAAAACCGCGAATTAGGGTTGCAGGTCTGCAATGCATTTCATGGGGACAGAACCGGGGAGGTTGGCAGAACTCCATGCAGAGGTGGTTCTCCATCTCTTCAAAATTGCAGCCTGAGTCCTTGAGGGAGGGATTTATCTCACCTAGTTTTATCTATTTAAAAAAATATATACTTAGTCCAACTGAGTCAGCAGAATGTCTTTAGTTGTTCACAGAGAGAAAAACTGTTGTTGATGGTGACCTGAAACTAGCCTGAACTGAAAGTAATTTGGGATGGAAACTCTCCATTTGCTGTTGGGAGAGCCTAAACTTAGTTTTCAGGCAACTACCGTTAAGTGAGATAAACTCACTCTGAAGGGAACTCAGATTAGAACTGATGGGAGCAGGATACCTTAGATCTTCTGGAAATCTTATCTAATATCTGGGGTCATCTCACATGTCTAACCATCTTTGAAAACTGAGCTCTGAGCTCCTGTGCTTTCAGCTTTTATTTGTTTCTTTAAAATGACTGGTTTTATGGGTGGGATTAAGTCACAGTGGTTGAGAGAGGCTGAAGATTTATGAACAGCTATGAAAAAGTTACGGGCTGTAGTGTTCTTGAGGTGGGGGGAGGCCACATTTGATGCTTCTGCTTTTGTGCTTGTGATCATGCGTAAGTTCATTCAGCCAGCCACAAATGAGACTGTCAGTTTATAGGTCACCAGCCTGTGAGGTCAATTAACTGCCAATTAACTTCCACTTACTGCCAAACAAGGTCTTGAAGCTGAAGATAAAAAATTGAAAGCCACTTCAAATTTTTTTGAATAATTTTTAGTCCAGTATCTGCAGATATTCCTGTGTTAGGAATTTGTAGCTGTGGCAGCAAACTGCTGAGGTATTATTGATAATTGTTGAGTATATTTAAAGTATGCTTAGCACCCACCAAACAATCAACATAGATATTGTTACCTGTAGATGATGCAGAGATAAGAAACCTAAGCTGGACCAGTAAAAAACTTAAGCGTCATTTTCAGTAAGGACTGTGAGTGGGGTATGAACCGTCTCCTGGAGGATTTCATCCAGCAGCTACTTAGCCAGGCCTTTGTCTTACACATGGCAGGTCCTTGATGCAAGCAACTGGAGTACGTGACCCATTTTCTCACCCGTGGAAAAAGAGAGACAATCCAGCAGCATAACGACCAAAGGGCCAGTAGGCTTGATTTTAAAAGAAGATGTTGGCTAAATGAAAAAAGGTTGCTGTGTCTATCTGTTTAAAGTAAGTGTAATGCCAGAGCATCAGTGACGTTTCATCCCGCAGTTACAGTGAGGCAAAGATGGTGGTGAGCTCTGCCGTCACCCATCCTGGGTGACTGCGGTGGTGTCTGCGAGGGAGGCAGAGAGCTGATACACATATGGTTGGTGAGAGAAACCCAGGGTTGACTTAAGAGGCAAAACAATGTCACATTGAATATGAGAGAAAAAATGTGCAGCAAAACTCACATCCTGAGAATCTCGGTCCTAAATGGATCATTTGTTTATCCCACCAGCCAAACCTGGCTCTACAGCAAAGCAAGCCAAAGAATGTCTCCTTTATTGTTTCCATGATGCTTACTCATCTACAAGCCATTCCTCTTTTAGATTATTCTATTTTTAAGGCATAATTTCCATCTGTTCTTTGATCTTATACCACATAAGACATTTAGCTAATAACATCATCCATCAAATACCAACTTTCCTTTAGAGTTCAAACACAGTCGACACAGGACCCCGTCCATCTGCTGGCCAGTGCCTCTGAACAGATCCAGCTTGTGAATGGCCAGCTATGTCGCCTATTTTTTAATTAACCAGCTACGGTCTGTGCTTCCCGTAACGCCGCAGGATGGCTAGGGGGCACTCCAAAGGGAAGGCAAATGTGCTCCTCCGCGGAAGCGGAGCAGTGGGTTTAGTGCATCCAGAGCTTGTAAGCAGGGTTTTTCTAGTGGATGGAGTCTGCCTTCAGCCCCTCAGGGAATGATTTTTTTTGCACAAGCCCACAATATTTATATAAAAGGTTTGAAGGATAACCATTTTCAAACTTGGCATTCTTCAGAGGAAGGCAGGTAAAGCAGAAAGACAATGTTTGCTTCTGTGAGCAAACTTCTGATTTAATTTGAGAGAAGCTTCAGAATTTCAGGGCAGGTTATCTGAAGCATCGGAATTGCAGATTTGCAGACAAGTATTTATAGAGAAAATGCTTGTCTGCTTACCCAACTGGAGAGCCAGGGAATGTCAGATGATTTAGGTGACCAATTGTAGTGAAGCAGCGCAGCTTGAATTAAGGATATCTCAGATAATCACAGTTAAAAAAATTCTAAGAAAAACCTGTCAGAAAGAAGGAGATTAATGAGTAATCCAGGGAAAAGGTAGTTTTTATACGGAAATTTTCCAGGTGCAAACCGATATCAAATTTTTTAAATCGTTACTTTCAGATTCCTCACTTAGGTCTGTTACCTTGCTTCTCAGTGGTTTGCTTTATCTTGCACACGTTTGTGCATTTGTTTAGGAAGGAATTTGATTCAGGATTTGTATTCCACTGGCTTACATATGCCACAGTGTACATATCTCCAGATCCGAAACAATAACAACAAAAAAGCGCCTACGTTTCCTTCTGTTTCCTGCCTTGCCAATAATATGAAGTCCCTGCAGAGAGGAGCTTGGCTGGTGGTGTTTTGTGATTTCTCAGATAACAAGAGCTTCACATTTCTGTGGAATTCCCATTTGCCAGCGAGCTGCTGCTGCCGCTGCCCTGATTGATATATGACTGCAATGGCACTTTTCCATTTGACATTCCCTCTCTCTCTCTCCCCCCCTCTCCCTCTCCCTCTTAAACAACAGCCCTAACTTTTGTGTGTTGCAAATATAAAAGGCAAGCCATGTGACAGAGGGACAGAAGAACAAAAGCATTTGGAAGTAACAGGACCTCTTTTTAGCTCTCTGAAGAGTTTGAGGGGAGGAAGGAGCAGTGCATTTTCCAGAGGTAAGCACACAAATAAGAGATTCCTCCAGACTTTGAGTATTACATGGACTTAAACCGAGCGCTTAATCTCTTTATCTGACAAACACATCTTCTCCTTGTATCATTTTTTAAACTGAAATGTGTTGATGTGGAATCGACACAGCTCTAGTACCTGTGTCTCCTTCTTATCCTTGTATCTCTAACTGTATCTCCTGTCTGAAGGATGCCTGTACACAGTCAGATAGGTAGCCCAGCATGATTCTGAGAAACCTGGTTAAACATCTATTCTTGTGAGCATTCCGGGCTCGTGTCTGCAGCTCTGCACTGGTCCTAGCTGTATGACTTTGGAGTGAATGGACGTGCTGGACTCTACCCCGAATTCATCGAGAGAACGCCGGTATCACCAGCACCCTCTTTGTCCCATTACAATAGAGTTCTATGTGCACAGGCAAGCCTGCTAGTTTAAAGCTGGACTGTTTACTTTTATCTCTACTTATGCATGCTGTTCTCTTGCCAGTCATCTGCCAGAGTGCTTAGAATAATTTGAAACAACAGGCAATATTTATTTCTAGCTTTGTGTGTCATGCTTCACAGGAGCACTCTTAATTTGCACATTATTTTTTATCCAAACTTCTGGGAAGTTTTACTATGGACTGGACAGCAGTGGTTATGGATTAGGACAGATTTAATATACACTCTCGATTGGCTGAAACCTATGAGAAAAGCCACGGTGTTTGCCTTTGCTGTAACGCCGAGGGGTATATTTAGTAGGTAGCTGACCCCGTCAGCGCGACACGTAATGCAGCGTGGCTGTGCGGTCGGTAGCTGACATGGGAGGATGCTGCAGGACCCCAGGCTGCCGGCTGAAGGAGAGAGGGAGGCTCTCCTCGTTTGCTGGCAGATCATTTTGCCGTGTATCAGCGTCAGAGGCACGAGCATAACTGTTCTCCGTGTCTTTGGGACAAAAGAAGAGTTTCACCGTTACGAGCCCAGTGACAAAGTGTCAGTGTAGCGTAACTGTGAGGCGCGGGAACGGACACTGCCCCGAGAGAGCCCGGCTGAGGAAGAAAGCCCCGTCTCCCTGCTAGGATTCAGGTGAGTGAATTCATCCTATGAAAGTTCAAATGAATGGGTCCAGTAGCAAAAACCAGAGTAACAAAGATGAACCATGTGACGAGCAATGTCAGTACTATGTTTGCTAACTACTGTAGTATCAGTAAAGCAGGCTCACACAGAGTGTGGGTTGGGGGGGGTACTTTTCTTGTGGCAAATCTGAATTTGCAAGATGGTGTGTGTGGACTGACTCTTGTGGGACTGTCAGGCAGATTTCTTATCCTACCCCTCAAGTTCATTTAAATTTCCCCCCTAACCTCCCCCATAGCACATTTTACTTGTTTCTGCCTGGGACAGATGGCATGACAAGGAACTCGTTAAGGTTTCTGCAGATCTTTAAAGATGAAAAAGTGTTTCCTATGTGCTAAGTGTTACTAACAGTCCCTAAGGCTTTGTAACTGTCCCAGTGGCTGAGGGGTGAGAACACTGCATATTGGAAAAGGACAGCCAAATGATTATTTAAAACCAGCAATGGGGACAAATTCACTTCAATTCAGTTCCTTATTGCAAAGTTATTTTCTAATAGAAGCAACTCAGCTGCCTGGTGGGGTCAATAAATGCAGATGTAATAATCACAGTGCTGTTATTTGTCCCTTCTCAAAAGAATATCTCCGTTTTATGACCTCTATTTTTTTTTTCTTTTGAATTACTAATGATGCTCACTTTTGCTCAGGCTGTGGGAGCTTACTTATGTCTGTATATTCATTATATATATGAATAATTCCCTCGACCTAAGTAGAACTATTTGGTGAGTAATTACTTGCCAGCTTGAATCAGGGGTTCCCAATGTGACTTACATATACACTGGCATGCTCTTGCTGGAATAACGAAATCTTATTTGCAACACTGGTCTCATAAGAAGATGCTTTTCGATTTTTCTAGTTAAAAGTAAATGTGGAATGAACAGATATTTCAAGCTTTACAAAATAGAATGCAGTTTGATTTAGTGGAGGGGTATAATTAGGAGCTGCTGCTGCTTACTCTAGTTACAAGCTCAGATCTCTACCTGAAGGTGTCCTGTATAGGTTTCCTGGGTTTGCGAAGTGCCTGGTTTTGATCAGATGCATGTACACTGATGATTCCCCCTTGCAGAGCAGGATACTTGCTACACAGAGTCTTGTGTACAGTTTGCAGTAGCAATAACCCAGGTAGCTACCTACGCATGGCTGATCTCCGCAAAAGCCATCTGCCCCACCGGAACAATCCCTCACGTGCCATCGAGGCTTGTGATAGCATCTGTATGTTCTTCCTTGCTTGAGTTGCCAGGATTGCAAGCTCTTTTGCCCAGGTGGGAGGGAAGCGAGCCACCTCCTTGGGGGCTGGCATTGATGCCTGCGGTGACTCATTTGACAGGGGGTCCTCCTGGAGTTGGTTTTGTTCCCCATTTCCTCTGGGGCCGACTGTGACCCCTTCCTGGCTTGTCTGCTCTCAGATGCACTAGGAAGTGCTCAAGGTTGTTCTTGGACCGTGAAGGGAGTTGACTATCTATGGTACAAAGCTTGCATGAAGCCACTGAGTCATCTGTTTTTGTAACAATTATGGCAGATTTTTTTTTTCACTTAAAGAATAACAAGAAAAAAGCCTTTCCCCCCCCCCCCCCCAAATACTATCATTGTAATTACAATTATAAATATTAGATAGTTGTATTACAAATACTACAAATCCCTCTGCCTCTCCTGTCCTGCTGAGTATGAGGAGAGACTTGTCTCCATGAGTTTTAGAAAAGTTTTGCTACATGAGACCGTGCCACAGTCCCATGTTATTTGAGTAATCCACCTCTTGAGCGTGGCTGGAAGCAGCCACATCAAAGAAAGACATAGAGACCCCGTGGCAGGCAGCTACGGGGTAACTTGCTGTGGCAAAAGCATTTTTGCCTAACCCCATCGACTGAACTCTGAGTCCTGAGAGTTTATGACCCTTCCAAAAACTCTTTAAAAATAAAACCCTCACGACTGTAACCCTCCCATACATAACAAGTCCTTTTGCTGAGCCCAGCTAAACTTTTGCCCTCTGTGATATCTTGTTCCACCGGATCATTGTCGGTTGTGTAAACACGTGTTTCTTTTCATCAGTGTTAAATGTGCAGCCTCTCAGCTCCCTGCCCTTCTCCACGTCCTGGTATCCTGGGATGGGGTGAGCAGCCATGCCCAGATCACCTTTTTTTCTGCTGAATTGCTTCCCACTCGACAGTCCTTTTGCTGAAACTCAGCTCAATGGCAGCAGAAAGGCTTAGCTGGGTCAGGGTACCTTGGGTGCCCGAGTCTCCCTGGCCAAGAGCACCCCACTTTGCCCGTGCTTCTGTGCATGCATATGAAGAGATGCTGCACTCTCTGCTGACAATGATCAGCTGTTATTTCCTTTTTATATGTGTCAGTGTGGAACATATTAAAATTTCTCAGTAGTGGTATGTTAGGAATCCCTCTGATGCCCCACCTCTAACTTAGCAGAACAATAAAAGCAAGGTTGTAGTAAGCCTTTGAGCAGCTGGCTGTCTATATATTCCTTCTTTTTTCACATAATCTAATTCAGACTATTATCCGGGTAGCAGTGGCACTACCACTTCCAGACACCATCAGTTCTTGTCCTGTTTGCTGGAATTTCTTTGCGTGGCACGGAGATCCTTTCTACCACAGACAAGTGTAGCCTTTCTTCTGGTGTCAGGGTATTGGGCTGCTGGTGCCATGGAGACACCAGTCCTAGGAATTCCACTGCATCGCTACTTTTCAGCTACTCTCTGTTATTTTTCTGTTTGCATCAATCATTGTTACGGCTTACGCTTGTCACATTTACGTGCTTATTATTACTGACCTGCAAACTGTGTCGGTCTGGCAGTGCAGAGGCAGCACAGGTTATGTTGCCCTTTAAGACATGTGAGTTGAGGATCTGAGTTAATGCCTCAGCTCTGGTTTGGCAAAGGTTAAGCATACCATGGCAGTGACAATCGCATTACTGTCATAGCAGCACAGCTCAAAGAGAGTGGGACCTAGGGGAACGCTGTTCCCCTTGTTATAAGACATACAATTGTTGCCGTGAGCCAAATATTTAGGTTCCCTAATTATCAGAGGCTGAGGTATATGGATGCTGGTCTGAATTTTGCCTGTGTATAAAAGGAGAGGATTTTGCCCATAGGGTCAGAAAAGAGGGAACATCCCCGTCAGTCATGTGCTACCTCCAGCATGCATAGCACTCTCTGCTGGTCCCAGCGGCAGGGATGTCTTTGCTTAATATTAGAGAATAAGAAACCCATTCCGACTCCTGTATCTATTGATAACTACAGTCCTTCAAGTTCTCTAGAAAATATGTAAAAGACAGAACAAAACCTGCCCACCTGCTTCTAACACACTCCAACAGGTAGAGGACACATGCCTGAATGCCCTGGACGTCTCAGCAACTTGTAATTTGGCCAAGAGTCATTTTGCCTCATGTTGGGTCATAAGACTAAAGTAGAGGTAATTACTGAAGCAAATCCTATAGCTAATGCTTGGCTGGGAATATTTGCGCTTTAGCCCGCAGCCACCCTTGCTGGTTTGCCTCCTGAGAGGGATGGGCAGCCTTACTTAGACAGCTCGGCTCTGCGCCTGGTGCTTCACCGAGGAGTGATCCCATCCAGCACCCTCTGGATGAGCAAGTGGGAAATTCCCACATATTCATCTCAGTTCCTGTCCCAGACTCAAGACCGCGTCTACTCTGATATTCAGTGAGACACAAGAATAAAGAAAGAATCCAAGGCTGGCATCACCTCGCTATTAAATGGTTCTACTAGCTCATTAGAGAGAGATCCCATACATGCCCCTAATCAATCTATTTAAAGTTTCCTGGAAGCAGGAAAAGGAAAGAATAAAAATACAAGCGGTCTTTTGTCCACCAGTAGTTATTCTTTGTGCGTGTATTAAAAACCTTTTCGCCGCCTTGGCCTGTGCCTGTCTGCTGGCTGGGCGCCAGCTTGCAGTACCCACTAGAGTTTGTTATTTCAACCGCCTAGCAGGAAGGCACTGTTAGCTCCCCCTCTCCTAGCTACCTGAAGGACTAGAAATATTCTTGGAAACTTCAAAAGGAGAGGGGAAGCTCAGCCAGCTCAAGTGCTGTTCAGCTTAATTTGCTCCACCTCACGCACCGGGTCCCCGCCGCGTGAACACTTACGGGGGCCTTACACAAGCCTCCCCGTCGAAGCCCGGGGAACCAGTCCCATGCACGCTCATCCCAGGGATGCTGATGCTTCCAGGGGTGCTGGCAGCAGTGTGTTCTTCCATTATATTTGCTGCAGTTACTATGTTGTTTCTTATGCTTCAAATATCACGGTCTTCCTATTTTTTTCAGTCTGCTTACAGTCACAGGTATTCATCTCCTGAAATATTAAAACACTTAGCGAAGCCTCACAGCAGAAAATGACGTGCAGGAGTTTCTCTCGACTACCATCAGCGTGTTTGACATTTTTGACTGCTCAGAGGCAGTGTCCGCGTTATCTTTTTGGTTTTTACGGGCCAATGCTCTGCAGTGGCTGGCTGGCAGGCGGTAGGACAGCGCAGCCTCAGTAGGACCAGAAGGTGTGCTTCCCTCCTGTGGACACCCAGATGAAGTGGCTTGAGTCCCTTCTTTTGAGCCTGTCTTCCTTTCTACTGCCTTTCTCCTTCCTCTCTCCTCTTGCCCACCAGCTGCCGGCAGCTCTGGCCAGGAGTGCGTGTTACTCATGTACCCTCCTTGCAGGCCCACGTTGTCCTGCAACCTGCTGTGTGATGGGTGGATGGAGCTCCCGTACGATGGGTGAGAACGTTCCCCTCGGTGTCAAAGGGGACAAGCTTCAGCACAGCTGGATGTCAGCAGGGCAAACGCTCATTTGGCACAACGAGGCCTCGGGAAAGCATCTCACTTATTTAGACCTGTAAGGATCTCACACGAAATATTTAGTTTGGTATTTGCCCTGTCTTGGGAGGGGAAGAAACCTGTTCAAATGCTGCACGGAGGCATTTCGGAAACAACTGGAGTTGCCTGTGCTCACCTGCTGCTTCCCGGCTGCCAGCTGGCCGCTCGGTGACTTTGTCAGGTGTTTTGAAAGGCGGCTGCAGAGCGGAGCAGGGATTTTGATAGCATATACAGGAGGCCAACTACTTTACTGCTGGAACAGAAATGGCCACAGTAAAATAACTTGATGAGAAGACAATTACATTTATTTACAGAGCTAAAACATACACTGGAGCTGATAGAGCCTCTGAGCTGATTCAACAGAAAGCAGGATCGGGCACAACACCTTAGGTTGTCTGTCCTACTAGATAAACTGTTCTCTTAAATTGCTGAGATGGTCACTTGTATGATTTTGTCCCACAGCACACGGTGCTTCCCAAGCAGTTCCCGAGCATGGTGCAGGGAGCTGTGTGGGCTGGAAGCCGTCTGAGAGCTGGGGAGGCTTTTCCTGGTTTTGGCTGGGATAGAGTTCATTGTCTTCCTAGTAGCTGGTACAGGGCTGTGTTTTGGGTTCAGTATGAGAAGAATGTTGATAACACCCTGATGTTTTCAGTTGTTGCTAAGTTGTGTTTAGGCTAACTCAAGGACTTCTCAGCTTCTCGTGCCCAGCCAGCAAGAAGGCTGGAGGGGCACAGGGAAGTTGGGAGGGGACACAGCCAGGACAGCTGACCCAAACTGGCCAGAGAGGTATTCCGTACCATGGGGTGTCATGCCCAGTATATAAACTGGGGAGACTGGCCAAGGGAGGAGCGCTGCTCAGGAAATAACTGGGCATCAGTCAGCAAGTGGTGAGCAATTGCATTGTGCATCACTTGTTTTGTGTGTTCCAGTCCTTATTATTGTCACTTTATTGTTGTTATTAGCATCATTGTTAGTTTCTTCCTTTCTGTTCTGTTAAATGTTTCTTATCTCAGCCCACGAGCTTTACCTTTTTTTTTTCCGATTCTGTCCTCCATCCCACTGGGTGGGGGGGAAGTGAATGAGCAGCTGCGTGGTGCTGAGTTGCTGGCTGGGGTTAAAGCACGACAAGGCTGGAGGAGGTCTGGGAAGAGACCATGCCACGCCATGCCATGCCATGTGGCAGCAGGGCTGGAGAGCCACTCCAGCGCATTTTAATGTCCCAGCAGACATGTGGCCTTGGAGCAAGACTTGAGCTGTGGACGTGCAGAACGATGCATGGCTTCGGGAGAGGGGTACCCCTTCACAAGGGTAGCCTTGGCAAAAGGGCAGTCCAGCTGCCGCCGTCATCTGGGAGTTGTGGTCGAGCGTGAGGCAGCTCTGTGCACAGGGGCTCCCCAGCTGACTGCCCGGCTGAGGCCTTGGCAACTCATTGCAGGAGCAGAAACAAAGGTTCCCCAAGTTCCCTGAAAGCACAGCCGATGACGGGTTGCCGTGGGCCATGCTAGCACTGTGGCTAGCCGGCAGCAGTGGGGACACTGTCCCATGGGGGACTGGAGGTCGTCTCCAGCACGGATTGCTCCTCCTCGCTTTCCCATCCCCAGCCCCTTTCGTGGCCTGCCTCATGGCAGCGGGGAGTTTAACCCTGCAGAACAAGCCCTGGTGTAACCCTGGCGTAGTTAGCCCAACAGTTGTTTCCACTCCAGTCCAGATCTTGGAGCACAAAACCCCCAAATCCTCATCTTGAGAAATCCATTTTGGTCTCATAAAGATCTTTGTGGCTTTTTTGTCGGAACAGCAGCAGTGAACTACACACACACACACACACACACTTGCATGTATATGGTTAGCGACTATTTTAGGGCTGGAGTTTGGAGACACTGAGTAGTCTTGTAACTCTTCTGTTTACATAACAAATTCAGAATGAGGGAACCACATGGTAGGATCCAAGTAATTGTGTTTACTGAACATGCACAGCATGCAAGGCCAGGCTTAGTTACATATACACACTGCTGCTCCAACGGGGTTTTGGCAGCCTCCAAAACATAAAAGGCATTGAGTGAGTGACTTGAATTGTACCCTCATAGTTCAGCAGGAGTCTCAAACATGGAAAATGCACAGCAAACGAAGGCCGAGCTGAACATACGTGCATGCCTAATTCAGGGGGCTCAGGAGCAGGGAACAGCCTAGTAGAAGTGCACCATAAATGAGCTTTTCCATTGCTCCCTTCCTACCTTCCAGGGTAAAAGCGGTGCAGATCCAATAGACCTTTGGAGAATTGCTCAGCTCTTTATTTTTTCCAAGATACATAGCAAAAAGGGAATTTCTGTTTACGTTCTCACAAAGTGACTGGCTAAATAATTCCAGATGATGGAATTTTCTTCTGTCCTTAAAGCAAAACAAAACCCTAACCTTCACCACTCTTTAAATGACACTAAGACTATGATAAAAAAGATCTTTATTTCAGCATTCAAAAAGCAGTTAATAACATAAAGTTGCAAAAATAACCCTAACTCTGCCCCTATGTCCATGTGCAATACAGTCTTGGATTGGATGTTCATATGGTCTTTCTTAGGGATGTCTTCTATTTTTCCCTGCAGTTTTTAGGTGACAGCTGTAGCAGTTTTAGGTAACAGCTGTAACAGCTTTTAGCATGTTATGTCTCTATGAATTCCTGAAAACTAGTTATATGGAAAGGGCACTATAAGCCTATTACTAACAATATGTAATACCCATATCAGTGAATTCTGAAAAAATGGGAAGTAGTCATTTTTACCTGCTGTGAGGCCAAAATATTTTTGTAGCCAATTTTCAGCCTGAGAATATGAAGTCACTTTTGCATCTTTTTCTTTACAGGATGCTGTAAAGAGGAAGCATTTTAGCTTCCTTTTTGTTAGCTTGGCAGATGAGCCATTAACCACAGTTTTTCACATGACAAGAAACTGAGAAAAACCAACTCAAATAAAATTTAAAAAAAATCTTTTTGAAATTGTTGATTTTGGTAAAAAATGTGTATTTTCCAAATGAAACAAAATGTCATCATAAGTACAGCTATAATGATTAATGATTACAGGTGTACTTGCTTCTGTTTTTGGACAGAAAGATAGACTGGAAGCTACATATGTCACTCCTGAATATTATGTACTGTTTAGGATTTTATGATTTCAGACAGCATTTCAAAAGGAATGCAACTTTCAAAAAAAAAAAAAAAAGTGAAATGCCAGTGCGTATCAGCTGCAAATGGAAAATGTCATGTCAACATACTTCATGACAGTGATGTACTTGAGTGAAAATATTTAGACCTTTTTACACAATCAAAAATCTACACAGACTTCTATATGTTTAAATGTCCCTGTGAGACTTTTTTTCCATACATCTCAATTATATATGGCCCAAGTATTTGAAAAATGTATGTGTATACTTCACATAGGTGGATCAGGAGATACTGACCTGTGCAAATAAGCTGGTGGTGTCTGCAGTCCTGCTTCCAATACCTACACGCTCGTTTTGCCAGTATGTCTACCAACAACAAACAGTACACATTTTTTTCAAACGAGATGGGTCACATTCACATCCGTGGTATCTCTTTTTTACTAACAAATATGTGATAGCCATACTTCGTTCTTCTTTCGAAGCTTTGTTACCAGAGCCCGCTACATTTCTTTGCCAGGGAAGTATCAGGGCAATTTTAAAAGACTGTGAAAGTGTTAATGCTTTTTGTATTGTGCTGTGCTTATCCTGAAGAAGGTACAGACGTCTTCCTTTTCTCACATTTTTCCCTGCTTCTTTCCAGCTTTCTCAGAGTGTTTTTGTGAGGCAGACTCTATGTCATCCAATTATTTCCTGAAGAAAACTAGAGAGATAAGCCTTTGAAAACCAAGCCAGGACTCCAGATTTCTCTCACTGTATTAAATCATACTGATCAAAAACACAGGAAGATATAGAAGCACAAAATTAACAGTGGGACAGACAGAGTGGGAAATGGGGATTCCTGGACATACTGTTACATGAGATGAGACTGTCCAATATCAAGCAAACTTATTTGGACAGAGAGGGAATTACTGGGTGTGTAATACTGATTAACTATGTTGGAGAGAGACCTTGCCAAGCAGCGTGTTTTGGTCAGCCTCTTTAGAAAGAAGAATAGGAATGTAGGTAAAAGGTTAAATACAAAGAAAAAAAAAGTGCATCACTCCTCTATTAGCTAATCCTTGGGCATCATCTGCGTGATCCAGAGTAGTGCAGTTCACTTCTGGGAAGGAGTCTGTCCCAGCTCCCATGACGGAGAGATTTCTCTCTTACCCTGCTAAAATGTTTGGAGGGATATTTATTGACATGAATGAGACTGTGCATAAATGCATCCAGGGTCGTAAGAGGTTAGTGTTGTTTAAGCTCCTTATACTGCAAAGACATAGTATTTTTTTAATGCCATATCCGCCAAAAAACATTTGCTTCAGGAAAATATACCAGGTCATAGGTCAGACTCCGGGAAAAAAAATAAAGTCTATTAAATCCACAGTCACATCATTTTTCCTTTCCTACTTAGGCACATGGACAAGAGTTTGAAACCCAAAAAAGGCTTTAAAAAATGTCTAATACACAGAACATCCCTAATTACATTTCTTCCCAGCATGAGACTTTGTATGTCACTTCGGCCTGAGAAGTCCCGACTCCCAACTTGGATGAACTCTGGAAGTGTTTCTCACTGCTATGCACTCCTCTCACAAAAGTGTTTGAGCAAGCTATAAAGCAACACACAAATCATCAAGCACTCTGGTGGGGAGGCCTCGTAATTTCAGGCTGTTTGGGAGATGAGTATCCGTCGGTTTAGAGTATCACCAGCAAACCAGAAAACAAGTTTTGAAAGAGGCTTGTATAAGCCAATAAAGGCACACATCAGCTCTTTAAATAGGCAAGAGCCTCTGGGGGAGCATTTCTGCCTGACCAGGGAACTGTTTTATTGTAAGTTTCTTCAGAAAGTCCTCGCGCTTTTAACTTTACCTATGACTCTCCTTTGCTTCATCAGGTTGTATTTAGGTGGATAATTCACAGCTCTTCCAAGCTATGGCTGTTTGTGGTAAGAGCGAAATGAAACCACCCATTTGAGACTATGGGCTTTGTGAGAAGGATCAAGGGGCTGTGATGAGGCAGCTGAGGGAGATGCCCTCCTTTCCCTGCCGGCACAGAGCTCCAGGCAGCATTTCAGGGGCCGTCCTGCACCTGTTTTCTGGAGGTTCTCCTGGTCTCCAACATGCGCCAGCAATCCAGATGCCTGGGTGGATATCCACGTAACTCCACCTGCATATATTTTTTTCCCAACTGATAGCTGGGATGTACTTGGATATCATGGAACGCAATGTATCTTCTGGACGCTGCTCTTTATTAACGGGGAAGAGACTGACACTAAGCAAGTGCAGCCTCACGAGTACACAAGTAAAGCACGCCCACCTGTGTGCGTGTGGGTTTGGTACTCAGGAGAGCAGGGCAGCCGGAGACGTAGGTAGTCCTCCATGCAGTGCAGGTCGGTGCTCAGCAAGCTTCCTGGGGGACCGCTTTGCTCATGCCTGGGCTTGGACCGTCAGCATCCCTCCATCCTGGGAGTGCCCCTTGTCCCGGCAGCACAGCAGCTGCAGGAGACCAACACACCTAGAGCCAGGGGTCAACCTGTCTCCAGCCTTTCCATGTGCTACCTAGGCCAGAAATTCCCATCTGTAATGCAGGAGGCAGCCTAGCTTTGCCCCCCTTTGACACGCTGAGTGGCTACACAGTCCTTTCAATTTGCAGAAATCTCTGATGTGTGTCTAATCACCAGTTTTGAGGGGAACCCTTTAGGGACATCACCAAGTGAAAAAGATTGGCTTTGTACCACTTGCGATGTCAAAAGCCAAAAGGTTCTCCCCAGTAAAATGACAGAGCAATGTTTAAAGTAATAAGGCCTTGACATCTCCTTCCTAATACCATATACTCTACCTACTGTGGGAATGATGTTCACTCACAGCGTATACTTTGGCCAGCAAAAATCCCGTGTGCCTTAATATTATTTATGTCTGTTTTCCTCCAGAGGTCTTTTTGGTCAGGATTGTGATTTATGTTGTTTTTATTCCAGCTACACAGGAGATTCTTTGACGGATTACAATCTCGGCAAACTCTAACTCGAGAAGAAGAATGACAGCTAAGAGACTTAAACCAGACTTTTCACCATCCTGGAAAGGAACTGGCTGCCAGTATTTGGAGGTTTTTTAATACTCTACCTCCCTCTGCTGTTATCAGTGAGAAGTTCCTCGACAATGGGAAATCATGTACTTGCAGCTTCGATTTCCATGCTCTCGCTCCTGGCAATGATGGGAGATGCGGACAGTAAAACAGACAGTTCCTTCATGATTGACTCCGACCCCAGCCGCTGTATGAGGCATCACTACGTCGACTCCATCAGCCACCCCCTCTACAAGTGTAGCTCAAAGGTAAGGACTTCCCTCACCCCCTCACAGCAGGGTGCTTCATCGGCAGAGTTGTTAAAATGAGCCATTCTGGGCGATTTTTCTCTGCACAAATTCCTTACTACCAAAATCTAGCTGCAGAGACATACAGATGTAGAGACATCTGAGTGTGTACATCAGAGCTGGGACTGGAGAGAGAGAGGCTCTTGCCTCTCTTTTTATCTTTTCAAAAGGGGAAACACACCATGCCGGTAAAGATAACGTGCCGTAAATTGTAAGATTCAAAGGAGCACATCGGGGTCTCAGCCGCTGGTGCCAAGGAGATGGACTAGTTCGGAAGTTTAGATCACCCTAGTCACCCTCTCCTTCGAGTGAGTCTTTAACCCGGAGTGTATAAACTTACAACTTTAGAGGTGAAGTACTGAGATAAAGAATCAAGTTGTAAAATGGTAATGAAAAAGAATGTGAAAAACAGCTAATTTTTTTCCCCTTTTAGTTTCAAGTCCTTTGTTTTCATGTAGAATGACGATTGGATGTTTACTGTAGGGCTTAGGAACAGAAGGAAATACAAGATTGCCCTTCATTTGAGATTTCAAGCCTGAAAAACTTTGTGTCAAAATGGTTTAGCAGCCTGCGCACGTAGCCTACAGTCATTTATTTCATTACGTGAAGAAAAAGAATGGGGAGAAACAATGGGAAAATCCTTGCTGGTCCCTATTGTCTTGTCCTAATTTGTTCTGGCTGAGTTAACCCAGCACACATTCAGATGTAGAGTCTCTACTTGGACCATCCCTCTGTCCCGCAGAAAGCGTCTTTGCCTTATGCAGCCAGATCCCTGGCGTAATGAAAGGGAGCAACTGTCAGCGCCAACATTTTTGCCAACCCTGCGCTGGGTAAGAGAGCGATGGGGTTTAGGACAACGGGGCTACCTGCGGTGTTGCCTGATGGCAAACCCCAGCAGCAGTGATCCTGGGAGCGTTTCCGAGGGGAGAGGATCCACGCAGCTCAGACGGGTCCAGCGCTGGCCGCGGAGACCCCCCAGACGCCTTTGTGTGCAGAACGAGTTATTTGCTTCCCCTGATCAGCGCAGGGGTGAGGTAATACCACAGGTAGCAGCAGGCCATAAAATTTAAAATAAAGCACGGAGAGAAGCGTCAACAGAAAATAAGACGCGCTCGGTTCTCTGCGCTCCCCCTGTGCACCAGGACGGCTGCTGCCCTGGCTGTGCACCTTCAGCGGGGCTTGCCCTGTGCCTGCTCACCAGAGACCCGCCGACGGCCTCAAAATTGGGCACAGGGGAAAGCCCCGCCCTGGGCTGCCTTACGCCAGTCTCGCAGCAGTGCTGTCTGCCCGGCTTTGCGTAACCATGACTGACCCACAGCAGTGGGAGATGAGAGACTTTTGCCCCACTGCTTCTGAGTTCAAACAGTAAAATCATGCATTACTTGTGATTCAGGCGAGATCTTTTGGTTTCCTTTTAGCTTAGACTAGACCTTCTCGCCATCTGGGAAACATCCAGCATTAACATACAGAACAGCAGAGATGTATCTGTTTGTGCAATATTGATTTTATTGTAGTTGACTCCCGTGAGAGGCAAAGGTGAAAAATGTAGGTACGTGGGTGGTGTGGGTGGGTTTTACTTACTGGTATGTGGATGCTAGCAGCCCTCCCCTCTCAAGGCACTTCAGGTCACCTACTAGACCTGAGAAGCCATAGCTGCCGTGATGGTTTGGTGCAGGAGGGTGATGCTCCACCCAGCTGGCCCTCGCTCTCAGCTCCGTGCTCTGCCAGAGAGCAGGAGGAGCTGTCGTAGGTAACGTAGGCAAGGAGGTAGGTAGCCCCCAGAGGCCCTTTGGTCTCCAGCTTTGGGTAGGGTCCCCCGTGCCCCTCTACACGCAGAAGAGCAAATGAGTAACAAGCGGCGACTTCACTAGGGCGGTGAGAAATGCAGAGCGCAACTGATCTGGGCGCACTGCCTCAGACGTAAGAGGATAAACACAACGGGTCCCGACCCAGCCCCTGAGGCAACCCGTCCTGGAGCATGAAGGATGGGGCTTCTCTGGCCCAGGGCTGCTGTATCCCGGTCTCTCCTCTCCCTCAGGCCATCACCCGCCCGCCCCCATTCCCTGGCTGTAGCGGGTTCCCACAGCACGGCTTTGCCTCCGCTTGGCCCTGCGTCACCGCCAGCGCTCCAGCGGCCACTGCCACAGCCAAGCGCTCCCGTCCCTGGGCCAGCCGGGCACTCGCCCCGAGGCTGCTGCCCCGGCACGCCCAGCCCCGCAGCTCCACACCCTCCTGCCTGCCCTGCAGTCAGCCCGTGCCTCACCTCTGGCCATGGTTTTCTTCCACACTCAGGGCATTGCTTCCTACACAGCCCAAGGGCTTTTGCTCCTCATCTGGAGGCTTTTAGGATAGTTGTATTAGGTGGGGGCTGCTCCCTGGTCCATATGACCGGGAGCTGTTACTGCTCCTGTCCAGGACTTTGTTGCCCAATGGCTGGGACGTGCCACTGGGTCTGGCATTCTCCTGCACACCTCAGCGAAGCCCTTTCACTGTGTGGCTGCCTCCCTCGCTCCGCCATCGCCATCACCATCCTCTGGGTTTCTTCTTAAAACTCTGGCTGCCAGACATCAGATAGAGGGTTATTTTTCTGAAGAAAGAACAAGAAGGAAGGAAGGAAGGAAGGAAGGAAGGAAGGAAGGAAGGAAGGAAGGAAGGAAGGAAGGAAGGAAGGGAGGAAGG
>JAVKLA010000058.1:9701851-9721879 GCA_034782735.1 Sagittarius serpentarius
AGGGAGGAAGGGAGGAAGGGAGGAAGGGAGGAAGGGAGGAAGGGAGGAAGGGAGGAAGGGAGGAAGGGAGGAAGGAAACCCACCACCAACTCAATTTCTTAGCATCCCTAATGACAGAGGAAAGCAATCAGGACTTTAGGAGTGGGACTGATGGAAATGGGAACACAGAATGCATTGTAATGAAAACCATATTATTTCAAAACTGAGCTTTGAGAAAAAAGCTGTTGACATAAACATTTGTAACTCTGCAAAAACATCAGTGACTTTTTTTAAATCAAGCCTTTAATGGAAATCATGTTTGAAAATATTATCACAGCTCTTGGCTTCCCAAATTCCACAACAGTTTCAAGAACAGTTTTTTAACAATACTGCAAGTTGTATGGACTTTCTCATGAAGTGGAAAATGAAAACAGTTTCCATACAAAGCGAAATAATTCTGACATTTCCTAGAAAACTTCTGTTTGTTAAATCAAGCTCTTTTTTTTTAAGGTCTCAGGGATCTGAATCATCCTGGTAGACATATGGCTTCTGTTCTGGATATAGCACATAAACACAGACCAATATTAGACTTGCTAATGAAAGTTAGACGCAATGTCTGTTCTTATATATATTGTGATAAAATATAAACAAGTCAAAAAAAGGAAGGTTCTGCAGGAGTAGCTGTGGGAAATGTGGTATCTCTTGTTTCCACCAAGTTTCCGTTGTGAAGCTTGGACTGACAATCGATGTCAAGAAGAGACTTTGCCCTTTTTTGGCGTGATATATTGGTTCCACTGAGCCATCCTTTTTCACTCTGTATGCTTTCCCTTTTAGTGAGGCATAGAATTACAGAAGTTAAAAATGGTTTCAGAAATTGCAAGATGTATTACGTTTGCTGTCCGTCTTGGTTAAAAAAGGATTATGTCCACCGTGCTTCTCTGTGGAGGCTGCCAATTGTACCCACATGGGAAGCAGTTTTGTTACATTTGGAAACATCCACCCAATGTAATTTAATCATTAAAATCTCTCTTGCTTGTGACCTCAGGCGGATGTTGAAAACAGGTTTCCAAAGCCTTCAGAAACATAGTCCATTATAGTAACAGAATGTGTAAAAGAGACACAAAAGAGGGATGGAAGAAGGTCATTTGCTCCTGAAAAACAGTGGTGTTTTTCCTTTGACTTCAAGGAAATGCTTGTATCAGCTCATGAAGTATTGCCTTTCCTAACCGTGTTGGATTCTGCCTGACCTCTGTCACGGAGACCTACTGGTCTTCACCGATGCGCTGGATCGCCTCGCCGCTGCAACCAGAGCCTCCTAAATTACAGTATTGGCTGTCACAAGTGCCTCCTCCAGATGTGCCAGAAGTGTGCTACCACTGACAGCCTCGCACTAAGGAATCCAGCCCAGAGAGACACGGACCAGATGAAGAAAGATTCAGCAAATGTTTGCAGACATTTACTCATGAGGTAGCTCAGGAGATTTTCGGTAACGCCTGCTTGCAGCCAGGCCCCGGATAGTGTGAGAAAGTCTGTTCTCATGCACCTCAGCTCACCTGCTTTCGGGCTTCAGCTTGTTGCTGAAGAGCACGGAAAAGAGGACTAGAAACACCGTTAATAACAAATCAGTTCACAACTTCTGAATTTCCAGAATACAGCTCGAATGATCAGAGTCAAATATTGCCTCAGACTCAGGTTGCTCTCTTTTGTGACCTACCAGATAACTATAAGACTGCTGATTTTAAGAAAGAAAACCCATTCTTCCCTAGCTGCTCATACACACGAGACCCCCTCGGTTCCCACATTGTAGCACGCTGTGCTTCTGGATCCAGCATCGCAAGGTGACATGCATGAGCTCGCACGTGCGGGGCATGAGGGGAGCCAAGAGGCACGCGTATCAGGTTATAAAATACCCACACGTTTCTACTATATATACACCCACTGTATTACTGTGCTATGCCATCATAGCATTACTAATTATTTAGGCGATAATCTCTATTGCACTATAGTATACGATGCAATAAGCAGGTGGTGCAATTGATTAAATGGCAAAGCAAAGCTTTTAAAGTACACGCTATTTCCAGCTCATTTGCACACCTGCCAAAATCCACTAGTGCTCTTCTGGATTTCTGAGGAGGAGGAGAAGGTTAAATTTTGCTAAGGACTTCAGGTTAGCCCAGAAGTTTAGAAAGCTATCAAAATGGGAAATCTGAAAATTTTTTATCCTGCAAGCTTGACTTGATACCCATGGTGCTGTGCCATTTGTAAAAGTTTACAGTCATCCAAAGCCAGGGCATTAAACCCCACATGGTGGAATTTTACATGATACAAATACTGACCATACTCTTAGGAAAAACTAAGTAGCCAGAGATTAAAATTAGAGTCTCCACAGACTAAAACACGCTTTTAAAGACACGGCTTGCTAAGCAATTATAAATACAGTGGCACATTGAAGAAATATTGACTGGTTTTGCATTAGAAAGCCTGCTGTTCATGTTGAGACACAGATATTGGCACATCAGATAATTCTGCCCTATAAGTACACTGCCGCAATTCTTCTGTAGTCCTTAATCCTGTTCCTTGGGGGTTTATTCTTTTTCCTGGTATTTCTGAAAGTACCTGCAGATACAGGAGCAGATGTGTGCCATAAAAAGTCCTTAGAGTAACAGTACCAGAAGTGACTAACTGCTCCAGCTCCAGAAGCCTCAACCATTAGAAGTCACCTCCACCATACAGTAATGTGTGCTGTCGTATTTGGGCTGAAATCACAGAATCATAGAAATGTTGGCTGGAAGGGGCTCTGGAGGTCCTCTGAACCTCCCAAAAAGCAACTTGTGGCCATTGCACATCCCCCTTTGCCACCCCTGAGGAGAGTTTGGCTCCACTGTCTTTGCAACCTTCGAGTGGTTGCCAGCTGCCATTGGATTGCTCTTCACCCTCCTCTTCAGCCAAACGCTTGGGAATAGCTTGTGACAGAGAATGCACACAGTCTGGTGAACTGGTCAAAGTGGAGGACCTAACAAGAGCTGTCAAGATGCTGGGAAGCGAACTTACTGTTTTAAATTTCCCAGTCTGCTGTCTTTCCTTTGCAATACAGGCAGGATTAGATACCTGTGTAACTCTTCACCAACTGCCTGCCTGTCACTATGGGAAGTGAGTTTTGTTTACCAAGGGGACAAAAGTGCATCTTTATCTGTCAGTAACGGGGTGCTAGCACTATAATGATTGCCCCTTTCCCTGTTCTCGTATACACTGAAGACGTTGGTATTAAGGAGTCTGGTATACCTGATACGTCTAAAGCCGGGGTGTGGCTCAACAGTACACTGAAATTTCCTTCTCACCATATTACTACTAACAGCTGAAGTGAATTTGCTTATGAATATGCAGCATCACAGGAAGGGGACCATATATTTATGCTACAAATCATGAAGGATGGCAAATTTGTCGGAGAGCAACAAGAACCCATCTCTTAATTAAACCAAGAAGCAAGATGGTACCAACCCCAGATCATCAGCTCATGAAGACATCTTCCTTGTGATCCATCTGTGTTGACTGGAACTGTAGTTGTTAATGTATTAATACATTTCCAAGCAAACCATTTAGCATGCAAGTACTCTTGGAAGCACACTACAGTGGATGATCAGTGCCTTTCCCAGCGACACAGACAGTGCTGGTATTTCCTACTTGATACCAGGAATATCCTCTTTCTCTTTATCATATTTCCTCATGACTCTGACTAAAGAGAAAATTAAAGATTTGACATACCTGCTTGCAAGACTTGGAGATTTGCAGCCACTGGAGCATGTGTAGTGAAAGAAACTCAAAAAGGTTTAACGTTGTAAAATATTTGCTGTCACATCTGTAGTTATCCTTTAAGATTGTCTGATAAAAATACGAGATATGTGCAGCATGGTTAAAATGTAATTTTCTTCCTTGGTTATGGGATAGACTTACGACCGCTTTACTGCCAGCTTTCTCATCTCTGTCACATTTTGACCTTGTTTGGATGATACAATAAGTTGATTTTGAAATTCGTGTTGGTTAAGCAGAATTAGCTGATATGGACTTAAAATTTCATTCCCCATGAAGGTATAAGAATTCATTGAAACTTGTCCAACACTTACCTGTTATTAAGGTGGTAACAGCTATTTCTAACCGCATAATTTCCTGAGCTTTAGAAGATCCTTTCCATGTTTTATGTAGAGCTTAGGAGATTCTATCCGTCTCTTCTGCTCAACAAGGGGTTGTTTGGAAGGGGAGTAGGTGACCCCCCCATGGGCTTTCCTTCCTTAGTGCCTCCTGTTGTGCAGGTTACCTTGTTCTGATTACAGCTCAGTTGGTGACTGCTGGCGAAGAACCATGGAGCCTGCACTGCTTTTGGAAAATCTCACTAGTGAACCCTCATGTCTGGCAACGAGTTCATCTTGTTTACATTTTCACTGTCTTATGTTATGCAGTGCATTTTATACAGACACAAGTGATTCAATTATATATATATATACACACACATAGAATTGCAAATACATATTCAAGGTGGTCTTTGTAAAAGGAGGGAGCTAGAAACCTAGTTCTTTAGAAGCAATAAACTGAGCATCTTCCTTATATTTCTACTTTATATGTTTATATATCTAAGTATTTGAGACATTCACTGGCCCCAAGGACCAGTTCTGCTGATTAGTAGTATACACACCCAAAACGCTGGAAAATACCCAACCAAAGTATCAGTCTGGCTGATGATTTAAGGGCTTGGCTGCCACAAATCTAGGGTCAGCAAGTCACAGTTGCAGTCACCGTGCCCGGAAAGCCGGGCTGGCTGTGATCGTTTGGAACCCCAAGGTCAACTTTCAAAAAACCAGGCCCTGTAGTCCTTATCAGTGTTGGTGCTTGGGACTCCAGAAGCAGCCTTGCTTTTCCTCCTGCCCATGTTATCTCCTCTGCTCTCCCAGATGCAGCTCAGGGGCAATGCACTGTGTGGGGCTGGGTGCCCTCACCAAGGTGGAGAGATGCAGTAAGTGAAGAAAGACCAGCCGGACTGGAAGGAGGTACCCATCTGTTGGTGTTAGCAGGCACCGGGGCACGTTTCCTAACCCGTCTCTTTTCCTTCGCAGATGGTGCTGCTGGCTCGCTGCGAAGGGCGCTGCAGCCAGACGTCGCGCTCGGAGCCCATGGTTTCTTTCAGCACCGTCCTGAAGCAACCTTTCCGCTCCACCTGCCACTGCTGCCGACCCCAGACCTCCAAGCTGAAGGCCATGCGGTTGCGATGCTCGGGGGGCATGCGGCTCACTGCCACCTACCGCTACATCCTCTCCTGCCACTGCGAGGAGTGCAACTCCTAGGGATGTACCTGCCACAGCAGAGAGGGGACTGGGATGCTGCTGTTGGGGAAGGCTCCCAAGAAGTAACCCAAGGTGAGGCCGACGCTCCCAGCATACGATTGTAGCAAGGACAGGACTAACCAGGCTGGATTGGATCTGAGAGCTAAAGTGTAAAATATCCTGGGGCCCTGGATGGTGCCGGTACCGAAGTGTGGGCTGTGACAAAGGCGAAAGCACAAGGACTTGTTTTTAAGAAGCCTTTCTTTTTTTCTGAAAGGATATTTTTGTGAGATTCTTCTTTCTCAGGCTCAGCTCTGACTACAGAGAGGTGCTTTTACTTTAGGCCAAGGGCAGCAGGGGCAAAGAGAGGAAGGTCAGCCGATGACAGCACTGCGCTCTGGAAGCTGGCGTTCGGACAGAGGATGGGCATCAGTTCCCACATACAACCTCTTAACCTATCAATTTATTCTCAGTCTCCTAGTTGTATTGGACTTCAAAACAAACTGTGTTGTTGGCAAGGGTTATCTGTTACTGATCTAGCAGCCAAGCGCTGGGTAACTTTAACTGTGGTTTAGCAGAAATTACAAATAAATCATTGAAAATTGAACTGAATATGAAATGTCATGCTGGGATTACCCAGCTCTAGCCAGCTGAAATGATTATTTGCAGCGTGTGGCATCAGAGTTCAGTGGCTGAGCGACTCCTGAGAAGTGAAAGGTCATGAGACTCATTATTCCCCTCTAAAAGCCTGGAAATGTGACACATCACATCTGTCACAGAAGCCATTATTCAAATGCTAAAAACTAATCACAGATTAAAATGACACGTACTAAATGGAGTCTTTTCTTAACTTGGGTAGACCTGCTGATGTACAGAGCCAGAGCCACCAAAATAATGACCAAACCTAGGACTTATTTTCATCTGCAGCTCTTAGGCTATTGAGTGAGTACCGTTTTGCCTTTTAAAGACAGGCAATCCCAAACACAGGGGAATCACGCTGAGGTGCCCATAGGAAGTTTAAGGCAGAGCCTGAGTCCCAGCGTTATCCACTCGACCACAAAGGCAGTGTTTCGACTTACCTGACGATGTGCTGCCTGGGGTCCTGGCTGACCCACCAACCAGCTCGGCAGCTGCTCAGGGAATGGCAGAGCTCTTGGCTGGTCCTGCTGCAGCAAGACTGTGCAGACTTAAAACCGATTCTAATTTCATATGAGCTAGATATGTTCAAATATTACCACTCCAGGGACTAGAGTTACTACTGCCTCAAGTATTTCATATGCGTCCTTTGTGTGCACACAAGGGTGTAGGAGGCTGGGGGGGGGGGGTAGGGCAAGCCGAGAGCTCACCCGTAGGTGAAGCTGTCCCACAGCCAGGGCATCAGAGCTGCGGGGGCCTGCAGAGCAGGGGTAGCCAGTGCTTCTCTGTAAGAAGCAAGTGAAGCCGTGAGCTGCTTTCCTCTGTAGGAGCACTGCAGAAAGAAATGCCTCGAGGAGCTGAATGAATTGCAGTGATCGATAGGGTGAAAGGATCTCAAAATAACAAAGGACCCCACGTTTCAGAATGGTATTCGGTATTTGCAGAGAAACTGTCCTTCCTCCATTAACAGGAAGTTTTTAGGAAGGTTCAGTCATAGTCTCCTGTGACTGCAAGGAAACAACATAACAGTTCTTATCTCATATAACAGTTCTTATCTCCTTAAATGGCAGTACATCCAGTCAGTCAGCAATAGGTCTGTGATGTCCACACGAAGCCGGCTAAGCCATTTTCTGGATAGAAGTCATGAAGATGTTGAGAGCATCTTTGCCGTGTAAGGATTCAGCACGAGTGCACTTTCTAGCCCTCAGAAGCACCCTTGTGCGTAGGCCCACAGTTATTCTCTGGGACGTGCTGGAGCGGCTCCCCTGCGCAGCGATGTCTGGCAGGGCCCCATGGTAAGGAGGGGAAGTCCTATCCAAGCCCAGCGTTTGGTCCGCCTGCAGCAAACACCATATGCAGCAGCTCGAGGACGCACACTGCCGTTGCAGGGGATTGCCGAGGTCTGCCAGGGAGGGCAGTTGTCCTGTGGTCTACACAGGAGTTACTGTGGTTGCTCGGGCAAAGCCAGATTCCTTTCCCACTGCCTCCTCATGGCAAATATGTATGGGATATGAAGGCAGGCAGGTGACAGACACTGGCCTTGCAAGCCAAACCCTGGAGCAGGATGGCCGTCAGTAGTGGAAAGCGATGGGGGATAAGTGCATCTGCAGACACCAGTTAGAGAGGTTTGTGATACATGGGAAGGACTGTCTCTGTCTCCCGGAGATGACTTGGAGATGGCCAGTTTACAACAACACAGAGCTGTGGGCAAACAAAAGGGTGAATCAAGCTGTTAGAAGCTGAGGGACTCAGGGTAAAATGTCAAAACTGGGAGTGGTGAGCCCCAGTGAGCTCATTAGACGCCATGCGTTGTTTCAGCACTGTCAGTCATTCTTTTCACATCTGATGCATGGTCTGAACGTCAAAGGGTGAGCGAAGGGAGCGCAAGCTGGGCATTATCACCAGACTACTTTATATGAAAGATCATATGTGCTTCTCTTTTCCACTCTCTTTCAACCTCCAGCATCTAAAAATCCCATTATCAAAAAAAGCACCACCTCCTGTTAATTATATATAGAAAGTTCCAGGCCTTATCCGAAACATCAGCAATACCTTTGATAACCAAATAACTATTCTGCAAAACATGCATGACCTCTAAGCGTGGGTGTAGACTGCTGCACACAAGTCATGCTATGCAGTTGTTTAAGGAATGGGGAAAGTTTGAAGGGTAACTGCTATATCCAGCATCACCCTCCCGCTGGGTCGTGCTGTCACTGGCCTCCTTTGCTGGTGCAAAATGGGATGCTGCGGGGCTGTGGCCTGAAATTCGGGTGGTGATTTGCAGCGCTCCTGCCACAGGATATGGCAGAGCAGCGTGGCCCCGATTGCAGTCCTCTGGTAAGGAGAGAGGAGGGGTTTGAGCAGAGACCATGCCTCAGCCAGTTTAGAAAAAAAGAGAACATTATAGCGAGAGAAAAGCTTGGCGGATATTTATTCCCACATCCCCTCACTATCACAGTGCCAGAGCTATAATTGCTCAAATTGGTCTCACAGAAAATATTCGTGTTTCAACAAAAGCTTTTTTTTTCCCTCTCACACCCCACATTCCTTCAACTTTCGCTCGGTTCCTCTAATGAAATCACCGACTTGTGACCACAAAGGCTGTTGCCAGGCATAAATGTTGAGGTGAATCCAACATTATCTAATTTAACTGTTGAGTCAAATAAATGCATGGAAGGAATCTAACAGAAATTATGAATGACAAGACAAAACATACTTGTAAATAGCTAGAACTGGATATTAAACAATGAAGAAAACTTTCAAATTCTCCTTTTGGCTTTTTCAGGCAATCTTCATATTAACATTTAAGAAAAGGAGGAGCTATTCTTCAAAACCAAATGCCCCAAAGTTGGTTATGAATCCATATTTTGATACTTTTTTAATCAGTATTTTAGGCAACTAAGTGCTGAATGAAGCACACAAGTGTTACCCGTGTTAAAATTCAGGAGGCGTATTGAAGCAAAAGAAAATGAGGCTTCAGGTAAAAACTATAGGATACGGCTCATGGTAAGAAAGAGTCTAAATGGCGCTTCGAGATGAAATAGCTTCCTGATTTCTTAGCCTGACACCACTCTGGATACTTAAACTCTGTTTTTCAAGTCAGACTACCGTGTAAGCGCTTCTTAAATTGAACAACAGGGAGGGCAATACCTAGTTGTCCAGATAACATTGCAGGGCTTTTTCTTTGCTAAAGCATCCTCTCGCTGGAACTCGAATGAGAGGGCTTTGTCCTTTTTTCTCCTCACTGCGCCTCACCCTTCAGGCACTGTCTTGCCTCACAGAAAGGCAGGATCAGCTGTGATCATCCTGTGGTTTGCTCAAGATGAGACGTGTTACAGACTTTTGACTGTCACCACCCTGTGCCCTCTTTTCTTTTGATTATGTTTCTGAGTCCAGCTTGGCTTACTTTTGAAAGCCAGCCATCCCAGCAGTGGTGGCGGTATGTTTCAGCTGGATTGACTGTACTCATGGAGACCAGAGGGAAACACTAGACTGTTGCGGGTACCCTTTGCTTGTAAGAAAAGCCTCATAATGCCACTGCATTTTGTGCCTATCAGAAATAATCTGTGATTTTCCAGAATAAAAGAGCCCACGGCCTAGCAAATTTTAATTCTTCTGCTCCCAGCTTCAGTGGGTCTGTTAAGTGCTTAAAGCTGCATAGATACAAACCCAGTTTGCTAGTTCAAGCTTTAAAAGGGTCATTAAACTGAAGAACTCACTGCTTCCTTGGAGATGTTCCCACTGACTTTCCTTACACCTCATCTTGCCCTCTGAGCTTGGAGAACTTCTACCAGACAAGGGTTCCTAAGCCTGGCTGTCTCACGGTGGCCTTATATCAGGCTTTTGTAAGCTACTGTCACAGTGTTCATGGCAATAACAGAGAGGCGAAGTTCGCTGACATCCGTGGTACACCACAGCCTGTGCTGGACCTTCATGTGAGCCGTAGTTGAGACCTGTTCACCAAGTCCTTGCAGGCCTACCATGAAGCCCTGAAACTCAGGCAGGACTGTGTAGCTTTCAGCCAGAGTATTTTTTGAAAAAGGAGAGAAATAAAAGAGAAGAGGTTACTGCCTCATAGGAATAGCCCGATGCTCTGCTGCGCTATGTGTCTAACTTCAGTTCTTAGGACCTGGTGTGAGAAAAGAGATGCCCCTGAGCTCCGTTCTGTGGGTGAATGTTTTTTCAGTGCCTAGTCCTGTATGTTTAAAGACAGTGGGTTCTTACTGAATTTGTCTGAAACAGGATTAAACCCCCTAGGAAACACAGTTCTGCTTAGCAAGGAATTTTTCCTCTGACTCAGGCCAGAAATATTATTGAAAAATCTGAATGCCATTAAAAAGGTCAGAGTAAGGGGTGGTGGGGAGGGTGTGTCTTAATTTCTTTGACTCTCTAGTTATTTAAAATACAAGGTCTTGGGAAAAAGAAAAAAAGATGACATCTTGACACAGCGACTGACAGCTTTCTAAGATAGATTTCATTATAGCTAATAGCTATTGAGACAGGTACTCTTAGAAAAGTGCAGCAGGCCGTGTTGGAAAGTAGTAGCCCAGTTAAGTTTGCTGTGTTGCACATATACAAATAGGCTGGTTGGAAATCCAAATAGTGAATCTGTCCCTTTTATTTTGCAAGAAAGGGCTCACAATCTTTATTTATGGTTCAAAAGAGAGAGGATAGGTAATCAGTAGTCTGCAAACTATGTTAGTAAGCAAGCTAACGCACTGAAAAAAGTTCTTGGTGGATCTATGATATGAAGAAGATGCTCTATATATATCAAGATACAAAAGATCAGAGTTCACTAGTGAGAATAAGTAATCTTGCTTGGCCTGCACTAAGAATGCATATTTCAAAATGTTTTGGTTTGCCCCTTTTTTTTTTTTTTAATAGACCATTAGGGAGCATCTAAGAATCAAAAACATGTATGAAAAGACAAAAGGACATCTATCATTTGTCTGAGCCAGGATTAATACTTCCTTTAGATGCTAACCAACAGTACATCCCATGAAAAATGAAATATTAAAAACAGTTAATCACATTCCCAAGTAATATACATATATTAATCTGATCTTTTTTCTAGGAAGAATTAAAGAGCAAATTCTGAGTTAGAGCTCGTTTCGTTTGGATGCACAATTGCTATTCCAAGCTCTACATGGATCTCAAGACTTCATCATTTTCTATTCTTTTGAGGCTTTCCAGACATAAAAACTAATGGATGTTAGCACTGGTGTTGTGTAGTGCAGAAAATCACTGTATGAAAAAGAGGATTAATCTAGGGAGCAGCAGTAAGTGGTGTGCCAGGATTCATCTCCCCCAGCTCCCTACCCTAAGCACTAGAGACTTTGTCTTGTTGGGTCTAGTTCTGCCTCCAAAATGATTGATACTCTGGAGGAGAGGTGGAAGGGCATCTCCCCTGAAAGCATCAATCCCCACCTGTGTAACAGATGGGGATCAAACCCTCTGTTTGAGTGGAGGAAGGTCTGGAATCAGTCTTCACTGTCTTGGGGGAGCGTGTTTTCCCGCAGGAGCTGTGCAAAAGCGAGGTGGTAAAATCACCAAAGCAGTTGTCACTAAATGCAGTGCAGTCTGAGTGAGCTAAGCACGCCCTCAGCATTGGCAGAAAAATGAAGCTCCTCTTCAGACTTGAGTTTTCTATATGTCAAATGATTTTACGCAGATGCAAGTTCCAAGGTAGTCCCTGTAGGAAAGGCAGAGATAACCTCTGCTGGCCAGAGAGACTGCTGTCTGAAACTCTGAGGCCAAAAATGTCCCAGGCAGGTGTCCGAGTGTATTAGAAATTAGATTTGCAGGATTCACACAAACAGCATTGAAAATACCTTGAAAGTATTTGAAATATTGAAATGACATGCTTACTGCCTGCTTTGCTCTTTGAAAACAAAATAAACAAGCTTTTACAAAAGTCAGACATTCACAAGGGCAATCAGCCCCATAGCTTTATTAAGGAGCAGTTTGGTACTATTAGAAGTAATAACTCTTGATCTTTTTGTTATATTCCTGTGTATATGTATATATATGCACAAAACAAGGCTCTATTTCATAGCCATGTGTCTTCAGCCTCACAGCCTTCTACCACTCCCTGAGAGCCTGGTAGCTGGAGAGGAGCAAAGACCTCTCCTAGACCCTCTCCACTGCCCTCAGAAAGCAGCTATGTTTCACCCCTGTTTGCAAGACGGACAAAATTTAGCATGCATGTGGCCTTAATCACTCATCATTCTCCTGGAGTGAGACATGACAGTGGGCACCCAAATCCACCTAACTCCCTCAGCTGACTGCTCAAATGCAGCTCTCTGTGGTCACATCAGGGGTCACTTGTTGGAGCCAAATAAATATTCCAGACAGAAAGTTCTGTTGCTTCTTGTGTAAAAGGGATCAGGGTGATCCCATATGAAGCTGCATGCCTACATTTACTCTTTTAATCTGTGCTTTTTATGGGTCTCTATTTTTGAAATCGCAGATCGTCCCGACTCTTGTTTTGATCCCTTCAGAGTACTGACAAAGAGATTATTGGCACTCTGACAAGGTTGTTGCATGGCGTTTACAAGTTGCGCCATTTCTCATCTCTGGCATTATATTTAAAAATGTAGGTCTTTTCTGGAGACTCTAACTGTGGGAAAAATACATTAGAAGATGAAATGCAGCAAAGGATGCTTGAGGGAACTAAGACACCATATTCTACATTTGATTAAATGACAGTAAGGGATATTCTTTAGCTAAAGAGATCCTGTAATGAATACTTAATTGAATAAACACTAAGTGAATTCTGAGTGGGATTTTTCAAAGATGCTCAGTATTGACGTAACTCCACTTTCGTTCACACAGAAGGAGAGCAATCAGTAACTTCAGTGAGAACAAACCCTGGCCAGCACCGCAAAGCCTCCTGCCTGAGGGTGATGGGGGAGGCAAGGAGGGAAGAGAAGGGGAAGAATCCAGTTCTGCGATGCACCTGCTCAGGATATTGGCAGTCCTCAGCATCAGATGTTCACAAGTCAACTGCCCTTAACTGAGGAAAATTCAGAGTTATGCTCATTTAAGTTTTCTTCATCCCTTTCACCTGCCCTGCTCCTCCTCACCCACCCTGCACGTCTAGCACGTGGAAACAATCGTGCTGCCAGGATCCCACTGCTAATGTCAGATACATCTCCACACTGCCACATGCAGAGCGTTTCTAAACGTTCCCAGTAACTGGGAATGGGATGCTGGAAGAAGAAACCTGTGACCTGCTGCAGCAAGACTGTGCAGACTTAAAACCGATTCTAATTTCATATGAGCTAGATATGTTCAAATATTACCACTCCAGGGACTAGGGTTACTACTGCCTCAAGTATTTCATTCCCTTTGAAGTGCAAGGGAGTCCCTACACTGGGAGAACCCACCCCTGTGCTTCCTGATTTCTCCCATGTTGTTTCTTCGTTTATATTTGCTGCTGCCTCTAAGGCCTTGAGCAGTGAGGAGCTGGTAGTCCACCTCTCTTCCTTTGTACTCTCCAATTTGGAAACAGCCTCGGGGAGGAAAATACATACATCACCCTCCTTTATAACTGAAGGCTTCTCTCCTCTCTTGCATCTTGTTTCAAAGACTGAATGATGTGCTAATTCTGGCTTTTCATCTGCAGGCACAGTCAACTCCAGAACACCGGGCTGTTGTGTGACCTGGTGTTGGAAACTCACTACTGACTATTTTGTGATTTATTTCCCTTTTAAACTGTAATGATAGATACAGGTATATGTATATGTGCACACACGTACACACAGGGAGAGACAGAGAGACAGGGAGGGTGAGACTGTGTTCACTCTAGGATGCGAAAAGCTGTAGTTTCTAGCTTTGACTTGGATAATCACAGCTTTGTGGGAAATTATTTATATTACAGTCTTTCAATGAAATACAAAAGAGAAACATACAGAGACACACACAAATGTACTTTTATATAGTCATAAATATATTTTTATGCATTTAAACCTCAACAATGCCATTGCAGTCAGACAAAATAACTGCATGAAAGACCTTGAACACCATAAGATAAATGGTGATAATTACAAAATGATGCTAGGTCAGCAGCACACCTGGCTGCAATGGAGGCAAAGGGCATTACTGACTGCTCCCACATTTTGCTGAGTAACCTACACTTTTCCCTGGAGGTGGAGCACAGTGTGAGGCTCAGGCATGATGAAATCCCTGCGGATCCCTCCTCCTTTCCTGGGAGAGAGCTGGGGCTGGGGCTGGGGCTGAGCCTTTATGTGCATCTCACCTACCACTGCTCCTGGGTAGAGCAGGGCTACAGCTCCTGACCAGCTCAGCCCTGCAAGGAGAGAGCCAGGAAAGGAGAGCTAGCCTGATTTTCACAGCTCGGGTTAATAGCTGGGTTCCTCACAAGCTGAAAAATGGTTTCTTTTGAAAGCTGTTTGAAGATGATTTCTTTCTCCGGCGCACACAGTGTTGACTAGTGCATATGGGACATAAGGCTGCTAGTGGATCCAACTCGGCCAGGCTACGTTACCAGGGCTGGAGGTGTTGTGTGCACCTGGCTACCATTGCAGGATGAGTACGGCACCAGAGACTCTTTGTGCAGGTCCACACAGCCCGGGAAGCTCCCTTCAGGTCTACCTCGCATCCCAGTCTAAAAGGATCCCATGGACCTTCAGCTCCAGAATGAGACATCGCATGGCCCAGGAGCACGGGACAGCGGATGCACATGGCACACTTTGCTGCACGGCTGCGGAAGGCTGTGTTGGGGTAGTGGGATGAGAAAAGCAGCGTGGAGGCTGTGTGATTGGGAGGAGGGCCATTGCACAAGTGCAGTGCAGTGGAAAGCATGAAGAAGCAGGCTTCCGTGCAAGTTTTGTGCTCATTAAGGGAAATCTGGCAGGCTTGCATCAACTGCAAAGTATGTGGTTCCCAGTTCTTCCCATCCTTTCTGTGAGATCTGGCAGGCTGGAGAGTAGGCAGAAATAAGTGGAAGAAAGCTTTATGCTAGCAGCAAATCCCAAATCAGCGGACTGCAATTAAGCCATATGTGAGGACTTGCAAATTTGTCTAAAAAAGCCAGGCTTGTAAAAGCTGTGTTTATTTCACACTGTAAAAGTGTTACCAGGCATCACAAGCAGGGCCTGTGTCAGCTCAGGAGGATGACGGATGTGAGTGTCCTGGATAGCATCAGGGGATGGCTCTAGACAGCAGAAGGAGACAAGAATGGTCCTTAAACCTGCAAAACATGAAAAGGCAAAAACACTGCATTCCACTTTTTTTATTATACATGAAGCTGCCAGCAATATCTCACCAGAATCACAGAAAAGCCTGACATATTCCCAAATCTTGCCCACCAAGTTTTTACACTCCCAAGTCTCCTGGGATGAACAAACGTTTGGGACAGCAAACTTTTACAAAAGCAACTTTATACCGAGGGTGTCCTGCTGCCAGCTGTCGGATGGTGAGGATCTTGCATGGGTATCAGAAAGGGACCAGGAGGTGCCAAATGCCCTGTTGAAGCCCTGGCAGTGAATGGAAAGGTTAGATTCATAACTACTGTCCCTAGCTTGCTGCCACAGGGCTGAACTAAAAAGTTTGCTGCTTAGAGCAAGCCTGGCCTGCGGGGTCAGTGTGCAGACGGCCTCTTCTGACTCTGCTGCTAGAGTGGTCACGTGTTAAAAACAGAGTTGCTCTAACGCTTCTGTCATTTCATGACATTTTGTGAAATACTGTGACTATGAGCTCTTGCTCCTTCTTGCACTTAATGTAAGTTGACATGAAGTTTGGTCAGGGACAAACAAGGCTGATATTGTCAGTCTACAACAACTTCAGCCAGGAGAGTCTGTCTTAAAGCATCCGAGTTTATGCAGCTGGGGCAACTAAAGGGGAGGCAAAGTTCAGATACTCAGTTAGCAGCTAAGGCCTTTGAAGAGTAGATTTTGTGATACAGCTTCAGCTTTGTACTTAAATGATATTTAAGTCTTTACATGTGAGAATCAGTGACAGGTAGAAGAGTAGATGTAAAGTCATGCCTCCAAGGAAGAACTGTCTGCAACCATGCTATAGACAAAGGAAAGTCCAGAAAGGCAAGAGGCATTTTGGAAAAAAAATGAAAACAAAACCTAAATCCAAATCAGATAAGCTTTGTAATTCTGCAGTCTGCAGAACTACTATTCTTTCGTACTTTAGTGCCTGCTTCTTTTGGTTGGATTCTCACAAATTCCTGTTCTTTTTCTCTACTTATGCAAGACAAAAACCCTGATGTTTGTGAATATCTGTAAAATAGCAAATTGTTCGGTGAACTGTTTTCCAGACCAAACTTCATGAGCCGAAAATACATCTGTACCAAAAATCCTTCTTCATTTTGTGATCTCTCATACCAGTATCCAAACCTCCCTCTCGTGTATGTGATAAGAGGTTTTGAAAGGAAATCAAGTTATAAGGGAAACAAATGTTAACAGTGTTGCTGGTGCATGCTCCTCATTTTGTTACTACTTTATTTTCCTCCTCAGTCCCCTGTTTTTTTACAGGATAAAGCCCAATTACTGTAAATGTAAACAACAGTAATAATTTAAGATGTTCTCATAGGTCAGGGTTAGGAAGACTCACTATCCCTTTCACATGACAGATCACTACCCACTACTGTAAGTAGTTACTGAGATCAGCAATACCAAATTCCAGTGTTGCAGCATTACTGCTATTTGCACTGTAAATATTACCCTTCTCACTGGTTTTCTTCTGCACTCTAAAAATGTGTACTGCAACATGACTAGAATATACTGAATACAGCATATTATCCTGTGTGTTATACAGAACTTAGCAGGCAGGATTTGGCTCACGGATCAAGGTACCCAGAATCAGGCCTTTCTCTAGCTTCCCGCTGTAGTCGGTGGAGATTCAGTGGAGACGACTGAGTCTAGAGTCAACTCACCTGACTAGACATGAGTGTAAACCTCTGGGTGAGCGGAGTAGCCTTCTGAACTGACCTGACTAGATGCCTGTGGATTATAACAGCAGGTTAGACACCTATTGCATAGGTAGACATATGCTCTCCAGTCTTAATCTGCAAGCTGAATCAACTTGCTATTTCTTTCCTCAAAAAAAAAAAAGCAATTCCATTACTTTTACTATCATTCCTATCGCAGAAAGACACAGGTACAGATCAATATATTGTACATACAAAAAAAGGACAATTTTAACTCGAACCCAGAGCCAGGTATAACTCCACAGCAGCTGCGGAGATCAATAGGATTCACAGAGGTGCTCTTAACATAGTCTCTCTAGTGATATCCTCACAAATAAAAAGAGGAAACATGGTCCAGATGGAACTTCTGAGAGGTCAGTAAGCAACTGCTCTCCGAGAGTAGCTACTAGTAAATACTGTCAAAAATGGGAGATTACATCCATTGGGGCCCTTCATGTTTTCACTGATGACTGAGAAGATGGAATAGAGAGGATGCTTACTGTATTTGCATGTGGCGTTAAGCAGGAGGGACTGCAAATACATATTAGTATTCAAAACAATCCTCACAAATTAAAGGTACTGCCTAAGTAAACAGAAGGGAGACTGGAAAGATGCAGCAGACAGGAAGGAATAATCAGCTGTACAAATACAAACCTTCACAAGGAGGAGATACAGGGTTTATGGTGGGTCACAGCAGAGCGTCAGTCAATAACATCATGTTGTTATGAGAAAGCTAAATGCGACACTGGGTGGCACCATGAGGTACCTGAGGCGATCCTTCCACTTTATTCAGTGTTAGTAGAGGCTTCAGCTGGAATAGTGTGATCAGTTTTGAGGTTAAGAAAGATGTTCACTAAGTGGAGAAAGTATAGAGGGGAGAAATTTGAATTATCAGAGGACATGAAAACATAGCCTGTAAGAAAGAATTGAAGGAAGTGGGTTGTATAACCTAGAGAAGAGAAGGCTGAGGGAAAATCTGCTGAAAATATTTAAATATGCAAAAAGCAGCTGCAGGGATTAAATGCCTAGTATCCATAATGAAAAAACATTCTTACACAGAAGACAATGAAGGACTGGAAATAATTGCAGTAGGTGGCTGTTAAGACATACCCTTAGGTGCCTTTAAGAACAGTTTAGATAGATGTTTAGGTATAGTCAAACCTACCTCTGGATGGTGCAGTGAATTAGACGATCTCCTCAGGCCCGTGCGTAACAGTACGTCACGACCGTTTTGTCACAATATCTTTCTCCTGCGTAAGTTCATGATGCATGACCCCTGAGGAGAGAGTTAAAAAAACTGTGCCACTAAGCTAAGCAGAGGAGGTCAAGGCATGCATCCTCATTGCAGGGGCTGCTGCAGAAAAATTATGTCAAAGTGATTCTCTGATCGGGAAGCAGAAAAAGGGTCACTTGTGAGCTGCCATGGATACTGAGCTACAAAGACAGCCGAGCTACAACATTTAGAAAAAGTAAATATACTGTGAATTTGTTTCACGTAACAGGGCAGCCTGTAGAGGCTTGGCAACATTTGGCTTGTTAAAGTATAAGCTAGGGTGGCCTATTTGTTCTGACTGTTCTTTGGCAAGAGGAAATCTGGCTTTAGCTTGCAGCTGTGAGCATGAGCTCTCAGTGCCTGCTGCAGATGCCTGTAGAGCTGAGGTAGACTTAACTCAAAGACTTGGAAGTACCTGTCTGCACCTGCTTTTAGCCTTTTTTTCCCCAGTTTTCTCTCTAAGAGTGACTTGATTCTTCTCCTCCTGGTTTACATTTTCTAATCCTGTTCTTGTTTATACTCTGCACTTTCCACAGACATTAAAATGCTTGTCACATAGCCAGGAGGCTTAGAAATCTCTTGAGGCTTGCAGTCAGGTCCTTGACACAGCCAGTATCAACATTATTCCTTCCTTACTGTAATGCTCCAGCAATAAACAGATATGCCACTGGTCTACAGTGTCAAGACCATAAGAAATAAGTTATTTTGTTTTTGAATGAAGGAACAGAAAGGCTTAGCCCTTAGAGTCATGAAGGTATATAGGAAAGGGGATGTCCAAAAGGCAGGGAAAAAGGTGTTTTGAAACCTCAGTAAACAGCCCAAGAGAAAACATTTTGATAGGAGAAGGTAGTGATGAGGCATAGGGATATGACTCGTATGCAAAAAAAGATGTAAATGCTGGTTCCGCAGAGAACAGGCATGCAGAGCTACACTGACTATGAAGGCAGTCATCTCCTGGGAGCCCCTGCTAATGGCAAAGAGCAAAGATTAAGTGAAGATGTGTGAGGAACCTCAGTCTTTTTCTGAATGAGCTTTGCTGTGTGTATGCCTCTGCTAAAGCACTATACCTCCGAGATCCCTGTTCAGGAGGCTCCTGGGCAACTTCATGGACTTCTTGTAATGCAGCATCACCTTTTACTAACCCCTTTTTCACTAGAAACGATCAAAGCAAGTAATTCTACTTTGAAAAAGAGCTGATTATGCTTTCCTCCTATTCTCCTCGCCCCTCCCCAGCCCAACTGAAGAGGGAGTTATGCATGTGTATTCTCTGCTTTCCTACCTACTTATCTGTGCTCCTGGAACAGCTGACTTTCAACTGAAGCAACATTAAAATGCCCTCTCCTGAATTCAAAGACAAGCTAGCGGGGAAAAAAAACGAAACCACAAAAAGAGACCTTCAGTTGCACCAGGAAGGAGCGAGGCCCAATTCCTCATTCTTTGGATTCAGTGGAGTACCTCATCATACAACATAAAGATGTGCCACACCATGCTTTTTCTGGTTTTAAGGTTTGTAATGTTTCTTTCCCCTGTCTGCACTGACAGACAGCAGCAAGAGCCTGCTGGGCACTGGCTCCTCTGCTGCCTTTCAACATCTGAGGCAATGAGCAGCACCATGCTGCCTGGTGTTTAGCACCATCCAGCTGTACTTTACAGGCTGGTTGGGGCGTGAGAGGCAGCATGGGGACAGGATGACTGTGGGGAGCTCTTCTCTTTTTTGTGCCAAGCGTAAATCCTCCAGTCACAAAGAGACCGCAGTTACATAGTTTGCTGGGGAACACAAATGCCCCTTACAGCTCATGAACATGTATGACCTTTCCTATGAAGACAGGCTGAAAGAGTTGGGGTTGTTCAGCCTGGAGAAGAGAAGGCTCTGGGGAGACCTTATT
>JAVKLA010000058.1:9726366-9866189 GCA_034782735.1 Sagittarius serpentarius
GCTGAAAAGTCCTTGACTTGGTCTAAACACGACTGAGCAACAACTGAAAACATCAGGGTGTTATCAACATTCTTCTCGTCCTAAACCCAAAACACAGCCCTGTACCAGCTACTAGGAAGACAATTAACTCTGTCCCAGCCGAAACCAGGACACACAGGCTCTCAGGAAACAGTCCCTGACAGCAGTATGAATCTCTTCACCAACTATGGCAGTCACCAGAGCAATGTGACACCAGTCACAAAATATATCAGTGATCAGCAATATGCCAAGCAAAAAAATGTGGCAGAAGTTGCAGATGGCTATAAACTAGACCCTCACACCACAGCCTGCAATATTAAAAAAATCAAAACAATGAAATTTATTTTGTGACCTGTCTCCAAACTGGCAGGGAAACATAACAGATGAACCAACCCACAGCTGAACTAGCCATATGCACAATATGAACAAGAGCAGTAAGCAGTGCTACTGTATTCAGAAAGACGTCATAGCAGTTTCCCCTGACCACTATGCTTATATTGCAGATACATGCAGGTAATGGGAATAAAGACTGAGGAAGTTCAGGCTCGCTCAGCCACAGTAGAGAATGCCAACAACGGGGAACCAGAAGAAAATAATGCAAAACAAGACAGACCAAAAAGATGTAAGGAAAGCAGGCAAAATTTCAAAAAGAGTACAGACTCAGATCAATGCATGGTCTGATCCCAGGGCATCATTTGGAGTTCTAATAGAACATTTAAAATAAAAGGATCCTGTCTGAACAAGCAAAGCATATGGAAACAGCCTTGCAGAGTGCTCTACTGCAAGTGCCTGCACACACTGAGTTACAAACATCTAACACATCACCATCAGGTATCAACTGTTCCCCAGAAGGGCATGGGAGAAAGCAATGGCCACTGCATACAGAAAGGAGGCAATCAGTCAAATGCACATGATAGCTCAGGACCAAGATTTTAATCCGAACAGAGAAAATGCAGAAGGCTCACCTTGACTTTTTCTGCCAGCTGCTGTGAAATGATAATTGCCAGAAGATGAAAGATCACTGCTGTTCTTCTCCCAAGCTTGCAGACAGTAGGGTCAGGTATTTGAATATGACAACCTTCTGTTCTCACACCGCAGCCTACATGGTTGATGATATTCTAGGTTCTAGATGATATTCTGATTCAAGAATCTAGTTCATGAAGATAGGGCCAGGACCAGGTGAGGTCTTTAGGTAAAATACTTAAAGTTGCTCTCAGCTCTAACAACTCCATTCAATGCAGTCAGCAGCAACAAGAAACTAGATCCCCTTGAGCTGAGGAACGGGACAGAGACAAGGTCGCCTGATGCTGTCCGGCTGGTTGCTCATCTCTGCATAGTAACATAATTTTAAAATATCCTGTCTAGCATTGACTTCCTCTAAAATCTACCTTTTGTGAAATACAACCCACAGTTAACACTAACTAAATGCTGGCTACCCATGAAATCAAAATACTGATCATAAGAAATGTGAGAGGAGACCAAATAATATTTTTATCTGAAAACTGTTGTTCAGCATCTGTATGAGACAGTAGTTAAAATTCTGATGTACCTAAACTCAGAATATTTTTATTTCATTGAAACTAGAAGACTGGCTTCTGCAGGAGATCTGTAAACATAAAGTGAATGTAGCAGGCTCATTTTGCAGAAAACAAAGAGACTTAGGACTGATCCTACCTGCACTGTAGAGAAGTGCTAATATAAACAAAACACCTTTGCAAGTCTGGCTTATTAAAATAACCATGTGTTTCAAAAGAAGCAGGCTATAAAATGGAAGACTGTAAGTGAAGATAGACCTAAATACTTAGAGAGACAAAAAATAACATGAAGAAAATATGAAAAGCCCTGCTTATTTTTAGATCCAGATTTTACGAATTTTAAACTATTGTACATCTAGTAAGTGGATGCATGAGGTTTTTTTAATTCTCTGGATGAGGTTTGTCTTTTATGGAAATGAGTTAAAGGAAGCATACAAGGAAAAGACGAGGAGCTGGACTTGGGAATTTATAGGGTAATTAAAGATTTTGGAGAAAGTTTAGCCCTGAAACAAATGAAAACTGTGTATACAATCGAAAGAAAAAATAACATGAGTATGGAAAAACTATCCTAAGCCTCAAAGAACAGGATCAAGTCCTAACCCCAGAGGATTTAGCACAGGAAGATTAAACTCAGCACTTTGCAATGCCGGGATTTTGAACATTGAGAAAACACAGAGTGCAAAAGGCAATTACAAGAGGAAAACTTGATTCTGGTCTAGCATACGTCTAATGCTGTTTGTGTCTGTGGGTGCTTAATATTTGTGCTATGACGTTAATAATTAGCAAGGCCCCAGCCTTTCTATGTAAAGGGGTTCTCCATGCCCATTCAGAAAGCTGTATCAGCTTTGCTTCAGGGCACTGAGGGGCACTAATGAAAAGCATGGAGGATGAGCAGGACAACACCGGCCTTTGCAGAGGTAGTCCTAGCCTTCATGGAAGGGCAAGGAGCCAATTCACCTTGAAGTCACAACCTCCTGCTGCTTCTCAGAAGCAAAGACAAGATCCTATGGTCTGGACAAAAAAAACCTGAGTAGTAAGTTTCCAGGGAAGATTGGTATTGATTTCTCCTTTTGTTAGGTTAGAAGTATTAGTTAGCACTCCTGTCACCTTCACTGAAGAACTCTATGAGTAGCTCTTTGTTCCCTCAGTACACACCTGGAGTGGGACTTAGTTCACTATTTCTAATCATCTGAAAGTTTATCTAGTCCAAGTCAATTAGTTAAGTGTCCTTGGAGAGAGCCAGGCATCTCAGGAGGAAACTTGTCCCACCTCTCTTGATTAACCATCCTAGTACAATATAAATCGGTCTCTAGACCTACCTGTCTCTTCCATTGCCCAGAGAAGGGAGCTTGTTGGCCAGTGCAGACAGTCAACATAAGATGAAATGAATGCCACCTGTAAAAGCCATAACCTCTTAACCTTCTCCTCTTTAAGTTTAGATTTTTCACTAGCAAGCATATTTTCTGATCTGTTAAGTATTTTCAGGGCTCTTCGCTGAAGCCACTTCAATTTATACATGGCCATCTTGGACTATGGAAGTGTGTAGAGAAGCATGAACAGCATATCCCTAGTAGTCACAGCAGCATTACCATACCATATACACACATAGTAATACATAATACATGCATAATAGACTCCTCAGTGATAATAACCTCCATATCAGTACATGATAGCCTGTTGTTCATTACAATACATGATAGCCTGTTGTTCATTATTTCAATTCTTTCCGAAGTTTGCACTGTAGGAACTTTCAGAGTATCTTCCTGTATGCTTTTTCCTGCAGAAGAACATGAGCTTTGCTACTGATGTTGGTCTACTTCACCACAGCTAACAATTAGCGAATGAGGCATTAGAAGAAACATGGGGGAAAAGACATAATTAGAGAATGAGGAACCAGAGGAGTGCAAACCTAGGAACTCCTTTTGACTCCAGTTCAGGTGAAATAGGTTAGTAGTGAATTAACGAAGGCTGGCAGTGGCCAGATTGAAAGGGATCTATCTTTCAAGTGACAGATGGAAATGGTGTGCTGTGACTTCGACAGATGCAAAGCAGCAGGACCAGCATGATTAAGAAAAAATAAAAGGTCACCTGCCATTATTCACTAAGAAAAGATTTGACATTAGTGAGAGGCATAACCTCTCTCTTCAGGAACTCCTCAGATTAGGTTATCAGCGAAGGACATGGCAGTCATTTTTGTTAAAAGGATGGAAGTGTTTTATTTCCTCATGTGTTCTGAGGTATGCCAATGCATATTACACAGGGCACTGTCCATTTAGAGGTATGAGAAGGAATTTCACTGCTATCATCTACTTTGCATCTTTAGCCTATGTCAAGAAAAAAAAAACTGAGCTCAAACAGACTCTAAACAAAAGTCAGGAAAAAAAAATAGGCATTACATAGCAAAGACTGTTGATTTTGAGTTCAGGTCATGTCTTCTGGTCACTGCTTACAAAACACTGATTATTTTGGAACAATTCCCGTGGATTGCAAAATTAAGTCTGACTCTGTCTGAAGCAAGCAGATAGATATTCATTTGGACTGCTCTCTGCCATTCCAGGTCATGCCCTGCCTGCTAGTCACTTTTGTGGCATTTAGGCTATAGGTGAACTGGAGGGCTTGGGAGCACCTCGTTCAGACTAGTTCTCCAATATGGACAACGGGGACCAGTGCTCCACCTTGCCATGATGCACACATGGAGTTCAGATCAGCTGCTGCTGTTCAGATTTTTTTTTTCTTTTCCATCTTTGTTACCTTCTAAGAGACTTTAATTTTTCTAACTCCTTTATATCTACTTAAAATTGTTTAGGCAAATGGGTTTGTTTAGTTTGGAGAAGGCTGCAGGGAGACCTCATTGCGGCCTTCCATTACTTAAAGGGAGCCTATAAACGGGAGGGGGAGCGACTTTTTACACGGGCAGATAGTGATAGGATAAGGGGGAATAGTTTTAAACTAAAAGGGGAGATTTAGGTTAGACGTTAGGAGGAAATTCTTTATTCAGAGGGTGGTGAGGCACTGGAACAGGTTGCCCAGAGAGGCTGTGGATGCCCCATTCCTGGAGGTGTTCAAGGCCAGGCTGGATGAGGCCCTGGGCAGCCTGATCTAGTGGGGTGGCCCACAGCATGGGGGTTGGACTAGATGATCTTTACGGTCCCTTCCAACCCAAGCCATTCTATGATTCTATGATTCTATAAAAACGTTGCTTTCCATTCTGTCATTAGCCTTTGTCTGTATGGGTCGCCTGTGGACCTGTCTGCTAGGACTTCTGTATGGCAAGAACTGGCATTGCCTGTGAATGCATGCAAAGTGTCTTTTGAAACTGGTAGAAGTCCATGTCACAGATGCCATGGCCGTACCAGGCACCTCTGCCAGATACGCATGCTGATACCAATAGCAAACATCACCGCAAACCTGATGGTGGATTTCTTTTGGAGGAACATTTTGCAAAAGAGAAAAGTAATAGGAAATTGGACCAGCCTGAACTAGAGCTAATGATCAGGAAGGGGTTAGCATAGTGCAAGTATGAGCTTGACATTGGGAAAATAATTTATGCTAGTTTAAGGTTTTTCCCCTGCTTTTTCTTTGTTGGCTATATTAGTAAGAATGCATATACTTGTATAATTCCCATAATCATTACTAATCCTTGCATCAGAACGGTGGTTACATCAGTTGCAGTTTTGTAAAAGCAGGCTCATTAGGACAAAGAGTGAGAAAGGAAACTAGAGACTATGAAGTAGGACAACTTGGAATGGTTTGAGATATCACATCAACTTTCCTCCACTCCTTCTTGGGGTTTCATTACACAAGCAGTCTTGATGAATGGGTTCTCCGTGAGATCTAACGAGGGGACGTGTGATTGACTCCTTGTTGTGTTAGAGCCTACATGGCCTCCCTCCGCTGAATGGGAGGCTTCCTCTATACCCGTTACAGATGCTTTTGGCCAGGAGGATCCTTAATTCTAAATAGACAAAGAGCCAATAAGAAGAAAGCAAAAATTATTTGGTGTTACAGTGCTGTGGTCTAGAAACTTCTGCACTTTTATTTAATGATTATGGTATCAGTAGGGACCTCATTTTGCTGGTCTTTCTGACTTACCTGAAAATACACAAAGCAGTTTTCACTCAGCTTCAGGGCCCTGAAGGCACCACCAGCCCTGACTGCCCTTTGCAGCCCCCCCGGGGCTCCGCCCACCTGCCCGCAGACCAGGACCCCATGTCAGCCCCGGGGGGCTGTCAGCCCCGGGGGGCCGTCAGCCCCTACCCAGCGAAACCATGGCAGGGCCAGTCTCCACCTCCCCACAGCCTCACTGTGCCCGGCCATGGGACCCGCTGAGCTGGGTCCACCTGCAAGCCTATGGCCTCACCCGGCCTTAGCCCGTCCCCATCCTCGGGGTTGTGCCTGATGCCTGCGGCTGGGGCTGCCCCGGTGCCCCTGGCTGCCATAGCCTGGCCTGCCACCCTCCCACGGGGGCCCCCACGATCCTGGCCCCTGGCCCGAGGCAGCTGCCGGCCTGGCTGCACCATGGCACTCGGACACTTGCTCTGTTCTTGGGCTATGGCTCTGTGTGCTCAGGAGTAACATGTTTACATTCACTCATCGCTTTTACTAACAGGCTTAATCTTGTAGGTTTTACATTTAGTGATCAGTCCTACTTTGAATGGAATCTGACTGATAAAACATTCAGTTTTTTCTTATTAGCGCTAGATTAATGTCAGACTGTTGTATGTTGGATTAAAAATCTTGGCTATTAACATTTAGCCTCTCCAGTTAACATTCACAGCTAATCAAGATACATTTCAGTCATGGCTGATGCCACCGTAGGGTGAAGGGACAGACTAGACAACCTCCTGAGACTCCTTGCAGCAGTTTTCCTTTACTGGAAAGCCTGGCATGGAGCTTATGCTCATTTAATTGTACAGTATTTCAAAATCACTGATATGTGCTTTTCACAATTTCTGCACTGATGGCTTTAGAGAAATTTGAAGCTATCTAAAATATATGTTTAAAAACATATTTAAACCCACCTGTCTTCTGTAACATCAGTATTCAGCAGACAAAAAGGTACTAACCAGAACAGCACGACCTGGTTGCAGACTAGAGAGGTAGCAAGCCATGTTCACCTGGCCTTCAAGGGATTCTCCACCACAAACTGGTAATGAGGTACAAGCACCAAATTCACTAGGTGCCTGAAAGCACCAAGTCTCAGTGTATGCTCATGGCTGATGGAAGATGCAATCTTGCTCTTCACAAACAATCTCTTTGTTATCTTTCTCTTTGCAGTTTCTGTGTGAGATGCCGATGCCCTAAGATTGTGTCTAGACGTACCTGTGCTCCTGGACCTGAACCTCTGACAATGAAACAGCCTAAAACCTGTCAAGTCCTTGTGCCCTGACCCTAATTACAAGGGTCTGGGTCCCACTCTGGTGTGCCATGGTGTCCACCTAGCCTGTGTCCCTGGGCTTCCTCCCTGTGAGGCAGGGGACGGTGGCAATGGCAAGGAACGGTGGGAGGCAGGATGAATGCCCAGGGCTCACTGACATGGACCTGGTGCAGTGGGAGTTTGCATCCAGACCCAGGAATTTAGAACAATTCCCGGCTCTGATCATATCGCTGTTGCTGAAGCAGCCTAGCAATGCAGGTGCTAATATAGCTTGCAGGTAACAGAGGAAACCATTCTGATGCTTTGATTAAAGGTGATGTCAACATGTATTACCTGCCAGCAGCAAATTTCAGCAGTGGAAACTGGCTTGTCCTGAAGAAAAGTTTCCCTCTGAATATGATGAAGAGAGACTGTAACAAACAACAAAAAGCTGGCTTATTAAACGCACTGCTATTAAAGGAGCAGAAGCTGAGAGGATTTGTAATTCAAAATGCCGCACTGTGTTTTTACCAGACACTGACCAGACAGTCGTGATTCATGTGCTTAAATTCTACCTCTTAATCTTTATAAATTTGGAGATCTTTGGCTTTGACCACTACTCCATCAACTTTCCACTAGTTTCTCAACATTTAGTCCAGGGCTGTCACTACATTTTGTACCAGACAGTATAGCTATTCATGCCATCTCATTGCCACAGTGTCTCAGTGCCTAACAGAATTTATGAAAACAATACACTTTGTCTCAGATGAGTTCTCTTCCAAGGTGAGAAAATGTGGAGGCTCTCAGTTGCTGTTTTCTCAGAAAGTTTGCTTTGCTTTTAACATTACGCATTCAAAGGATAATGCACCAAAATCCAGGCAGAAGACTCTTCATCTGTTTAATCAGTTAGAACCATATGAGATGAGGGAAGTAATGGGGCCATAAAAACCAGAAACAGAACTCTAATATGATTAGAAGAGAGAGCATCAAAGAGGCTTTATTAGGGTTATGTATACCATTCTGGTCATACCTGTTGAAGAACGATACTTTTGGACTGAGACAGGTGTATAAAAGAGCTATTAGGATCAGCAAATGTGTATCCCAGTATGTGAGGATATTAAAGTGCTTGACAAGCACCAACACTGCAAACAGAAAAGCCGAAAGGAGAATATGGTATCTGTTTAAGTGTATCATGGTGTAAACATTTTGGAAGCAGAAGCTACTGAGATGACAAAAATTAACCTTTGAAACAGACTTACTGTGGGACAGAGGAGGGAAAAACTACTAACCTGGCTCTGGGAGAGGTTTGGCCTGCTCTAGACAGATCCAGATTTACTCATTAATAAGACTATACAATGCATCCATGATGACAGAAAACCAGACTTAATGACATAGATGTTTCCTCTGTTGCATCTCAACAGCAGCTCTTTGAAGGCTTTGTGCCCTCAAACACTGCCATCGACCTTCATGTGACTCCTGGGCATGCTCCACATACCCTCAATTGCAGGCAATATAGCCCTCTGTTTCAAACACTCATATTAAGAAAAAAAAATAAATTATTCCTTAGAGCCACAAGAGGAAGATAGTGACCAGAGGAATCCCAGGAATAAGTGTTACATATTGTGGACACCGGGAATCGATGGCACTTGGCATTAACTACATAGATGTATCCATAGCTACCCTTGCCAATAGCCCAAATAAAATTACCACTTCTGCTTTTGGAATAGCCTCCCCTACCTTTCAGTGTTTCATATGGGGTTTGAAATAATCTCTACAACTACCATTTCTGACAGCCATTTGATAACTATGTGTCTCTCAGTATGGAGAGGTCTTGGAGTTGGATTTAACCAGACAGATTCTTTTAATCAGAGTAAGATTACATATTTCTGAGCAGAAACTAAAAAATGGCATCTTCTATTAATTCAGCCGCATCTGTCTCCCAACAAGTTTTTATTCAGGTTGTTTGGAGAGACCTCTTTCTCTCTTCTCCATTAACCACTTCTCTCAAAGTTAAGGAATTTCTTCCTGTAAATGATCAATCATATAGCATGGCTTCAGGCAGGGCAAGTATCACTCAGAAAAATTGTTTTGAGAGGGAGATATTTATGACACTTTTAATGAGGCAAAGGTTCTTGTCTTCACGTATCTTCTAGGTAGAAATGCAATAATAAAAGTAAAAATGTGCATGGTCTTATTAGACTGCTTTCTTTTGTAAGAAGTTGATACATATATGCCTTAAGAAGGAAGAGATCACACCTAAAAGTACACAAAAAGGGTAAGCAGGAAGCTAGGCAAAGATATAGAGGACAGAACTCAGATAAGGAAGGAGAGCAATAGAGAAAAATGGGGTAAGGAACAATAAATTTTTTTCACAGATTTTCGTAATTTTTTAAAGCAAAAGATCAGTTTGATCAAAGCAGACTTCACCAGTGCAAAACAGAATTGAATGTCTAAAATCATCTGGAACTGCAGTTCCAGATACAGCACCTAACCACAGTTACGATATTCATAACTACAGTGATGAAATGAGACCCAAATCTCATATACAATAAAATATCCTAGACATTAAAGATATCAGGTATGGCAATGCAGCTAACTGCTGGCCCCATAAAAAGGAACATATGTACTAGCTAACTACTTCTTAGGACTAGCATCCTCAGAAAGAAATCCAGTTCAAGTTCTGAAGTACATTGTTTGATTTTTCACATTCAAAAAATTAAAAGTGAATGAAAAAACTCTTTACAGACCAGAGGCAAATAAATTAGGGCCACTGCCCTCTCTTCTTCCTCTTTTACACCTTTTTCTTCTCCCCTTACCTACTCTGAGCTCTCCTCTTACCGGCAACCAGCCTGAACTTCCTCGTATATTCCAAGAGGTGACCTGGGCCTCCAGATGATGGCTCAGTCCATAGCACTCTGACATCCCTTGCCCCTCAGGCATGCCTTCTCCCAGCCAAAACAGAAAATACTCGTGGTCATGGAGGAATCGCATTGCTATGAAAGATAAGTGCTGCACGTGTTTTCTGGGCATCACTGCTGCAATTATTAATCTAATAGCCACAAGGTAATAAAGATATCGGGTAAATCAAATGAAAATTTCATACTTCAGATATTGAGAACTGTGATAATCTAGTTCCAGCTAGATATTGCTCTTTCTCTAGGTTTTTGAGGTTTTTTTGTTTTTTGTTTGTTCATTTGGTTTTTTTTAATTTAGTCTTTTCTTTAACCCAAACTTCCCCTTACGCTGAAATCATGGGGTTTAGTTCACTAGTCCTTCAGGTTTTGGGGGGCTTTTCTCCTAAAGGCTGGACTTCATCTGTCAGTTGGCAGCCTGGAGGAAGAGTGGATAAGATACAAGGAAAGGAGGTATCCAGGTGAAGAGGGCTGGAAAAGTGATTTAAAAAAAGGGCAGAAGTATGGAAAGCACATCTTTAGGGAGTGAGACATGAAGCAGAGATGGGGAGGAAAGTGATGAGAAAGCATATGGAAAGTTTTTTTTGTGGAAGAAATTTTTTATGATGGGGGTGGTGAGACACTGGAACAGGTTGCCCAGAGAAGCTGTGGATGCCCCATCACTGAAAGCATTCAAGGTCAGATTAGATGGGGCTTTTAGCAACCCGGTCTAGTGAAAGATGTCCCTGCCCATGGCAGGTTGGTCTAGATGGTCTTCAAAGGTCCCTTCCAACCCAAACCATTCCATAATTCTATTAAAAATATAAGGGAACAGAGACAGTATACTTGTGAGATGAAGGCCATTTCGTCCTAGGTTGTCATGAAGATGCTAGAGCCTTAGCACTGGACATTAAACTTAGTGCCCACAAACAAAGTGTCATCCACTGTGCATGAGACACAGGATACAGGTCTCCTAGCAAACTAAGCACATCCAGGACACATGCTCAGGCAGTGCCCTCCCATCGTCTTACTGTCTAAATGTTAGCACACCTCCTAGCGCTGTTTGGCCCATGCCAGCTAGCACAGTGCCACACGATGCCTGGGCAGGACACAGGGAACGGGACAGAGCAGGAACTGCTCCCAGCAGTGAAAGAGAGGATGGGTCCATGAATGATTATTAGCTTTGCAGACAGTTGATCTAGACCTATTTTTATTCAGCTTCCTGACCCTTATGTTTTCTTGCCTCCCATTCTCCCTAAAAACGCAGGATTGTACCTGCTGTACTCAATATTTGTGACTCCCATCACAGGTGCCCCTGTCTCTGTACACCATAAACTATCACTTGAGGTATTATGGAAGGAGGACAGGGAATCTTGTCCAGACTCTCATGGCCTGTTTGCTCCGATGAACGGCTCGAGGAAATGGAGAATGACACAGAGTGAACAAGTGTCTTTGGCTCAGAGAAGTCTTGCAGCTGGGTACCTTCTGCCTTGAGCCCACCAAGTGTGGAAAGTCAGGTATGACTGACATGGCTGTTGGATGTGATCTGTTCAGATACACCTGACAAACCACATTTGCACACTTTGACCATGCCCAAAAACAGTTCTCCTGGAGCCACCCTCATGGTAAAGTAGAAAGCCAAGCAATGGAAGACCCTGCTGGGTGTGTAGGGGACCAGCCTAAAGGCTCCAGGTGAATTTGATGACACTTATTTCTGGACAAGCCAGTCCTTTTCCTGGTGGGTGAGTCTCTTGGGGGTCTCGGCAGACCACTCTCAGTGTGGAGGCTGATCTGGAGGAATCATAGTATCATAGAATGGTTTAGGTTGGAAGGGACCTTAAAGAGCATCTAGTTCCAACCACCCTGCTGTGGGCAGGAACACCTTCCACTAGACCAGGTTGCTCAAAGCCCCATCTGACCTAGCCTTGAACAATTCCAGGGATGGGGCATCCACAACCTCTCTGGGCAACCTGTTCCAGTGCCTCACCACCCTCACAGTAAAAAACTTCTTCCTAATATCTTGTGGTGGGTTGACCCTGGCTGGACACCAGGTGCTCGCCAAAGCTGCTCCATCACTCCTCCCCTCAGCTGGACAGGGGAGAGAAAATATAATGAAAGGCTCATGGGTCGAGAAAAGGACAGGGAGAGATCACTCGCCAGTTACCATCACAGGCAAAACAGACTCGACTTGGGGAAAATTAATTTAATTTATTACTAATCAAATCAGAGTAGGGTAATGAGAAATAAAACCAAATCTTAAAACACTTTCCCCCCACCCCTCTCTTCTTGCCAGGCACAAATTTATTCCCATTTTTCTCTACCTCCTTCCCTCCAGCAGTACAATGGGACGAGGAATGGGGATTACGGTCAGTTCATCACACGTTGTCTCTGCTGCTCCTTCCTCCTCAGGGGCAGGACTCCTCACACTCTTCCCCTGCTCCAGCCTGGGGTCCCTCCCATGGGAGACAGTCCTCCATGAAATTCTCCAACATGAGTCCTTCCCATGGGCTACAGTTCTTCATGAACTGTTCCAGTGTGGGTCCCTCCCGCAGGCTGCAGTTCTTCATGAACTGTTCCAGCGTGGGTCCCTCCCATGGGCTGCAGTCCTTCAGGCACAGACTGCTCCAGCGTGGGTTGCCCGTGGGGTCACAAATCCTGCCAGCAAATCTGCTCTGGCCTGGGCTTCTCTCTCCACAGGGCCATAGGGGAAGCTTCTACAGCTTCTCACAGAAGCCACCCCGGTAGCACCCTAGCTACCAAAACCTTGCCATGGAAGCCCAATACATATCTTATCTAAATCTACCCTCTTTCAGCTTAAAGCCATTACCTCTTGTCCTATCATTACATGCCCTTGTAAAAGGTCCCTCTCCAGCTTTCCTATAGGCCTCCTTTAGGTAATGGAAGGCTGCTGTAAGGTCTCCCCGGAGCCTTCTCTTCTCCAGGCTGAACAGCCCCAACTCTCTCAGCGTGTCCTCATAGGAGAGGGGCTCCAGCCCTCTGTGGAATAATTGCCAGAGGTGACTTATTGATACGTCTGTCTCTTAAGGAAAGGGAAACCTCCAGGGCGGAACGTGGTGGATATGCAAGGAATCTGTTCCATAATAATTCCCTAAGCAACATAACCTGCAACCTTAGATGTTAGCAACACCAGGGGAGCTTGGTATGCTGACTCTAAGAGAAGCAACATGGAGGGTGGAGCGGAGTGGAAACACCGCAGCCAGGCTCTGTGATATCACCGTGGGGATGGGAACTGGATGGTACTATGGAACTGGTAAAGAGCATAGTTGTTACCCTGAGCCAGCCCTGAACCACAAGTCATTCATTTTCTGTCAAAATCATGTCCTCTGGGTGAACTTTGCTCATTATAATCTCATTATAATAACTAAACACACCTCCATCCCAAAGGCTACCCGCCTTAAAGGTGCAACCACCCCTCACTGAGCATGCACTCTGAATTCCTCTAGCTTATACCTTTAAAAGTAAGGTAAGGAGATTTTATGCCATTCATAATAAAGGTATGTATGACTAGAGTCACTCAAGCTCCACCTAAAAATAAGAAAATAGTATAAAATGGCTTAAGAGAGGAGGAATGTTAGGGAAGATACTGTTGTAGACAAGTCACGAGGACATCGCTGACTTCTGGGATCAGTCAACGAGCTGAACCTCTCTTTCCCCCCATAGGGATGCCTCTTGGATAAGATTCCAACCCACAGTTATACCAAGTGCTTCCCTGAGAAACTTAGAAATCTCTGTAGAGTTATTACAGAATTTAACAGGTTTGTAGTTGGCTGTATTATTCATATTCTTGGTACTTGCACGTGCTTTGCAGACAGTGTATTTATCACCAGCAGTCCAAAAGAATCTGCAGTTCTGTTGCTTTAATAAACTGTACTACTTTTTAATCTAGCTGTGAGAGTTCTCACTGAATGTGACCAAACTTCTTAAGTCTGGCCATGTTAGTTCGTTGAACACAACTAGACTGAAAGTACATTGCGCTATTTGTGCATCCGTAATCAAGGTAGTTCAATATATTGAACATGGCTGGACTTACAGCGTTGATTTCGGCATCACTCAGAATCTAAGCCTAGCTGCCCCCAGCCCCTCTGATATCTGAGGACAAGCTGGAAGGCAAGGGGGTATATTTTGTGCCAAACTTCTTTACCCTTTAATTCAACACCCTCTGATCATCTTCGTGGCCCTCCTCTGGACTCACTCCAACAGGTCCATGTCCTTCTTATTCTGGGGTCCCCAGAGCTGAATGCAGCACTCCTCGGGTCTCACGAAAGAAGAGTAGAGGGGGAGTGTGATGGTCTGAGAAATTATAGCCAATGTCTCAAACATTCATTAAAAAACTTTGGTGGAGAAGACAGCCTCTGTAAAGGCGCTGGAGTTGTATAAACAGGAAGATGTGCCTGGAGGAGACGGCCCTACAGGGGTGGGACCGCAGTTCTCCAAAGCCACACTCCGTTACCTTAAGCAACCACGAGAAAAGGCATGACGCATGCACCAAGGAAAAAGGTCAGACAGCGGTCATGCCTGCAGGGAGGGAGAAGCAACTCCCTGATGACACCCAAACTCACTGACCCATTTCCAAAGAATTCTGGAAATGTGAACTGCGCATGTCAAGACCAATGACTAATTTCTGGAACATTCTTGAGCACACACTGCTCCAAACTGCCACCTATATAAGGGGCGAACACTTCAGGTATAAAAGAAGGAAGGTTGAGTTCTCGGCACACACCCACCACCGGAGGACCACACCTATGAGCAGAGACCATCGCTGGATCCAAGGGTGGTGATCTCTCTCTCTTTCTTCTTTTTCCTTTTTTCGTTACTTTCTCTGTAACTCCGTTCTCCTTTCAAATGGTGGCTTAATGACATGATGCAAGGTTTATATTGATAAGTTCACTTGTACTTGGGCAAGGTTAGCTTGGTTGAATAAATGTTGATGTTGAACTTCCCTGGTGTTTCACCTCAATTCTGACAAATGAAATCCACAAACCCAAGTTGCTCCAACCTTGCGATGCGACAGGGAGATTCACTTTCCTCAACTTGCTGGTCAAGCTTCTTTTGATGCAGCCTAGGATATGGTTGGCTTTCTGGGCTACAAGTGCACATTCCTGGGTCACGTTGAGCTTCTCATCCACCAGTACCCCCAAGTCCTTCTCCACAGGACTGCTCCCAATCAACTCATCACCCAGACTGTATTTGTGCTTGGGATTGCCCCGACCCAGGTGCAGGACCTTGCACCTCACCTTGTTGAACTTCATGGGATTTGCATGGGCCCACCCCCCAAGCCTGTCAAGGTCCCTCTGGGTGGCACCCCTTCCCAGGGATGTGGTGCATATTGACCACACCACACAGATTAGTGTCATTGGCAAATATGCTGAAGGTGCACTCAATCCCACTGTCCATGTTGCCGACAAAGATGTTAAACAGCAGTGGTTCCAATACCAACCCCTCTGAGGAACACCACTCGTCACTTGTCTCCACTTGGACATCGAACTGTTGACTGCAACTCTTTGAGTGCGACCATCTAGCCAACTCCTTATCTGCTGAGTGGTCCATCCATCAAATCCAGGTCTTTCCAATTTAGAGACGAGGATGTTGTGCGGGACAGCGTCAAATGCTTCACACAAGTCCAGGTAGATGCTGTCCATTGCTCTTCCCTTATCCACCAACGCTGTAACCTGGTGGCAGAAGGCCACTGCATTTGTCAGGCACAATTTGCCCTTAGTGAAGCCATGTTGGCTGTCACCAGTTACCTCCTTATTTTCCATGTGCCTTAGCATACTTTCTAAGAGGCTCCACTTCATGATCTGGTCAGGCACTGACTGGCCTGTAGTTACCCAGGTCTTCCTTTTTTCCCTTTTTAGAAATGGGGGTCATGTTTCCCCTTTTCCAGTCAGCGGGAACTTCCCCAGATGGTCTCAACTTCTCAAATATGATGGAAAGTGGCTTAGCCACTTCATCCACCAGTTCCCTCAGGACCCACGGATTCATCTTATCAGGTTCCACGGACTTGTGCACCTTCAGGTTCCTTAGATGGTCTCGAAACTGATCTTCTCCTTTGGTGGGTGGTTCTTCATTCTCCCAGTCCCTGCCTTTGCCTTCTGCCACTTGGGTGGCGTGGCTGGAGCACTGGCTGGTGAAGACTGAGGCAAAAAAGTCATTGAGTACCTCAGCCTTCTCCATGTCCCAGGTAACCAGGTCTCCCATTTCCTTCCAGAGAGGGCCCACATTTTCCCTAGTCTTCCTTTTATTACCGACGTACCTATAGAAGCTTTTCTTGTTGCACTTGACGTCCCTGACCAGATTTAATTCTATCAGGGCTTTAGCTTTCCTAACCTGATCCCTGGCTGCTTGGACAATTTCTCTGTATTCCTCCCTGGCTACCTGTCCTTGCTTCCACCCTCTGTCAGCTTTCTTTTTGTGTTTGAGTTTGTCCAGGAGCTCCAGGAACACTGATGCATGCCACCATCGCATGGCACAAACTGCAGCTGGCACAAGGCGCTGCTTGTTTGGAGGCACTCTCAAGGAAAGCACTAACTGGTCTTGCAGCGTCCACACCACCAGCCTCGGCAGCCACTGGTCCCCTCTGGCAGCCCCGGGGCTGCCGCAGAGGGTGCAGAAGTAGACTCCGACATTTCCACGGCCTTTGGAAAGCGGAGGCCAGCGAGCCCGAGGCTGCTGCGCCTCGGGGGCCGCGTTCCTCAACCAGGGCCGTCCTCTCTCCCCAAACTCTCCGGCAGGTAGCAGGGAAAAGAGCGACAGGCACGGCTCCCGCTGTGGGTGAGTGAGGCCAGAGCGAGGTGTCAGCCATTGTCTGGAGGGTCAGCGGCCCCTCAGCAGAGCCCTGTTCGTCCCCCGCCCCGGGCAGGCCTGCTGCCCCGCGGGGCGGGCCCCCTCACCCGGCGGGCCCCCTCACCGGGCGGGCCTCAACACAGCTCCGGCTGCGCGGCGGGGCCCCTCGCCGCCAGCCCTCGGCCTCGCGGGGGGCGGCGGGAGGCGGCACCCATCGGCGGGGCGGGGCGGGGCGGGGCGAGGTGAGGCGGGGTGAGGCGGGGTCCGCCCGGGGGACGCCAGAGCCGGGCAAGAGACGCCGCGGGAGGGAGCGGTCGGTGAAGGGGCAGCGCCATGGCCGAGAGATACGACGTGGTCGTGGTCGGGGGCGGCATCTCAGGTGGGTCCGGCGGCCCGGGGCGGGGGGTCCTGTCAGCCCCTGAGGCGCCGAGCCTGGGCGGCCGGTCGCCGGGCGGGGTGATGGCGGCGGCCGGGGAGGGGCTGCGCTGGTGCTGGCCTCCTCCTCGGCCTGAGCGGGTCTCCTCCGGGAAGCCCGAGGTGCGAGCGCACCCCGACGGGCTCGGTAAAGCGGGCTGAGTAGGGTCCCCATAATTCAGGCTGAATGCCACATGGTGCGGGCCGTACTTTATTATTTTTTATTTTTATTTTTTATCTTTATTTATTTATTTTTAAATGATTTTATTTTTTCTGGTTCTTCCACTGTCCAGCCCCAGCATTCTCTGAACCTGTGTAACTCTTACTGCAGCCCCTGGAAGCTCTGGGCAGATGAGGCTGTACACGTTTTGCATGGTCTGCACTGAGTCCAGAGGTGTTACGCAGAGGTCCTCGGTCACACCTGACTGATTTGAATCTTGGGGTGCCTTCTGTTTAGAGCAGGTAGAAGAATAAAGGGGAAATGCCTGAAATCAGCTGAGCTTAGTAAGTTTCTAGTTCCTCATTCAGCACAGCTATGGGTTTGAGAGCATGAGCAGCCTGGCAGAAATGGGCAGCAGGCCTGGAAGCCTTCTTGCACTTAATGGCAATCTGCTCGTTTTAACCTAATCCTGGCTAGAAGACCTCTGTGCCTGCCCAGAGTGAATCTCTCTCTCGTGCCTTTTGTTCCGAGATACACGTGCCAAATAAATAGAGTATGTGCCGTAGGTTTTTTGGGGGTTTTGTTCCCCCCCCCCCCCGCCCCGTGCCTTTGACATATCAAACAGTTGCTTTTTGGCCTGTTAGCATTGGGAGGTACGCAGTGTGATAGCTCCTGTGCTGTATGTTAATCTCCTCAGTGCATAATGAGTATGCGTATGTCCACAGATCCAAGTAGTATCTCTTGCCGAACTGCAAATAAATTACTCGAAATGTGTTACAAAACATAATTTTATTAATTTTTTTTTACATGGCTTTTAATTTGCGGTATTTATTTATATATAATTCTAGATGTCTGTTTAACCATTATATTAAGGTGTGCAGCATGCAATTTGAATGATATACAAAATGCAGTGAACAAAATCATTGGCATTGTTTCCTAAAGATAATTCTGTGATAACAAACTGCTGAATAATAATTGAATGTTTCAAGTATGTTTATGCGATTAGCAAAAATTAAGTATCGCTTTTCTATGAAGCACAGTTGATTCTGAACACAGTGTTACAGCTAATTTTTAATTTACATCGTGTTTCACAGTGAAAGTTGTTACAGAAAATTAACCAGTGTTCATGCCTTCTAAACTAAAACATTTCCAGTGGCCTGTTTTTGTACAGCAGCAGTGCTACAGGTTCCCTCTGTTGAATGAGTTGGAGTGAGTTAGTGTAACAGCTTTTAATATACCCTTGTTTTTCATGGTTGCCATGGGAATATTTTCATGGCAGGCCTGCACAGCCCACCTATCTTTTTCTGAAAGAGCAGTCGGAACAGAGAAGCAGTGCTATGCCATGTTAAATTGTGTACTTTGCTACCTGCAGACAGCAGCAAGTGGGGAGGGTGGTGGTGTAAGGAACCAGCTTTCTCTTTACTTCCTTTTACTCCAAATCTTCACCAAAGCACTCTGGTTTCATGCTGTAGCAACTTTTCTCCTGTCCTCACACAGAGGCTCGAAAAATACACACGCACAAAAATTACTAATGACTAAGCACCTCTTTTCAGTCACTTTATCTACTGTGTACTACTCCTGATTCACCTCTGTTTTCTGCCCATGCTTCTCTGTAAATCATTGACTTTGCAGCCAGGTGATGAAACTATGGGTTTGTATCTTCTTGCTCTCATTGAAAGCTCCTGCTGACGTGCCAAACTGCTGCAGAGATCTCTTCTCCTGTCCAGTGGAGAATGAAGTATGATTTTTAAAATGGGTCAATCCTTGTAGACCAGGTTTGTTATTCCCCCAGATTTGATGTGCGTTCCTTCAGAAAGTCACTGTTTTTGAGCTGCCTGAGGCACAGCCGACTGAGACTCCACTGTTACTGCCTTTAGGTGAGGAAGGCATCAGCTGGCGCACAGCTGTAAAACAGCGGAAAAGCTCTTCTAACCTTCAGCTGTGCTTGAGTTAGCCGCTACAGCTAAGCAGGTAACTGTAGAAGAAACAAAGAATTGCTGTGCCGATGTAAGGATGTGAACAAATATGTTGCAGAGACGCCACTCAGCTATCTCTTTTCTATTTATTTATTTACGTTAATGCAAGCTGTCCTTTTCCAGTGCTCTGGGCAGCAGTTCTGCCTATCTTTTTATCCAGATTTAATTAGCAGTGTCTGAAGTCTAAAGAGTAAGAAACTTGATAATGGAATAGCAGTGCAGAGGCCTTCACAACCCTGACAGTCACTGTTCTCCTCTGAAGGGCTCATGTTTTATCTGAAGATACCACTTTCTTTGCTGAATCATTTTCACATGCCTTTATTGCATGTTTGTTGAAAAGCAAAGAATAAAACTAAAGAACTGGCTTATTTAAGTGTTATGTAGTGAAAATCTACTCAAAAGTAGTCTTCATTAATTTCTTTCAAGTCTAAAAAAATGGTCTGTTGCTTCTCTGAAGATTTCAGATCATTTTAATACAGTTGATGACAGTGAAGACCTTTGAAGACCAGGAGGATTTACTAAGGAGTAGATTCTGTTTTATGGGTAAAACTTCTGCTGAAGTCCTTGAAATTTTTGTGAACGGTATAGATTAAAAAGGAATGTTTTAAAAGAAAACTTCCCAACATAAAAATGGATATATGAAAACACTTAGCTACGTGCTGTATGTAGCACGCCTGAAACTAAAGAATATTTAGATCAGAAACATAGAAAGTCCTCATAGAGCTGGAACTTGCGTCATGACGGGTTCTTCTGTTTGCTCAGAGCCATCACTGTCTTTGAAGGGCTCCTCAGGCACATGGAAGGAAACAACTATGAGAAAAGTATGAGGTTTGTGTTGTCAAACTTGCTTATCTTCTTAATTGAGACACTGATGACAGAAATTGTCTTAAAATCAAATCTTGGAATCTGTTCAGAGGTTTTGTTTAAAAGCTTCCTCCACGTGTTTTCAGAAGTGCCTTCCTGTCCCTGCTTTTGCTATGTGGACCTCTTTCCGTTCTGTTGTTTTCAAAGAAGTTATCAGATTTTATTCTAATATTATGCCAGTCCTACTTAAGAAAATGCTTCTCGTACATTTCTGATGCACAGATTTTACAGTCAATGTGAGGTTAATTGATTTTTTTTTCCTGAAAGGTGAAGCCTTTTCTTAATTATGGTGAATGTTATATGAAGCATGCTTAGTGTTTTCCTGTTCACAGGCAACCTGTCATGTTCCTGTAAGTGTAGAACCAAAACCTGCTGTAAGATAAAATATTTCTATTGAAATGGTAGATTTTTAAAATATTTAGATACCTGTTCTTGTGTTATTGAGATATGACTGTGCTCTGTACTGTCCTTCTTAAGCCTTGCTTTGTATTTTTATGATAATCTAATACTCTGTATAATTACAGTAGCTCTTGCTGCATCTGTGAGCCAGTTTCAAACTAAAAAAAAAAAAAAGAAAACCAAAACCACCAAAAACACACACCCCCCAAAAATCAGGTGTTTTGGGGGTTATTACCTGAAGATGTTCAATGTGTTTTAAAACAGACTGAAGCAGAGGGCAAAATTGTTCTTTGAAACAAAACCAAGACATGTAGTAAGAAAAGTATACATGAGACGCATAACCTCCACTAGTTACTTGTTTCTTTTTTCTCACTGGTAGTAATTTACAGTGACATAATACTCCTTTGATAAGATCGTTTGCCAAACAAGACCCTGTTTTTAGAGACCATGACTAGTTTGGCAGTCCTATACTAGATGCCCATTTGGAGAGGAAAAAAAGCCAGACAAAAACAAAACGCGGGCGTGGATGAAATAGCTGCGCATGATGAAATGGAATTGATCCATCTGTGGGAGGACTGTGACTCTCTCCAAGGATGCACTTGAGCAAAGGGAATCCAGGACATTTCCCTGTCAATTGACATGATGAAGCTCTTCGTTCACATTTTCAGTCGTCTGTATCTGCCATCAGGGGGTTCTTCCTTTTGTATTCAACTACTCTCCTGGCTGCTTACTGCAAAGGAGTATGAGGCAGCTAGATGGAGCCTGCCATTTGATTTCCAGACTTTTCACAAAAAAACTTGGCAATACACAGTAAGCAGGACAGAAAGCAGCTTTGTAATGTTGTGAAATAGTTTGGTAGCCTAGGCAGCAGGGACAGCACTTGTAATTCACTGAATGATACCTCCTAATTGGTCTGAAAGTTGATTTGATAAGAAGCTTTCCAGTCTACCTGCAGGAGCCATCTCATCTCCCAAGGCTCAAAGCAATGCATCATTAAGGAAAGCTTTTCTGTTAGCATATTTAACCATTATGAAAGGGTGGTATTAGGGAAAGTTAATTCAGTCTGTTCAGCAAAATGTGAAAACCACCCTGGAAGGGGCAAAAAAGGGAAGTTAGGATGGCAAAACTTTGGGCGAGGTCTTCCTGGGTAGCTACGAGAAATAGCTGGTGAAGAACCCAACTTTGTGTGTGGCAGTTGATGTTGGGGTTACGAACTGCAAAGGCCACAGGATTTTCTTATTTGTACCGCTGAATTGCGTATTTTTTTGACAAACATGATTAGACACAGGAGAGGCTGAAAGTTCTTTGTAAGAAAGTTTAGTGCATTGTTTACTTGGACAAGCACCTGCAGTGGTAGTACCTAGTGTGTACCTTGAGCAAATCTCCTGGTTGACCTTATTTACTGCTCTATGGTGTGCCCCGCAGAGCAGGCTCAGAGCGTATGCATTGGATTCCTTTTTGCATGAGACCAAATGGGAAGACATGGTCTAGGAGCTTACCTTTTGAGCTCCAGCCCCTAATGAGAGGTTCAGCCTGTAGGACCATGCAAGAGCGAGTCTGAAATAAAGCCCCTTTCATGCATATAATATGGATACTGGGTATTCAGGATACAACTGTTTTACTCTGCTGATCTTCTGCTGTTCTGCATTATTTGCTAACATAGACACTGCAAACTTACTGTCTTGGGATACTTTTTTATTTTGCAGATCAAAGGTAGTAACATGGAAAGAGTAAGAATTTAATTTTGTGCTTTTCTTCCATGAAGACACAGTCAAACTTGGTCATCCTGACCACAGGTGTGCACCTGCATCCTCTGTCTCCGCCCTCTGTCTTCTCCTTGCCTACTTTTTTTCTTTCTTTAATTTTCTTGTAGCATCAAGAGATTGCCAAAAGATCACATTCTGTGTACTTGTGAATTTTTATATGCTCATTTTACTCCTTGGCACCATCAAGGACAGGAGTAATTTTAAAGACGCACAATTTAGCATCCTTTCCCCCCCCGTAGCGACTGACCATAGTGTCAGTCTCCAGCAAACAGAAAGATGTCAGTCGCCACAGGGATACGAGTCCGGGTCAAACGCTGGTGCCAGCAGTCCCAGAGGCTATGAGGAGCAGCCCACTGCTCTTGCTCCACTCTGGGAGTGTTCAGGCTGTCTAACGTGATCTCAGGAGTATGCAAGGACTTACGGACAACTGGTGAGTGGAGGTAGTCGGATCAAAAGGTGGAGAACTCTGGCAAAAAGCTAAGTAGGCATGTTTGTACTGCCTAAGTGAGCAGCCTGAGCAATGTGGGCTTACACAGCCCTGATAGTCCCAGAGGTGAACTTCCAGCACTGCTTGTAGTACGTAAACCAGCAGAGAGTTTGCTCTATATTTACATATTTTACACAGCAGCTAATGACAGTGAATTAGGTCTTAGGCATGATTTAGTCAATTGAGAGGGCTTTTCTTCTTCAGAAGTTACTATTCTGTATGTAAACAATCTGGGTGACTTTGGCACACTGCCCACTGGCAGTTTCCTTCTTTGTAGCACAACTGACAACTTTAGTTAAGTAGTTCTGTTATTTAAAGATAAAAAGCTGTATTGTCTTACTGCTTCTTCCCAGATCAGGAGTTGCTTGCCTTTTGTGTTTTCTCTCAGTTCTGTAGAAGCTACTTCACAGAGTGCACTGATACAATGGTGAAGTTTACCCTGGTTACAAAAGTTTGCTGAGCAATGCCATAGTGGATTGAAGACTTTCCTTTGGTTTTCCTTTACAGAGGACGTGTCTTGATGCACTTACAAAGCTCTTGGTTATGTTTCTGAAATCAGTCATCATTCATAGAATCATGGATTCATAGAATAGTTTGGGTTGGAAGGGACCTTTAAAGGTCAGCTAGTTCAACCACCCTGCGATGAGCAGGGACATCTTCAACTAGATCAGGTTGCTCACAGCCCCATCCAACCTGACCTTGAATATTTTCAGGGATGGGGCATCTACCACCTCTCTGGGCAACCCATTTCAGTGTTTTACCACCTTCATTGTAAAAAATGTCTTCCTTATATCTAGTCTAAATCTACCCTCTGTTCAGTTTAAAACCATTACCCTTTGTCCTATTGCAACAGACCCTGTTAAAAGGTTTGTCCCTGTCTTTCTTTCAGGCTCCCATTAGGTACTGGAAGGCTGTTGTAAGGTCTCCCTGGAGCCTTCTCTTCTCCAGGCTGAACAACCCCAACTGTCTCAGCCTGTCCTCATAGGAGAGGTGCTCCAACCCTCTGATCACTTTTGTGGGCCTCCTCTGGACCCGCTCCAACAGGTCCATGTCTTTCCTGTACAGAGGACTCCAGGAGCTTTAGGGAGGCTTCAGTTTCTGGAGGAAATTCCATTCCTCTCTTTACAGATTCAATTGTCTAATTTTTATGTAGCCATTTTTTAACTTAACATGATTTTCCTTCAGGGCTGGTAACCTATTTCATCCTTGTAAACTTATATCAGATATTAAGGTTCCTGCTGCCTTGAGAGATGGTGTCGTGGTTCAACCCCAGCCAGCAGCTAAACATCACGCAGCCACTCGCTCACTTCTACCCCGCCCCCTGTGGGATGAGGGAGAGAATAGGAAAAAAAAAAAAAGTTAAAACTCATGGGTTGAGATAAGAACAGTTTAATAGAACAGAAAGGAAGAAACTAACAGTGACACTAATAGCAACAATAAAATAAATAATAATAAAAGGATTGGAAGACACAAAACAAATGATGCGCAATGCAATCGTTCACCACTCGCTGACCGATTCTCAGTTCTTGAGCAGCGATCCACCCCCCCAGGCCAGCTCCCCCCAGTTTATATAGTGGGCATGACATCCCATGGTATGGAATACCCCTGTGGCCAGTTTGGGTAAGCTGTCCCGGCTGTGTCCCCTCCCAACTTTCCTGTCCCACTCCAGCCTTCTTGCTGGCTGGCCATGAGAAGCTGAAAAGTCCTTGACTTAGTCTAAACACGACTTAGCAACAACTGAAAACATCAGGGTGTTATCAACATTCTTCTCATACTAAACCCAAACCATAACACTGTACCGGCTACTAAAAAGAAAATTAACCCTATCCCAGCCAAAACCAGGACAGATGGTTTGTCAAAATGTGATCATTTTTTTTCTGATTTCAGTGGTCAATGAGAGTGCACTACAGCACGTTGGTATTTAAACCATGAATGTCTAGCATTCTTTTAAATATCAAACCAATGTACTTGTATTTTGCGCAACCTTTTCTGTCCTGTCAGTTTTCTGTTCAAACAGCTTGCTTAAAAGTAATGTCAGTGTGAAGTCCCTTAGAAACTGTATTTGCTCCACAAACTGTTATTATGACCAGTATTTGGGGCTGGAATGCTGTAAGGGAACAGAAGAGGAATGGGCATCAATATCTCAGTTATGGAGACCTTGAGTTCTGGCTAAGTTAGCAAAAAAGGAGGTGCTGGAAAGTGCCTGTCAAGCTACAGAGGAGTTGCATTGACTTAGTCAAGAAACAGTGATAATATTATTTATCGGAAGAGAGGGCTTCCAATGAGAAAGAGTATGAAATATTTTCAGGGACAAAGCTGCCCAAGGGAATTCAACCCATCTTTTTCTTTTCTCCCATCTCTTCTTCTCTCCCCTGTCCTTCTTTGTGCTGCCTCCATTGCCAGACAGATGTTCCCACCTCGCTAGGAATTATGTGGGGCTGCTGTCCCCATGCCACCCACAGCCCCACAGGACTCAGCTGCATGGACTGAGCGTAAGGAGAGGTGGGCTCTTGATGGCATCAGGAGCAGCAGCAGCCATGTGTGGAGAGCAGGGAACTGCTCAAGGAAATGATGGGCATCAGGATTTTTGTAGGGGGTCTGTGTGTGTTTGTGTAGAAGAAGGGAGGGCAGGGGACAGGGTAGGGGAACACAAAGGGCAGACCGTCCCTGGAAGAATGGGTAGTTCAGTCTAGAAAGTTTGAGATCTCGTGAGTTACTTCTGGTAACTGGTGTATATAGCAAAATACATCATACATGATTTTTAACGCTGGCTTAACAATGAATAGTCTGGCTGTGGTTCATTAGAGCCTCTGGCATCTTGCAGGATTAGGTTATGGTGGTGACCACTGTTTGGCATTGCATATTTCAGGTGGTTAAAGAGTTCTGTGAAGTTTTAATTCATTTGAAACCTGTTCATCTTACAAATACAACTTTGTACTATTAGAATTCTTCATGTTTTTCAGCTTCCACCATATAACTCAGCTGGGAGTGAGGGGGATGGGGAGGAAAGATGCCTCTGTGGCCTCCTGCCTCCTGGCCAGCTGGTCTTTATCTTGATGGTATAATTCACACATAAAACATTGAATGGAGTCTTTTTGGTTGACTGCACATGGGAACAGCTGATGAAACAGCCAGTTCATACTACGCATTGTGATTACCTGGATAGCTTGCATCTAAACTTGCATCCTGTTAGCTTGAATGATAGATCTGTGTTTGAATGCATTAAATATTGGAGCAAGACACCTCTTTTGTTGCCATATGAGTTGATTTTTTTAATGAGGCTAGCTTAGTGTCCTGGTTTCATCTGGGATAGAGTTAATTTTCTTTTTAGTAGCTGGTACAGCGCTGTGTTTTGGGTTAGGATGAGAAGAATGCTGCTAACACCCTGATGTTTTCAGTTGTTGCTAAGTCGTGTTTAGACTAAGTCAAGGACTTTTCAGTTTCTCATGGCCAGCCAGCAAGAAGGCTGGAGGGGCACAGGGAAGTTGGGAGGGGACACAACCAGGACAGCTGACCCAAACTGGCCACAGGGGTATTCCATACCATGGGATGTCATGCCCAGTATATAAACTGGGGGGAGCTGGCCTGGGGGTGTGGATCACTGCATAGGGACTAACTGGGCATTGGTCGGCAAGTGGTGAGCAATTGCATTGTGCATCACTTGTTTTGTGTATTCCAATTCTTTTATTATTATTATTTATTTATTTATTTATTTATTTTCTTCCTTTCTGTCCTATTAAACTGTCTTTATCTCAACCCAGGAGTTTTTTTTATCTCCCCCATTTCACTGGGTGGGGGGGAAGTGAGTGAGCAGCTGTGTGGTGCTTAGTTGCTAGCTGGGGCTAAACCATGACACTCGGTCAGAGGCTGAATCAGTGAGTTACGCTAAATAATGAGGACAAATGAGGAAAGGAAAGAGTGTAAATTCTTTTATTTTTACACTTTAGATACTTCTCTTTTCCTCTATGCTTTCTTCACCTTTTTTTCCCCACGCATTGTATCAGAATGATACAAATCTAATGGTAGCATCTTTTTCTTTCAGAACACTGATGTTTTTATGAGCTGTTTGGCTCACACTTTTCCTGCCTGCACTTAGAGACAGAGGGAAGACAGTCAACTGAAAATCTTTTCTTTCAGTGGTTTCCTTTTGGCCTTCTCTGGATGACATCTGTGTGCTCAGTCTTTGGTATCTCAGACAGGGAATCATTTGTCCTGAGCTGGCTATCAAGAAATGAAGTGGTCTTTTTAGGATATCGGCAAAGAGCTGGCTGGCGTGTAAAGTGATTATACAGGATGCTGGGAAGTGGTGGGGTTCATCTTCATTTTTCGGTTGTTCAAATAGATAGAATGCTCACAAATCCTTGTAAGCTTTACAACCTAGTAGCATCTAGCCTGTGTGTGCATGAATGTGTACACTTACCTACTTGTATACGTGTGCTATGATGATGATGGAAGTTTCCAGAGAGTCACTGGGGCATGACTTGGTGGATATTTGAAAGTGACTCTGAGATAAGCTCAATATAAATCTGTAATTATTAGGTGCAACAGGGTGAAAATAGTTAGCTGAAGATCAAGGAAAACATGGAACAGAATGGATAGCCATGGAATGAGGGCATGGGGGCTCTGCTGGGGGCTTTGGTAGCTGCTATGAGGAGTGACCTTCTCTAGATAGATGTCTTTGAGTCACCAGATACTGAGAAATCTGGGAAATTGCATGTTACTCTTTAATGTCAAGATATGAGAATGATAGTCTTGTTTATTTTTTAAGTTCACATCTTCTATTTGATCATGTACTTTGAGCATTTACTTTTCTCAGGGAACTAAAAACGTTAATTCTTTGCTTAAGAACATGCAAGACTTGGCAAAGCAGATAAGCATTTCTCTTCTGAGGCAACTGCTGCATAATTTTGCAAAATTTTCTAGAAGCTTAATCTTTTTTTTTTTCCCCACCCTCATTGCTCTGTATGGAAGGCAAAATCTTCTTCAGAGTAAATCTGGCTGGCATTTTATTTGCTTGTATATCTCTTCGTAATAGTAATGCCTAAAAGGATGCTTTTAGTAAACTACCTGTATGGTGCCTCAGCCAGTTCACTGTGCTAAGCTTTCTTTGTTCCATTGCTAAGGTATGTTTGTTGTAGTGCTATCTTGTCTTTCAGTTCTCTGTCTCCTTTGTTTCTCCCTCTGCCTGTTGTGTTTTGAGGCAGCCTAGGTTGTAAACTAGCAGAAAAGGATGATCTAAGCCAAAGGAGGTCCTGGGATTGAAAGTGTGAGATAATACTGCAGTACAGATGATAATGATGCAGTTAACTTTAACTCTTCGGTATATCCTGGGGCCATAACAAAGGACATGCAGAATGTGTTTGGGATTTTTTTTACCTGACTGGAGCCTAGAAACAGACTTCTGACTCCTCCTTTCGAAGTGTGGGGTGGGCATTGAATGGGTGTACTGCTTCATGTGTCAGAGGTAACACTGAAATGCACAGACTTCTGAGTAAAAGATTGATACTATGAATACTCATCCTCTGAAATGCTGGAGTGCCCAGTTTTGTCAATTGGAAGTTTCGTTGGAAACTTCAACTGTAAAAATGCAATGGAAACTAAAGGGAAGCCCTGGGTAAGGGCGCAACAGTTGTGGCTTCAGCGCTTGAGCCTGGGTACCACCGCACTGAAGGTGTTGGGTTTCCACCCAGTGCAACAAGCTGTCCTCATGCCGTGCTTGGCACGGCTTGAGCTTAAGGCACCACCACTTTGCTCATCTCACTCATAACTGGACAGGCTTGATATCACTTAACCAGGTGCAATGCCTGGGACGAATATAGACTGTATGGTTTTTATGTTGTTTTTAAGAACTCTGCTTAATAAATATTTCTTCCTGCACCATGGATGAATCATCTAGGAGCACTGTCAGTGAGGAGAGATCACAGGAAGTTGGGACTAGAGTTTATGCTCGTGTAAACTCGCATTAACTCATGGCGACGCTCATACTGACCTCAGTGACAAGGTTACAGAACCAGCGCTCAGACAGAAAAACTCATTGCCTTGGCTAGACAATGAAATGCTAACAGAAATAAATTATATTTGATCATAGAGTGCAGTATCCTAGACAGAAATGGTATGTCCTTTGTACAAATATTTTAAGTAGATGTACCTTTTAAGCAGATAGGCAGATTGATAATGTCTTTGTCTGCTGCTTGGGGTTTCTGAAACTGTAATTTTATTGTTTTATTATTTTTTAAGTTCTCTGATGTTGTAGGTGAGCGATACTCATTTTAACAGCATTCACTGCTGCACAGCGATACAGCTTAGGAAGAGAGAGTATCTCTCCCCATTATCAAAATACTTGCATCAAAAAAGAGTTGCTTTGACACCTTTCACTGTACTGTTCGGTACATGAAGGTAAGGCATAGAGAATAACCAAGTGACAATTTACAGAGTTTTTACCATGGTTTTAGGTTCTGAACTATAATTTTTATATCTTTCTTCCATAAGATTGAGTTGGATATCTAAAGTACTTTTGTAAAGGTGGCTCAAATTAGAGAAGTTAAAAGGTTAACTTCACCCTGAAAGTGGATGTAGGTGAGGGGCTAAGTTTATAAAAGGTATTGTCAGGTTGCAGTGTCTTGTTGTCCTTGTACTTTTCAGTATTGTCACCTAGCCAACCCCTGGAGCAATCTGGATACTGTGTACCTTGTCTTGCAGAGCAAGACAATGAAGCAGGACATAAGAAAGCAATGAAGTAGGAAGACTGACTGTTCACGTTCACCATTTTTGATAGCAGTGTGCCAGCCTGATGTGAACTGAGTTTCAGGCAGTGTGATCTTAGCTATCTCTGTTGTAGTGCTCCCGTTAAAATTCTGAGCATGTCCCTTGAATTTATAAAGGGGTAGTATTCTTCACAAGAGCAAAATCCCTTGACCTTTCCATAATGTGAGGAAAGTTACAAAAAATGCCTGCATCACCTTAACTCACCCAGACCCTGGGCCAATGTTGGGTTTGCTTTTTTGTTGTTGTTGTGTTGGTTTTTATTTTGCTTACAATCCTTATCTAGAATGCCTTACAGGCATTATTGTCTCAAGCCATTCTGTCAATTAAAACGTTTTAGCTGGCTAATGATGAGTGACAGAGGTAAAGGTGACCAGCACCAGGTTCAATCTCTCAGTGGCAGAGCAGTAATCGGATTGTGTTCATTAGAGCAGTCAACACAAACAAAACCAATGCTATTAAATTGGAGTTTCTAACACAGTAATGCAATAAAGAAACTGGAAGACTGGAAGGAGAAAACTCACTGGTGCAAAATGGCTACATAGCTGCGGATAAGAAGGTGCCTTTTCTCTGGTTCTGCCCTCCATCCCTTCAGTATCGCAGTGGTATGCAAACTGTATTACGCTAATGGCACTGAACTAACAGGATGTTTTTGTGACATGTCTTAAAAGGAGGTCAGAGAACCCTGAGTATAAACAAGGAGGGTTTTTATTTGAAGTTTAGAGTAATGTAAGTCTAAGCAACAGCAAACAGGATTCTTCCATTAACTGATCTAATTTTTAGATGCTAGGAACTTACCCAGAGGGTATTCCTGGTCAAAGGAGTGTTTTTCTGCTTCCCCAACAATTTACCTCAACTGCTTGGGGCATATTCCTATTTTTTCCTATTGCCCTAGATCAAACAATGCAACTGTGTTGACCTTTAGGAAAGGGGTTCTCCTCAAAAGTTCTTCTGCAGTGTTAAGACAGATGGATTTTGTTTCACTGGGTACAGTGCAGCAGTTTTGGCCAAACTAATTTATTTGAGGTATGCATTTTGTATGTATTTCTGAGCATCAGAGATGGTAGGGAAGGGTTACTGTATGAGGACATCTAATAGTGAGGGAAGTTGTGTTTCCCATGTGATCCCACAGCAGTACCAGCTTCTATAACTTTTCATAGGTTTTGACAGATTTGCTAGTTTTTGTTAAACATTTTGGCTACCTCAGGTTTCATGATTTTTGTGAGTCTCATCACTTTCATTAAGCAAAGAAATTAAATTCCTGTCCCCTCTGATCAAAATGAGTCTTACACTCAAGATCAAGGAGAAGAATACAAATCTTGAGATTTCTAAAATAACAGCTTCAAGATGTTAAATGTCCATGGATGAAGGTGGTCTGACTAATATTTTTGAGTACATATGTTAAGAAATTCTTGAGTTCATTTATCTTAGTGACCCTGAACTCAACTCGTATTTGTTTATATATAATCAATTATGTTATGTTTCCTTTTCTTGCTGTCAGTCTTGTGAAACATTTTTACATTTTACATCCCATGATTTCTGCATTAACGCCAGGGCAGAGGACTGTGCTTGTTCTGCATGCTAAGTATTATGCCATTTCCAGGGTGGATTTTATGACTTACCCTCATGTTAAGCCTTGTACTATGTTTGCGTACTGCCCTGGCCCCCATCAAGGTGCTCAGGCTCAGCCTCCGGTGCTGCGGACTGCTCTGCCCACAGGCTTTGGGTAAAGGAGCGTGTGTTACTTGACATCTCAGCAGACAGTGGTTTAGATGTCACCGAACAGGTTGAGAGCAAGGAAAAAGTCCTCAAGAAACTCATCAGTTTTGGCTTTATTCACAAGGTATGTTACGGCAGCCACTTCTCACGCAGACAGGCTTTGCTTTCAGCTGGCTGCCTGGAGGGTGACTTACAGTGCAGCTGCTGCACCTGCAAATACACTGGGAAAACCAGGTCTTAGCCCCTGCTCAAACACATGATGTCAAGGGGGATGCTGTCAGCAGTTAACCAAGCCAGTGTAGAGCTTGTTCCACATGTGTATCCAAGTTGTGGAGGCACAATAAAGGTAAAAATCATCTCATTGGCTCTTTGAAGTGTTGGATGTTTCTTATCTATGTGTACAGCCAGTGTTTGTATGCAGAGCCCAAGTGTCTGGCATCTGTTACAAATGTTAAAACTTCCCTGAGCAGTACTTTGTAAACATACCTTTGGTGTCTAAATAAATGAGGAGAGAGAAATATCAACAAATTTCATTAATCTGAGGAAATCCAGGTATGAGACATGTAAGTTCTGCAGTAAGACCTGCAAGTAAGTACAGTACAAGTATGATGGCAGCCTTTCTTCCTGCTCAACTTACAATTTTAGTTGGAGAGAGACATTTTTAAGGTTATAAAGTAAACAATTTTTTTACATCCATCTTAGAAGCTATTAAATGAATGCCAATGGCTTAGAGGCTCTTTCTTTGCTCCCTACATGAATTAAAATTCAGAATTTGTAGATGATTTTTATAATTACATATGTGAGAGAAGAGATTTTTTTTTTCTTCTTAGAAGGGAGATAATAAACGTAGGAGAGCATGATAAAGTAGTGGATAATACAGAGAAAGTATATCAGGAACTGCAGGAATGCCTTCAGAAATAAACTTTATTTATAGCTTTATAATCTGTCCCCTTCCAAGTTACCTGCCCTGTCCCTCGTACACTGCAAGGGAATTGGGTGTAGCCTGCGTGAGAAATAAAATCTTGCTGATGGCCTTGCTGTTGTGTATTGGTTGTATAGCAATTGGTTGTGTATATAGAGAATGACAGAAGTATCCTATGAAAAAAAATCTCAATGGAAGAAGATACAATTATCATTTAGAGACATAACAGAGATGCAACTTCCAATTGTGTCCTTTCTAGTAAAATTTTTGTGGAAATGCTAAGGTTAAAAGGATATTTCAGTAAATTTGCTGATTCCAGGCAGAATCAGACTGGTGTTACAAAATTTCAATCAGTTTTTTAAAAATGTACTTTAAAATGTTTTTTATATAGTCAGAGGTGTTTGATTGTAGGGCTTCATTGTAGTCTGTAATACACGGGGGTCAGTGAAAAATATGACTCTTGTCACATTTGTCAGTCCAAATGTGAGTTTGGATTCTGCCCTAGCACAGAAATTTAAGATTGTCTCTTTAAAAAAGAAATTAAAACAAAAATCTGAATTAGTTGTCCTCTTAATATAGGAAGGCTGTTAATGTTAGGAAGTGAGGTTATAATGAACCTGTTTAATCAAATGGTGCAATTTGAGATGTTTAGCAGGTACAGAGATGTCAAACAGGAAGGAAGTTAAGTTGGAACTGAAGATGAAATAATTACTGTGATGATTACATTTGAGTAAGATCTGCCTGAATGCAGATTGCTGCGTGATGGAGAAACGATTTTCATGGCTTGAACTTGCATTATAAAATTCTGGGGGAGGCAATCTCTCACCGGCATCTCTGAGGGGCTGCGGTTGGGTACCGGGTTCCTATGGTAACGGGTGAAGGCTGGCCCGGTTAAACATCCTCTAAGCACAATGGTATTTTCAGTCTGGGGCTTCAAATAAGACCTATGGTCTTTGCTTCTTTGTTGTTTGCATTAATTATCTGCCTACCAGTTCTCTGAGCCGAACTGCAGGTGAGGCTGCTTAACCATGTGTGTTCTGCCATATATATATATGGCTCTTTGTTAACCCTTGAAGAAAGCTGACCTGCAATGGAAACTGGACCCAATGACTGTCCTCTACGAAGTGGTGGCAAAAGTGGTTGAGCCCTTATATTGCAATTCAGATCTGATTCTGTTAAAGTGCTCCTGGGGAGGAGGGGAAGGTGCCACTGGGTGACAAAACATTGTGCACGAAATGGGAGTAGTAACAGCCTCAGCCACATTTTTGGATGAACTTTACATATGAATGTGGCTGTTTGCCTCGCTTGTGAGGAATGGGGGCAATATTAAAGAACTGCCTTTTGTTAGTGCTGTGCAAGAGAGTGGGAAGTAAGCCAGAGGCTTACCTTGAGACTTGTGAAGGGTTAAACTTCTCGAGAGGAGATCTTGCATCATGTATGACAGATTTTTTCCCCAGGCTCTGCTTCACACCCTCTTGTTTGCAGCAATTGGAGTATTAAGCACAGAGAGGCCACTCTGACTCTTGCCCAGAAAAGAGGCTGTGGTTTGCAGGAGTTTCCTGCAGCAATTTTTAGTTTCTGAAAAGCAAACCTCAACATCGTGCCCCACGATTCATGTGCTAGTATTCGTTTCCATTTTAATATGTTTTTGTTGCTGTTCCTGGCGCCTTATCTGTCCTTGTATCACTTTGGCTTGGAGCTCTTCCTCTGCAACATCCAGTCCTCTCGCTCTTAAAGTAACAGTCCAAGAGCCTGTTGGGGTCTTGGGTCCAGCTCCAGTGATGCGACAGTACCATGATTCCAAATATGTGAGATACCAAAAATAGCAACATTCCTGCCTGTCAGTATTGCACTGTAATGTGGTATCTGTGACAGCAGTTTTGCCTGCCCTGTACTGTGCATGCTATGAGCCACAATCCGGTCCTTTGCTGCGCCATCTGACCCTCCTGAGGCTCTGCCTTTGCTTCTTCCACCTTTTTCCCCGAGTTACACGTTTGTGATGAGGGAGAAGAGAAGCTAGAGGTTGGCTGTGTTCCCCACCTTTGTCGACAATTATCCCGCAAAATTTGGACCAGAACAGAGCTGTCATGTAGGTGAGAGAAGGGGGTGGGCCACCAGCCCCTGAAAAGAAGTGGTCAGGTGGTGCTTACTTTGGAAGCCCTGTAGACTCTAACTTCTACTATACAGTCAAGCCCCAAGGACACATCCCTCCCCCCTACAGAGATTTGATCTGCTGGAGGGTGGGCATGGGACAGCGAGATACTTATGAGCCCGATCCTCCCCTCAACACTGGTTTGGTTGGGTTTTTTTGTTTTTTGTATTTGCATCAGGCAAGAGTAAACTGTTATCCATCTCTAACAGGTACATCTGTCAAGTATGGGGGAAAAAAAATGTGGCACCTGCCCCAAAATAAACAGTAGGGAGTAAATGGTAGGTGTAATAGGGTGGATGAAAGGTGCATAAGGAAGCAAGGAGGCGGTATCTGGGCTGACCACTGCGAATCGGCTGCATTTCAGTTGAGTCTGGAGAGCTGTCCTTTCACAGGCTTCTCTGTCTGTTCAGCTCTTGGAAATAAACTGCCTTTGTTCCCAGCTGTACTGAAATGTTTATTCATTATATTTTAATAACGAAAATCAAATCTCATATTCCTTAATAAGTGTTGGTAACTGAGTATTATTGATTAGTCTATACCTGCATGATAAGCCAGCAGAAACCTGCAGTGACAACAGCCTTCAGATCATGTATTCATTCTCTAAATTATTAATAACTATTGATCCTCTCCCAACTGTCATTTTTGAAGAGCAACTATTTTTTTTATTTTAACTGGTAAACTATATTTATTTAGGAATTTTGTTGCATATTTTTCCTTCAGGAGCCAATCTATTTTTACAAGTTGTTTGAAGGGGTAGTCTGTGTTTGCATACCATGACTGTTTTCTGTATTTTGTTCTTCCTTGGTATCTTCAAATATTTGTCAGTGTAGTCAAGGACACTGATCCGGCCAGATGTTTTTTCAATATAATTTCCTCAGTAAGGAACTATGGAAGTACCTTTATCAGTGTCATTACTGGTTTTCTCACTAACACTTATGTGAAAATCCAAGTTAAATAAGCCCATGAAGCTAGAAATAAGGACAGTATGATCTTTTAATGGAAACGTCTGCTGCCTTTCTTCAGAAAATGTCAAATCCTTTAGCTAGATAGGTCTACACCATTGTCTCTTTTTTTTGCAGATTTAACCAGCACAGTGCAGCAGGTTCACTGCAATGCTGGGAACAGGACCTAGTTCTCCTACTCCCAAGCCCCTGGTTGACGACCAGGGTGTTCTGTGGCACCTTTAGTAGCTCTTGTTAATATTCTTTCTCTATCCAGGGCTGCTGTATTTTCTTCATTATCATTTCATTCAGTCCTGCCATGCTAGCTTCGGCCATCTGTTTTTCCTGCCAGTGCTTTTGTCATTTCTTCCATGGTTGCCTTATGCTTGGAACAATCTGCTTGGACTTCTCAAAAACTACATGTACTAGGACACAGAGAGGAAATTGATTGCCTTCTGATGGTGACAAGGCAGAGAGCCAGAAAAGGTAGCTAAATTATGATGTATGAGTGTGGCTTCTAGCCTGACCTGTGCTGAACTTTATTCAGCACATCCTATCGGTTCAAGAGGATGACACAACCCTCTAGACTGTAACTGTTGTCATCCCACTAGAAGTTCTTTCACGTGGCCAAAGTAAGAGCCTAAGTTTATACAAATCTCTGTGTGCTGAAGTAAAAGGCAGAGATGGTCTTAAGAAGTTGAGAGGTTGCAGACTGTATTCCCTCCATGTTGTGCACTCTTTCTGGTTCCTTTCGTTCTCATAGCGGCTCGACACGCTTGCTGCAGGGTCTGACACTAAATTTTTCCTCTGCAATTATGAGGATTTATGGCATCAGAATGAAAACGAGATGTTCCCTCCTGTATTCCCGTTGTTTCCTCTCTTTGGTGTCTCAGCTTCAAGAATTGCAAGATGGAAATAAAAGTGTATGAAAAGAATGGATGAGTGTTCTGGTTTCGTCTGGGATAGAGTTAATTTTCTTTCTAGTGGCTGGTACAGTGCTGTGTTTTGGATTTAGTATGAGGATAATGTTGATAACACCCTGATGTTTTAGTTGTTGCTAAGTAGTGCTTATCCCAAGTCAAGGATTTTTCAGTTTCCCATGCTCTGCCAGCAAGGAGGTGCACAAGAAGCTGGGAGGGAGCACAGCCAGGGCCGCTGACCAGAACTAGCCAAAGGGTTATTCCATACTACAGAATGTCATACGCAGTATAGAAACTGGGGGGAGTTGGCCAGGGGGGGCCGATCGCTGCTTGAAGACTGACTGGGCATCAGTCAGCAGGTGGTGAGCAATTGCATTGTGCATCTCTTGTCTTTCTTGGGCTTTATTTTTCTCTCTCTCTTTTTTAATCTCCCTTTTCATTATTATATTTTATTTCAGTTATGAAACTGTTCTTTTCTCAACCCATGAATTTTACTTTTTTCCCAGTTCTCCTCCCCATCCCACGGTGGGGGGGAGGAGGGAGTGAGCAGCTGCGTGGTGCTTAGTTGCTGGCAGTGGCTAAACCACGACAGTGAGAAATGAAACAATTTTTGGGGGTAGACTTATCCATATTTTTTATCCTTGTTGCCACACGCAAGCACACATTCTATCTCTTCTGAGTCAAACCATGTGTTCTTCAGGAGAAGAAACCTGTGACCTGACTGTGTGGGAACTTTGCTAATGTACTTTAAAATATTCAGAGCTGGAAAGCAGACATGTACAACAAGCTTCAGGAAAACTTTTGGAATTTAGGACAGTCCTAGTAAAAGTTCACTTCCTCCTTTTTTTGTTGGGGTTGTAAAAGATGGCATGCTGATGTTAGAAAACGGCTATCCTCCCCAAGTTCTCTGCCTGGCAGGATGACTGTCATAACAAGTCCTGGCTTATGCATCAGCAGAGCTGAGCATGTGGTGCAAAAGGTGCTCGGCACATGTAAAATTTGACCACAAACTGTTTTAATATGTGTCTTCAGTTCCATTTCATGATTATTGTGGGTTTTGTTTTTAATTCCACCTCACCCCCCTGGCAAAGCGTTTGAATGAAAAATTCAGGATTTGAAGGGATAGCTATGTGAGTGTTTACATGTCAAGTCACAAAAGCCATGGGGTGCATACACAGAGGTATTCTTTAAATGTTTTTCTTTTTATCTTTTAGGTCTCTCAGCAGCCAAACTGCTGACCGAGTCAGGCTTGAATGTGGTGTTGCTGGAAGCCAATGACAGGGTTGGTGGAAGAACTTTCACTGCAAGGGTAATTATCTCCAAACCCATTTATACTACATATACATACATATAATATATACTGTAGTGTGTGTATATATATGTATAATTATAGAGATATATGGTGTATGCATATATATGTATGTATAGTATACATATGCTGTATGAATAGTGTATATAAATGTGTTTATCATAGAATCATAGAATGGCTTGGGTTGGAAGGGACCATCAAAGGCCATCTAGCCCAACCCCTGCAGTGAGCAGGGACACCTTCAACTAGATCAGGTTGCTTAGAGCCCCGTCCAGCCTGGCCTTGAATGTTTCCAGGGACGGGGCTTCTACCACCTCTCTGGGCAACCTGTTATCTTTCTTGCTAGAGGACCTACTTGAGGGAAAACTTCTAGAGCACTGTCAGGTGGGAAATTTCCAGATATTGTACCAGCAGTAGTAGGGATAGACTGGCATAATGGTGGGGACAGAATATTTCTGTGTGATCTAAGGACATGATTAGCTAGGTTTCAAAATAATTTCCTGGGCAGAGACACTGGAGAAATCTCTATGAAAAAACACATGTAAGGCCAACCATGCTGTGAAGAGCCTTGAGCTGAATCCTAACAAGCCCCGTGAGGAGTGACGTAGGCTAAAGGAATGTCATAGGTGACTGTGAACTAGAGCCAGGTTGTCTCCCGTCACTCCTTTACCTTCTGCCCTACCTTGACCTGGGAGACTCCCTCTCACTCTGCTCATTAGAAAATCTTACCTGTGCTACTTGCTAGTACAGTCTGTTTTGAACTAGGCATTGGCGAGATGCCTGATTGAGCAAGAACCACACAGATATCTCTGACTATGTCCTTCTCTCTCTGCCTGTCAAGCTCTTTCCTCTCGTGTTTAAGGCTGTAATGTAACAACAGGCCAGCTAAGCTGGTTATGAGCTCCTTATCCGAGATTCTTGGTAATGGCCACGTCAGAAATCTACCAAGGAATTGAAGTGTTCCATGGGGAGAGGAATCTTGGCCAAAATGCTCTCTGAGTGTTTCATTTAAAGAATTCCCCTGGATTTCTGTGAACTTGTGTGCTATTTACAAAAGGCTTATCTTTTTTTAATCCTTTTTTTTTTCCCCCTTTTGCATGTTGTGTGTGATAAACTAGAATAAGCAAGTTAAATATGTGGATCTTGGAGGAGCTTACGTGGGGCCAACGCAAAATCGTCTCCTACGGTTATCTAAAGAGTTAGGAATAGAGACGTATAAAGTGAATGAAGTTGAGCACCTGATACACCATGTCAAGGTAAGATGCTCTCAAGCATGCTGCTCTAGACAAGCAAGTTGTAGTGATCTCTTTTTCTCATTGTTCTCCATCTATGCTACAGTAGAGTCCACCTGTTTAAGTATGCATCATCTGACTTTGTTGGAGAAAAATAAGTATGTCGGTAATGAAGAACTCATACAAAACTCATACAAATTACTGTATGCATACACATCTACATGTGTGCCCTGTGGATGCATCCTGTTAGCTGATGCCTTGCTTCAGGTCTGCGCTCTTAGTTAAAAGCCCTCAAAAAGCTTCATTGTTTATGAACAGTGCAACTGTTGACTCTTCTGTACACGTCAGCTCTCATATATAGTGCCCAAGGTGTCTGAAAGTCCCTTTCAGAAGTCCTAGAAGTATCTTCAATCAGGCTGATAGTTTCTCAGGATGGGCTTACCAGTGACAATTATTATCCTGACTGAAAAAAACGTGAGAGGTTAAGTCTGGTTTTGCTGATGGGGAAGCTAACATGCAAAGCAGCAAAAGACCTTGTAATAGTAATTGCAAAAGGCTCTGGGAATCAAATGTTCTTGTGGAGGCAGGTCTAAACGATCTGTTCACAATCTGAAACAGGACAGCTATGGCAAAGCTGTTAAAAAGCCCACGTATTCTCAGTATTTATACTATGCTTTCTCCAAAAGAGCATCCTTTCTCCTTTCCTGATATAGAGCAGTGTTGCACTCTCACAGAAGGGAAACTTTCTGTGTTAGTCCTGAGGAAATTAATGTTGAGTTTCATTATATGCGTATGAAAAGCCATTGTGCAATGACTAGGAAAACATTTGTCAGATAATAGTTGGTGTTTGATCAAAGGTTAAAGAAAACATAGACAGATTTAAAAACAGCAATAGAAAAAAGGTGTTCTGTCATGTTTTCCAATATTTTTTTCCACTCAATTTTTATAAAAAAGTGTGTTCTCAAAATGATTTGCTGTGGTGATTGTCCACAATTACATCTGCTGTGGTAGAAGTAATGGGTACATCCACACTGTTCCATTTCGTGTGCCTCTGGCATCATCTTTAAAGCCAGGTGTTCTGCTTGTTCACGCTAGTCTTCAGAGTCTCCTCAATAGCAACAGGAGGTCATACCATGAGAGGAAACCTTAATGGTAGAAGACAATTGACATGGCCAGTCAGGATGACCAGCTCTCAGGACACCCTTGCTGTTGTAGCATGGGGGCATTCCAAAATGCTGCCAGAAGTCACTGCAGCCAAAGCTGAAGCTGACATGTGAGCCTGATTTATTGTCAGCAGCCAGTCAAGCATGGTTGCTTATTTGGTAAGCCAGGCCCCATTTTCTTTTAGGATGTCTAGGAACCAGCTTGTGGGGGGGTTATTACTATGCTGGTTGACATAGCCTTTTGTTTTCCAACAGGCTTTTAGAGTGAGGAAAACGGAGAATGACACAAAAGTAGAAGTTTGGGCTCTTGCCAAGTACAATCTGTCTTTTCCTTGACCACAAGTGTCTGATTGCATGAGTTGCCAGAGGTTGTGCATAGCCTTTTGCCGTCATCTATCGATACCTTTCAGCCCAGGATGGTGAGTGCTGCTGTGAGTCAGGGCTCTCGGCTTTACTCCCGACTCAGCACAGATAGGACTTGCTGGCATTCAGGGACGTAATCCAGGCTGGCAGAGAGGGGCATGCCTTGGCTTTGTATGTTGGGCATAGAAAGGGCCTTGGATCGGGACACTAAGGCATTAGGACACAAGTCTAGGGAATCTATACAGTAGTGTGACTTGTATCCAGAAATCCAGAGGTGGGGGAAGCCACTCTGCTCCTGGAGGCATTCAAGCCATCCAAACCTGCAGATACGGGGTCCTTGGTACTTTGGTTAATGCCTGCATCTGTGCAAACAGATCCTGGGGGAGATGTGAGGAAGGCTGAGGGCCTGGGCTTGCTCCAGCACTCATGTGCCTGTGCTAAGACCTACTGAGAGATGCTCACAGATGACAGGTTATGCCCTTACATATGCCGGGGGATGGAGCATCCATGGCAATTTGATGTGGGCAAGTGGCTCGGTCTGACTGCTGGCAGGCATGCGTGAGATTGACACTACACCTTATGCAGAGCCATGGAAAAAGCTGCCCTGGAAGGGACCCTTGGAGGTTCCTACTCCACCCTGGGCTTGGAGCAGTGTCTACCTCATAGTTAGGTCCGTTGCTTGGGGACGTTCCCAGTCAAGTGTTGAAAGTCTTCAAGGAGACAGATCCCACCCGCTGGCTGAGGTGCTCCCAAGGCATGCCAAGAGCCTGCAGCTTGGATTCAGACAGAGTGTGTAGGCTCAGGCTCCCAATGTGGCTGCCTGTAGAAGAGCTCGTGAAGAGAGGGGGGAGAGAAGTGAGTGCCAGGACTCCCTGGTAGCCAAGCAGGAAGTAAAGAGAGGAGATATTCCATAATCAGTAGCACCTCCTTTGAATCTTCTAATTTCATTCATTTTAAATCTTTTGTTTCCTTTTTGCTTCTGTGTTTATACAACTCTGGAAAAGTACTAACATAGCTGAAGAATTACTTGCAGTTAAATAATTGGAACATGAGCACTATATAGTAGACATACGTGTTGTTGTGTGACCAGATCAGTGTAATGATCTTCAGCATTTCATGTATCTGTAATACATTCCTTACAGATCTCTCACTTTCAGCCATGTGGCTTGCCCATGCTTTCCCTGCAGATGGACAATGCTCTCATGTGCTCTCTGAAATCTAGGAGGTACTCTCAAGTCATAGCTTGCAAACCAGATTCCAAAATATACAAAGGTCTGTCACCCTGTATGAATTTGAATTCACATGCTGACCCAAGGTTTGTGACTGTGGCCAAATATAATTAAATTCTGGACCACAAAATTCTCTGAACCCAGAGAAGCAATGAAACCTAAAGGTTTTAATTCTTCTCTTGCTACACAATCAGGCATCACAGTGCATCTTGTAAAATCAGCTGCTGGTTTTACATATACCCAAAGGCAAAATCAAGCCTTTCACAGTTAATTAAATTCATTTTAGAGGCTTTTTAATACAAGTAATATATGCAGCTTCTTTGTACTACAAAATGAAAAGAATGCATTTTGCTGATCTCTGGGTGGGTCTCTGTTAATTAGGCTTTACCAACTTGATTGGGTTGTGTGGGTTTTTTCCCCTTTAATCTTTTTTTAATGTCAGGTTCTATTGTGAGATTATTTTTGGTCTTGCTTACATTGTGTGTGATATCTTCACAGAAACTCAAAATTATATTTCTTGCCCTACATTTTTTTTCTTTCCCTCCACTTGTTAAGCAGCCTTTTTCATGGTCTTTGAAAGGAGATTAGTATGTTCTTTTCATTTGTGTAAATACTGGTACATCAGCCTTAGTGAGGAAATTAGTATAGCTCTGCAAGTAGTATTTGGTAGGCAGATTGCTGCCTGAACACCACTGCTTTTCTATAGTGTACCTGAAGTTAGGTTCAGAAATCCAGATTTAAGAAGCAAAAGCAGAACTATCTGAGGAGTCATTGTCTCCTAACAGTCCTGCCATTGGACTGGTAGGCAGATGTAAAACACTTTAAAGGTAACTTTTCCTTAGCTGCCCAAGAGAGGATTCGGGGCCCTACCTTAGATAGGTAGGTTTGCAGCTTTTTACTGGTGGTGTTTATTTTCCTCACCAAAATGACAGCTTTTGTCTTAAAAAAACAACCCAAAGTACATATAGTCCAGGATCTTTCCATATACCCTGGAAAGAAGTGTTGAAATATGAAAACATCTCAATTATCATGAGGGTTTAATTTAACATATTTTCTTCATTAATTCAAATTGCACTTCGCTTCTGTGCAGTCCCAATAGCTGTGCAAACTTCCTGCATTTTAAAAGACAAATTTACCAATGTTATCAAATGTAATGCAGGTTCCTTTGCTAAGTAAGGTAACTGCAGGACTGGTTTACTCTGCTACCCTAAATCAGTGTAAAGAAACATTTCTCTGTATGACTTTTTTGCCAAATTAATCTTTTTAGAACTTGATTCCTTCATGTACAGTAAGGATGATCTACTCTTTGTCCTGCTGTGGTGCCAGCTGAACATCCTCTGATCCCATTTTTGCTGATGGAGAACTTGCATGAAAATCTGGCAACATAGACTGGCAACAAGACTCCTTACCGGCTACATTAGACCAACAAAACTTGTTTCTCAAAATATAGTCAGTCGTCTGTGGTACATCTCCCCACTGCCATTGATGCTCGTCATTTTTTTCCAGATGTTTTTTCCACCAGAACTTTCTATGGAGTAATGCCATGAGCCTTCCTGGAATTTCCCCAGATTATAGCATCGTTGCTAGAAAGTGGTAGTAACACTTGCTCCTTTTAGTCTCCGTGTTGTCTCAGTGCAGACTGGGGACAGTGCTAACAGCTGGTTTAGGTAGCTGGCTATTTTGACAGTGTGTTGCACCTGAAACATTCCTCATGTGGTTATAATTGAGATAAGTCCTGCTAGTTGTTTCCTTAGCAGCGAAAGGTGCGCTTGGCATTGCACACATCCGGGGTGTCTTTCAAGTTAAAATGCTGGGTGAAACATGAAGCATTCCCTCCCTAGTCACTAGGCAGGTTCTTGACAGGGACTTGCCAATACATTACCTCAGTTAGTTTCCCCGTAAGAGGATGGAGTTTCCTCATACTCATTCATTTGCCAGCAGCACTGGCTAGAGGTGTCTGAATGCATGCCATGCCCTCTTCAAGATTAGCACCACTTTCATACAAGTATATGCAATTGGCATCTCTGGGGAGAATGCTAATGTGAACCCTGTTTGCAGCACATCACTGAAAGTGAATATTTAGTCTTATATATGCAGTACTTTTAACTAGGACCACAAATCTGCACTAATGTTACTGGGTTACATACTGATCTACAATAGATCTGCAGACAAAAATTTTACAGCCCTCTTGGGTGTCATTCATTTTCAGCACTATTGTGCTTATTAAAATGCAGTTTGCTGTGGTCATGTTCATGAATAAAAAATGTGATGGTCGTGTTGCACTGGGATTTAATTAGTAGCTGGATAAGTGACTGCTGTATCTAAAGTTAGAGAATTTAGTGGTGTTTCTTCTCTGATATCAGTGATATATGCACTGAAGCTAAGCAATATGATTTATTTAAGCTTTTGACCTGCTTCTCTGCAAATCTAAGGGCAGCATCTCCTGGCATAGTCTGTAGTATAGACTGTAACAGCTTAAATGGATTTTTGAATGACTAGATAAAAGTGCTTTTATTTTTCTTTGTGTATCTTAATTAGAGTGCAGTCAGAGAATGAAAAGTCTGTGAGACTGTTGCCATCAATTTAAGTGAGGCAAAATGGCATCACATCTTTTTTTTTTTTTTCCCCCTTTTTGCTGGCAGTTTGTAAGCAAGAACTTGGGGAACTGAGAAGAATACACCTAAATCTTTAAGAAGCTGGGCATCTGGTGTCTTGAAAAGGAAGCCAAGTAAATTCAAAGATTCTTAAAATTACTGCAGTGCCTTGGTAGTTTCACGTATCGTTACCGGAATGCAGATCTGTGTTATTTTCACTCTTTACTGTATACGAGGATGCAGGCATTCCTGTCACAAGACACCATGTCATTAACCACACTCACTGGTAGCCAAAAGCGAGTCTGAGGATTGAACAGGCTGAGGTTTGTGAAAGTATATTCCAGACTCCCACGAAGGATATCCTCCATGCTGTGAACTGGAGAGCAGTCACTGGCAGGAGTGTAGGGAAGGCTGGTCTTGTTTCAGTCTCATTGGACCTGCCCTGTAAATAAAGGGGCATCTTCCCTTTTTTGTGCCAGCCATCTGGCAGTAATCGCAAGAAGGAAGTTTGTAATTAGGCCTTTTTAGTTAAAAGATGGGTAATATTTGTATTACAGCAGCCTAAAAGAAGCAAGATTATGTACAGCAAATCTCCAAAGCGATCTCTGTCAAAGGGGACTGTAAAGCAAGGTCTTGCAAGGCATGTTTATTGATCAAGATGATTGACTGGAAGACTGGCAGCTGTGACCTAATGGTAGCATGAGGATGAAAGTAGTAAGAAAAATGAACTGGAAATAAAGTATGCATTTCTTAATTAAATCCAAATGGAAAGAAACTTCCTCAGTCTTTAGTCCTCCCAGACCCCAGGGTCTGTTCCCTAGGAGATAAGGAAAAGAAGCTGTGCTCCCACCTAGATTATTTAATTCAGGCTGCTGGGAGAAAAGCTTCAATTGCAGCTGATTGTAAGAAATGATTTTTGGTTCCCTTGAGAAACTGATTGAGGTCTACAGAAAAACAGAATTAGAGAAATGTATACTTCGTACAGAAACAGAGCATACTGGGTTTCACGTGTCTGTAAAATTTTATGTAAGGTTTCATTTTTATTTTCGGTAAGAAATTTAATAACCTGGAGCATCTCAGAAAAAAAACTAGTGAGCCCAACGGTATCTTCTGCTTTAAAGACAGTGTTTTAGTCATGAGAGAGCATGTGTGCCCCGTGTGCTTGGTTATGTTATCTGTGGGCAGAGCTCATTTGATGGCTTTCTCCCAAATGAAACTCCTTTTTTCTCCTGTTTTCATTTATTTTTGCCCATTTATCTGCTTTTGGGAGGGGAAGGAGGGTTTTTTAAAGACTAATTCTAGAAATACCAAAAAGTTTTCTATTGATTTTTATCTACTTTGTTGGCAGCTTTAATTCAGGTGTCAAAAGCCACATGCAGGCCCAGTTTCAAAGAGCATTTAGAACCACAGTCCCTATAAATCTGTGCTTCATAAGACACCTAAATGTTTTTTGTAAAAGTGTTTTTTAGTGTCCGAAAACAAAAAATCCCGTTCTAGTAGGAAGGAGACTTAGTTAACTCTTTTCTCAGCTGATTCAAACAAATAGTTATATTCGCTTTTAAATTCAGAGCAGAACTTCAATTTCTCTTTCTAAATCACTTCAGTGACATTGTTTTTCCTCATCCTGCCTTTGTGCAGATAGGACAAGTATTCCAGCAGTTGTATGACTGACGTTGTAGCAGAGTGAAGATGGACTTTATTTCTATAATGTGACAGAAACAAATTGTTCTCAATTAGCTCCTTTCCTTTTCAGGATGTGTGTTTCAAGCCAATGTGTCTGGCTATGCTACATTTAAAATGGAATTACTTTTGCTGACCAAATTTCACAAAACACTCTGACATTCACAGCTGGTGATCTCAAATTAGATATTGAAAGATATTTGGGGGATATTTTGGTGTGTCTTAACTAATGGTGCAAAGCTACAATATTATCCAGATTTTTCTAGTACTGCATTTGGATTTTCTAACCTATATATCTTTTTACTGTTAGGATATCTGTCAGTGTAGTGACCAGCTAAGCGTATGAGCTCCTGAACAGTGTCTCAAAGAAGGGAACTTCAGTGAAGCTCAACACAGTTACAGTTTTCTAAGTAGGCCTGTATACCTCTCTCCGCTTGGTCCAACTAGTTGCCATGTTTTATTGAGAATTACGATTACACAAGAGGCTTAGTCCCAAAGACACGTATTGTTAGATGCTTTGGATTAAAAAAACAAAAACGAAAAAAACCCCCAACCAAACAAAAAACCACCCCCCACAAACCAAACCAAAAAGGTAGTTTTTCACAGATGAGAAACCAAGTATGTGAGACAGGTACAGAGTTACAGCCTTAAGTGATGCTTTTCTGTTTCTCGTTTTCCTTCTCACAACTTTGCATCTTACAGTTTCTGTGCTGTATATGAATGACATTACTAGGATTTTGAGAGAACAAGGTGTGTGTGATGTACCAGTGCTGTGAGTCAGCAGAGGGCACTACGTGCCTATAAACCTATGGAACTGTGAATTAACATGCAGAGTGACGTCTTGGTGAAGTTAGCATCAGTTACTCCAAGGTTTAGATGATTTAGCTGAGGGAATATCTCTACTCATTCAGTGATGCAGAGAATGCACCACAACATCTCGTTTCTTCCAATCAAAGGTGGCTATATTTATAAGATGTTTATACTGTGCTGTAAAAAAATGCATGGATCATGGGCACCAGGGGCTTCGATTCACAATACTGCATCCCACTTGGGTGCTACCTGGGTACATAATGTTTAGGGGAGCATGAAGTTATCTTGTGCCTGCAAAAGCAGACTCCCTCCTGAGATCCCACTCTTCACTGAGATACTGATGATGTTTCCTGGCAGAGCGTGTCCTTTCTCAGCTAACCATTCACTCACTGTCACCCTCACAAGAGAAAGTGTGTGGGATCTGGTCCCTCTGCCCTCCCGAGTGCTGGGGCTGATATTCAAGGAGCTACTGAGACTCAGTTGCCATGCTGTGTGGTTTGGTGGGTTTTTTTCCCCCCTGTAATAACCTGCTTCTTAAGTCAGCTATGTGACCTGAAACAGAGCTGATGTATGCAGAAAGTTTATTTCTATTTCTACTCATATTATATGGATCCAGTGTAACTAAGCCAAACGTTGGTTGATGTGAAAAAGATGGATGAGAAAATCTATTGGGAATTGTAATATTTGTGACAAACACTGGATTTCTCATTTCCCTGTTTTTTTATTCCTGAGGCAGCTGGGTTGCATGAGTTTCCTCCCTATAGTTTCAGCTTCTTCACTATGCTTAAGCCCATACTACAGTAACAGCCTTCATAAGCAGCAGGTGACCCATACAATAGCAGGTAGAACTCCAACTGCTGATGCTCTTGTTCTGCTTTTGGAAGCATTGCAAGATGAATCGTGAAACAGTTTCTAAAAATACATATATGCCTGTATTAAATACAACTAAGCCCTAAAAAAAAAAAAAAGTAAGAAATACTTCTGAGCATTATAGTACTGGTGTTGAAATATCGTATGAAATGATCAGAAGGGGTGGTTATTATGGCTGGTTCTATACTGCTCTGATTTAGGTATAAAAATACTTGAAAAGGAAATGTTTTGTGCATCTGGGGCATATTTTTCATCTATGTCTTGTTTTTCTTTAGAGATTATACAGCACTAGGAGGTATGCAGAATGCTATTCCCAGCAATATGATAGAAATAGGCAAATTTTGCCTAAGTATCAAAAAGGCTGTATTTGCAAAAGTGCAAATTCATCAGAAGTAGAGGTAAAATGTTTCCCTTTGTTGGAAACTACTCAGACCTATGTGTATGTATTCTTTCTTTGGTGCTGCTATTTTTGTTTCTGTGTAGAGCCTAGTCTTGCAGTCTCTTCTTAAACAAAATTCTGATTGACAGCTCCTGGAGTTGTGTCTGTGTAGAAAATAAGGATCAGGCCTTAGGTAGTGTCTTGGGAGCTCTTGAAAGTAACTTTCACAGGAGAGTCCCTAACTTTGATGATTGTTTTTATTTTTCCAGGATGAAGTTTGTTCTTGTGCTTTGAGACTTGTCACCCCAGATTTCTGCACAAGAGACATACCTAAGGTTTCCCTTTCTGCAGTTCAAATGCAGTGAAATAGAAGAATAGTAAAACAAAGATATGTTTTGTGTGTCTCTTAGCTGTGCGCTCATGAGGAAGCACCACAGGGAATTCATAAGACTTGAGTTAACTCAGAGGGGATAACTCAGTTAGGATTGCCTCTGGCAGAGCAGGAAGCTCAGAACAAAATCAATAATTAGAATAACCCATTCTGATGCTGTCCTGGTTTTCTCGAGCACAACAGTGTGTGTTTCATAAATCTAAACCTGGGAAATGCTAGGTACTTAAAACCAAATTGATATGCTCTGTCTTTGGAATACCTACATGGTGTTTACACTAGTGAAAGGTGGCTCCAGTGTTCAGAAGAAGGCACAGTAAAACTGACTTCTTGCTGCCATAGGAGTTAGTTATGAAATTTTAATCATAGAATCATAGAATTGCTTAGATTGGAAAAGACCTATAAGATCATCTAGTCTAATTGTTAACCTAGCACTGCCCCAAAAGGCTAAAAGGTAATTACCAATATGGTTCAGATGTTACTAGCTGGGACAGGAAGGTGCTCAGTCTGAGAGCTTTTGCTCTTCTTTCATAGCCCTTTGGCAGCAGAGTATGAAGGTGTGCCCCAGTTCAAATTAATTTCATGTTAAGAGATTCCATAATAGTACCCAAATGTCCATGTTGGGACTAAATGATTCTGATGAAAAAAACTCATTGAGTTCATCTCCATCTACAGTGATATGTTGTCTTGATTCCAATTTAATGTGTTTTCATATGGCTGAGCACAAGAGCTGTAGAAATGCGCTTTTGTTCCATGCTGGGAAAAAAACCCAAACCTCCATTTTCTGGAGTGTTTGTGAACATGTGCCGTAATGTCCATTCTTAAATTGGAAATGCTAAATTTTCAACCTTGGTGCCTCTGGCTCATGAAGTGACTGGAGATCTACTCTGGCTATGACAAAACTTCTGATTGAAAACTTTTTAAAATTTGATATTTTGGCATGTTACAAACACTGCAAAAGGAAATTGTTGTTTTGCAGCTACTTCTTCATATGTCCATGTACCAAAGAATTAAATCCTTTCTTCTCATGCTTTGGTTTCTTAACTTTAATTTCCTTAGTGTTTCTGACAAGGATACCATTAGAGTCCTGTGTCTGTACAAAGACTAGGTGAAACAACATTTTCTTCTTCACTTTCTCTAACCCATTGGAAGTTTTTGTAAGCTAATTTTCTCTTATTCTTATCCTTAGGTTTGATTTTTGGCCTTACTGCTTTCTAAGTATCTCTCTTTGAATTGCAAGTGCTCAAAGTTATTAGCCAGCATTTTTCGAGGTCATATCTAATTTTGTTATTTCTGGACCAAGTTTTGAGTCTTTCAGGATCCCTTTGTGTCCTTTTACTGTCTCTTCTGGTGCTTGCAAACACCTGCAGATTTGAATAATGTGCTCTCTGTTCCTTCTTTCACATTATTAATAAAGAAGCTAAATCAAATCTAGCCTGACACTTCTTTGTGTATGTGGTCTTTGGGTACTTCTCCTCAACAAGACATAGTGGGGGGTGGTGGTGTTACCTGGTTCTAAATATTAAATCTTGAGGCAGTATTTCTTTTGAAGCCAGTGTAAATATTTTTTTAGTCATGGATTGGTGTGGCATTGCATCAATTATCTATTAAAAGTTAGTACTTCTACTAATTGACATTCATGCTGATGCAGTGTCCACTTAAATACATAATTTAATACAAGTTTTGAAAAATCAGCTGTGGCACACAATATGGCCTTTATTGTTTATCTGTTTTGTGGAGTCCAGAATGCATTGTGAAAAAATGAGTAACCACATAATGCTAATGAGCATTTCTGCGTGAATATTTAAAGCTATTATGCTGCCATCCATATAGTCAGACAGGGAAATCCCATGTAAATAAAATACCTCTACAAATTACCTGTCGTCTTCGATTCTTAATTAAGCTAGATTTTCTGAATATCTAGTAGTAGAGATACAGATATATAAAATCTAACTATTTGATATATAATGATGTAATTATGACATTTGTATTGGGCACACTATCACTCTCTGGAATTTGTGGCTGGAGGTGTTGAATTGGAAGAATGAGTCATTATTAGTAAATGCTACATTTTCTGTAGGGCTGGGGATTTTTAGGTTAGCTGAAACTATTTTTTTCTGGGAAGGTATCTCAGCTATGATTTTAGTGTATAATAAAGCTCACCACAGCTGCTTTTGTCTGATTTTGAAAGAAAAAAATCCCCACTAAACACAATGAACAGTTCAATCTTTTCATGAACATCTAGAGAAAAAAAAAAAGTAACACGTTTCTCTTTTTCAGTAACAAATAACCATTTTTTCATCTTAGTTGAGCAGTGCTGTTCCATCTCATCTTATCTTAGTGACTCTACTGCAGGGTATTAGTTTTGTTGCCCAGAAGTGTCCAATATAAAGCTTTGAAGATAGAAGGCAGTATAAGTTCTACACACAACTGACGTAATTCAAATGTGTATCACATTTAAGTTGCACATGCAGAATAACAGCATCACAGAATGGTTGAGGTTGGACAGGACCTCTAGAGGTCATGTTGTCCAACCCCCCTGCTCAAGCAGGGCCACTTAGAGCCAGTTGCACAGGACCGTGTCCAGGCGGCTTTTGAACATCTCCAAGGATGGAGACTCTGCCGCCTCCCTGGGCAGCCTGTGCCCATGCTCAGTCACCCTCAGAGTGAAAAAGTATTTCCTGATGTTCAGAAGGAGCCCCTTGTGTTTCCGTTTGCGCCCACTGTCTCTTGTTCTGCATGCACACACAGACACAATCTGTCAGAAGCTGTTAGACATATTGATTAAATTTGTGCTTTTTTCCAGGGAACACTTAACCATTTGGTGCAGCTTCCTATACAAGAAACCATGATTGTAGTTGTATTTAGTTTTTATGATGTTATTGTTTGTTTTTGATCTTGTAGGGTAAGTCTTACCCCTTTAAAGGTCCATTCCCTCCTATGTGGAACCCGTTGGCCTACCTGGACTACAACAACCTATGGAGGACCATGGATGAAATGGGAAAGGAGGTATGGCATGAGGAATTGCAGCTGACCGTCTCAGCTCAGCTTCGTCTCCATGAGGGGCAGAGTGAAGATGGGACTAGTATGCAGATAGGCAAAGCTGCTCTTGCTTGAACAAACCTTGTGCTGGCAAGAGCAGCATCATGCCATGCATTTTGGTACGCACTGATGGTCAGAGCACATGTGTAAATGGCATCCTGGCAAGGTGTTCCGAAGACCATGCTGCTGAGGCTGTCTCCAGTCATACCTTTGTTTTTCTGGATATATGAACATTAGGGTTTATGCATGTGATTTTTAGCACTTTGCCTGATGATTGAGTAAGTAATGTTTTAAGAGGCTGGTAGACCTCAAATGTGTGCCCTTCCCCACCCTCAAATTTAACATCTGTTTTAGTTACCAGTTGTGTATTCTTGCCGTTGACTGAGCTACAAGACTTTGAGAAGAGGTTGCTATTACTTGCATAGATGAATGGGAAAGATATGGAATAACTCAGAGACATTCCCCAGGACTGTATGTTGGCTTTCTAGGCAAAGTTCTTAACTCTAAAATTATTTTCTATTCTTCAATCTAAAGAAAAAAATATCTTAAAACAAGAAAACAAACAACAAAAAACCTAAAAGCATCCTCTGTTAAGTTCGCTGTATTACCTGCTAGGAATTTACAGGCTGAAGTACTATTGTTTGTGATTGACTGTGGTTTTTGTCTCTTTCTCATGCCGCTTATTCATTTGCTGATGAATGCTCTTTTATGTCTCCTTAGATTCCCAGTGAAGCCCCATGGAAGGCTCCACATGCAGAAGAATGGGACAAAATGACTATGCAAGATTTCATAGATAAAATTTGCTGGACAAAGTAAGAAACTCTTTAATACGAAATACAGTAGCTTATGTTTATATACCTTAGAGCTGCAAATAAGCATTACTACTTTGCAAACAGATACAACTACCACTAGAATGCAGCCTTTTTAAAGGAATGGGGTGAGAAAATCTTGTAATAATCGACCACAACACCTATCAGCACACACAGTAGATTCTGTTATATTTCCATAACTTTTTAGACTAAAATAAAGATAAAATAAAAATGTATTTGGGGAGGGTTACTTCTGAAGAGATGGGTAGTACCTTCATCTGTTATGTGCACTTTCCTTCTCTTTACTGTGTGTTTAACCTTTAAGAGAAAAATACTCTGGCTACAGCAGGTTTTTGAATCAAACTTTTGATGCAACAACACACATTTATTCTATGTTGGACCAGCTGATTTTACCAAAGTGCTATAAAAATAACATTTGTCTTGAAATAGCACTAAATCACTTTAACACCCCATCATTCTATTGTTTGACTGCTGCACTATATACCATGCAGAGAAACTGAAAATGCTTACTGTTTTTATGTATACATCAAAGCAGTTTTTCTTTACTTGCCATTCAACAACAGTTTGATTGGTTTTCTTCGCACTGAAGGAAAAGAAAACATTAATTCTGCCTCGCTGTAAAGCAGATTGATTTCTACAGCAACCTCTTCAGAATTGCTAAGCATCTGACGTGCGGCTGCCACAAGTCCGCACGAGCTTGGTGCAGAAGCCTGCTAGCACCCACTCAAGCCGATACTGTCATGAACGGGGGCATTTTTACAGCTTCAGTCAGCCTCTAGAGAGCAACATGATCATTGTTAATGGACAGTAGGCTCCAAAAACTTTTAATCTTCTGGTTGTTTTGCTTTAACAAGAGTGACAATTTCACAAAAGTATATAGAAAGTCTTTCTCATTTGTGTCAGTAAAACCAAATAGAAATATGTGCTGGCGGTTCTTCTAGCCATCTGAACCTCTGATTTGGCAAGGAACTACATGAGTTAGCAAAATGCCATGCATCAGTAGTCATTCAATATCCAATATCTCACATGACTACTGTCATATTTTTTTCAAATTCTGATGGAATGAGACTTGACATTTTACCTGAATATCAGTGTAACTGTCAGCCTCCCTTAATTCCAAGGTGCTTTTCAGATTTTATATGTGCATCTTGGCTTGATTTGCCCAGTTGTTCAAGATTTAAGTAACATGCCATAAAAACTTCCCACCCTGGAAGGTAATGATCCAGAAGGGTAATCTTCTACTATTTCCTCTCATCTAACAGACTGTACAGATTTGTTTTTAGCTAGAGTTGCATGCTGGAAATACCCCAAGTGCTCTTGGTTGAAATCATACTGTCATTTCTAGGTAAAACACCAGGAGAAACTGGGGAACTGAAATGCTGAAAAGCAATGGGAGAAGGCAGCAGAAACCAGGAAAATTTAATAGCTAATAGCTTCTGCTTATGAAATATTAATAAATACATATACTAATTCTCCCATTAGACAAAATATCTTTCAGAGTTGATCGTATTTTACAGTATGTGTTTATACAGACAAAAATCCATAAATATTTTCTGTATTATTTTTGGCTGTCAAGAATGAAGCCAGAATGCAAATGTATTTCAGAAAAAGGATCAGCTTTTTACTTTAGTGAGACTTTGCCTTTTTAGAAAGGACAGAAGATGCCTTTTTTCTATGTAGAGATACAGCTGTTTGAAATGGTATGTTTGAGTTACACTTTTTTTTTTTTTTTTGAAACTTCAAAGACTTAAAAAAGAAAGAAGCAACTAAAAGTAGATTCTGTACTGGCTTTGGAATTTATTGATTGCCTGGCATTTGAAATACCTATAGAATCTTGGTCCCTGTCAATCACAGTGCAGTTAAGCTGAGCATCTCCTGGTCCTGTCCATGTCCCTTTAAATTCCTCCTGAGAGTGAGGGCAGAGAAAATATTTACTAAGAACAGGAGGAAGGTTTCCCTGAGCCTTGATTAACTCTGTCTTAGTGCACCCCAAAGACTTGTACAGGTTTATACAGTAATTTTCAGTAGGGCTGTTATGAAAGCACCAACTGGAGGACATAAAGCAGTGATCCTTTTTCAGACAAAGGACGCTTTTCCACTTCTGTGTTCATCACCACTAGTTACCAGACCACTCTTTAAAACAATGAGTTGAACAACCAAACGTATCCTTTCCTTCTTCTTGCCAGACTTTTGCATGAATGTGTGTATGCCGTCTCTTCACTTAGGGCTTCCTACTTACATTTCTTTCCTTGTTGTGTTCCAGCTGCAGAACTCTCCCTGAGCACAGCAGAGGAGTGGGCAGTGAGGGGATGCTGACTAATCCAGAGAGCTTAAATAATTAGCTTAGACAAGATCCCTGACTTTTTTATGACTAGTGCTGAATAATCTCTATGCTGTGTGCTCGAGGGACAAGCATTCAGAAGGTGCCAACAGAGCTTATAAATCTTGTATGTAACCCAGGCACCATGGGAGGACATGGTGGTTTTGGAGCTCAGTGAAGACAGGAGGGCTTGCTTTCCCTTAGTCCTGAGTCTAGAATGACAAGCAAACATTGCATTAGTAGCGTAAAGTGACATAAGCTTTCATGGGCTCTTATGTCTCCTGGAGCCCTCATTTAGCTGGAATACAGCAGTGCTTGATTAACACTTTTTTGCAGGGTTACTTGGAAAAGTGTTGTGTAAAAGGAATTGATAGTTTCCTACTTCAGCTGAAATTAAGGAGTCCTTTGCCTGCAATAAAAGAAGAGGTTGCCAAAGACAGTCTCTCCCCTACTAAAGAACAATCTTGTCACCCTTCTTCAGTTTTTAAATTAACTCACTTTGTTGCAGTGCTGCCAAAAGTTTTGCAACTCTGTTTGTGAATGTGGATGTCACTTCTGAACCCCACGAGGTCTCTGCCCTTTGGTTTTTGTGGTACGTGAAGCAGTGTGGGGGGACAACAAGGATATTCTCAACAACCAACGGAGGACAGGTACTGTCAGCCATCGCCTTCTGCGGCTTGTGACAAGGCTTGTTTTAACTTCATTCTTTTGCTCATTTATTTTAGTTCAGAGGGCCAACTGAGACATCCATAACCCTAAGCCAGTAGCACACTGATAACTAGTTTTATTCATTTACACGTTAATCTGGATCTTGCAAAACTAGTGTTGAAGGCTGTTCCTGTGCAGAAGGCATTGGCCCAGGGATCAGCAGATTTGTATCTGTATCCTGCTTCCTTTTGGGCTCTGGTTAGAATACGTACTTTGCTTATCCATGTGGAAAAAAGAAAGTTTTGTTTATGCTTATTCCTGTCATGAGGCTGAAGCAAGCCTCACCACTTCAGAAACACTTAATGGAGACGACAGTGCTAGCTGCACAAGTGTGTAGAGCACTCCGAATTAATACTGAAAATGTAGTCCAGAGCTCGGTTCCTAAAGACACAAGCTTCCAAGGATTAAAACTGTTAAGATTTTAAAATGTCTGAAGAAAATGAACACCCCTGCTTAAATACAATATTGTTCTGAAATGTTTAAAATCTGGTACGAGTGCTGCTTCTGCATTTCAAGAAAGTAAAGACTCTGTTAATGGTCTTCTACTTGAGAAACGCAAGTTTTACTAATTGTATTAGGAATAATGATGTCTTTAGAAATGTAAATTATTTAATCATAAATAAATAACTAAAATATAAATACATTAAATCTTGTTAAAATGCATAAATATGCATAGATAAGCAATGATTATAGATAATTTAACTGTAAATACATTGAATAAAATATTATTTGAATTCTCTATCACGTTAGAGGTGATTTGAGTTTAAGGTAGGTTAGATTATATACTGCGGGAGAAGTTTTGGTGTGAGCTACATCACTTCTTATACTTCATTATTTATCATGAGGATCAAGGTTCCTACTTCTGATACACAGACCTCTGCAAGGATAAGAGTGAACTCAGAGAAAGGTTTAAAAGTTTAAGCACTTTTCAGAAGTCTTGCTGATTCACACAGGTCTGTGGAATCCATTTGGAGACCACATGAGAAGGGTTTTTTTTCATGAGGTTACTGATACTTCTGGTTGTGGCTGGTGGTCGAATATGGGAAGTATTCGAGGAGCTCACTGAAAAAGAAAGTGATGTGGATACATTTTCCAGGTGAGAAGCTGGCCAAACTTCCCAAAAATATTTTGATAATGACAGAAGAATGGGGTTTGTTTTGAATGCCAAGTAAAATGTTTGTCATGGTACACGCTTCACAAGCACCGCTCTGCTGAGCCTGCTTTGCCGAGTTGTTGTTTTCTGTGTTTCAGGAGAGGAAGTTTGTTGGGGGCTCTGGCCAGATCAGTGAGAAAATAATGGAGCGCCTGGGAGGCCGGGTGAAGCTGAGAAAGCCAGTCATCCGCATCGACCAGTCGGGTGAAAGTGTCATAGTGGAAACCTTAGATCATGAATTATATGAGGTAATGAAACCTCCAGCATTTAAGCAACTGTTTGTGCTGGGATGGCTAGAAAACCTTTAGCTTTTCCTTTTTGACCTCTTCAAAATGCTGTACAAAAATGTAGCAGAGATTTAAGTGACTATGACAGAAAGTCGCACTTTCTGATTGTCCTGAAGTAATAGCAATGATAGAGCTTTAAAGTGATGCCTGAAAAGCAAAGTGTATATTCAAACTCTTCCTTTGCTAGCATCTCTTCCTTGCGTTCAGTTACCTGTTGAATTAAAGGATAATTTTGTGAACACAAAAATGTAGTTTAGTAATAAACTTTATGTGAAAAACATGGCAGGTTTTTCTTCCAAGTTGTAACAGAGGAGTCTAGGTGGAAGGGAGACCAATGGACTCTTATAACAGAGCTTTTTTTTTTTTAAGCGCTGGGGAGAGAGCAGTTGCCCATCATTCGAACAGGTGGCTGTTTATATAATGCTTGTTTGTTGTTTAACAAGCAGGATTTTGTGAAGGTTCAGTTTTGCAATTCTTATGCTAAATGCCAAAATTGCTTCAGAAGATACACCCTGCAGCCTCCCCAGATGTCTGCCAAGATCATTAGAGCAATATACTTAGGATGAAGTAGTGGAGAATGTATTTGGCTTATGTATAATTTCTTTTGCAGGGCAAATATGTGATCAGTGCCATTCCCCCAGCTCTTGGTTTGAAGATTCATTTCAACCCACCTTTGCCCCCAATGAGAAACCAGCTCATCAACCGAATCCCCATGGGCTCAGTCATCAAGTGCATTGTATACTATAAGGAAACTTTCTGGAGGAAGAAGGGTATTACATTTCAATTGAAAGGAGTAGTAGTGACAGAGAGAAGGAAGAGGGTACATGGTAACAGAGTAGACTTTGTGTTTAGCGGATGCTGGACCTTAGAAGGAGACTTCGTACATTTCTGTGCCATTTTTGCCTTCCCCCGTTTGAGAAACTTGAGCGATCAGTTGGGAAGAGAGGGTGGATGGGGGAACAGAAAGGAGGTAGGCATGAAGGGAGAACTCATACCTGTTGCTTATTGCCTTGGTTGTTCTTTGTTGTCCTCTCCTTCAGTGGCACCTGGGTATGAGATGACTGTCTCCCACTTGTACAGTAATGTAAAGGTACAAGTGATGTGTGATGGAAAGAGGTTTTATCCCATCAGTTGTCAGCCTGCAAAAATTCTGCCTTTGGATGCATTGGCAGTTGAAGGTGTCTTCACATAGACATCCGCAGCTGGGCTAGTCATCCTGGACCCCCTTTATATGCTGAATGCTCCCATCATGATTCTTCGGCTCTCTTTTAGAACTTACTGAATCTAAGATGAACTGCAATGTAATAGCACTGATTTCTCATCACTGGTTATAATGAGTCCACATCTGTGTTTGTCTACAACTGTCATCCACCCTTCATCTTTGTGAATGATTTTTAAGAGTTCTGGATCCTGGCATATTCTGGCTATTAGGTTTGGGATGAATTGGCAAGAGGTGACTCCCATTTTCTGATAGAACCCATAGTTTGGGTACTGTGCTTTGCTAACACCATTGATCTTTTAAGAACAATTTGTTTTCTTCAAACCCTTCTTTTAAGAACAATTGTGTTTTCAAAACAATGTACGAATATCTCCTCCTATGTCTGACATAAATGTCATACAGGGAAACAACTGTGGTAAAGGCACTCGAATATCTTCAGTATCTGAGAGCAATCTGTTTCTGTGCAATTAATAATTACCTTACTAACTGGGTTGCAGAATAATTTATTTTTGTATCATGGATTCAACAATAGGAGGTTCCTTTATTGACTTTCTGTTTTAAAGATGCTTGAAAAGGATTGTTAATTGTTAGCCCATCTCAGATCTAAACTTTCTCCTCTAGGGAGGATCTAGCACTTCTTTGACTCAGGGCAACATTGTACTACCCTGCCTTGCGGATCAGCAAGGCAGCTGTGTGCTAATCTTTGTCACTTGATGGGGGTTGCTTTACTTGGTTTTTTTTTGTTCTCCTTTCCTTTGTTTTCATATCTCCCTGTATTAGAATCGTAGAATCAGAGAATGATAGAGATTGGGAGGGACCCCTGGATGCCGTCTAGTCCCATGCCTTGCCTAAAGCAGGGTGAATTTAGATCAGGTTGTTTAGGACTTTTTCTGGTCAAGTTCTGAGTATTTTACAACTTCTTGGAAGCTCGTTCCTGCATTTGAATACAAGGATCCTAACTTCTTCTTCACCTTGTGCTTAACAGGGTATTGTGGTACCATGATTATTGAAGATGAGGATGCTGCAATTGGTTTAACACTTGACGATACTAAGCCTGATGGCAGCTTTCCTGCCATAATAGGGTAAGAGACAAAGAAAGTGTCTAGTTAATGCCTTTTTATTTTGTATGAGGCAACAATTGAAACAGAAACCCTGCTACTTTTGAAGGGAAGTACTTCAAAATAAAGGGTTGAGCTTCTCAGTGTGTGGCGAATATGTTCTATGATTTTTTTCTTTCAAAAAAGTTCTATGATTTAATTGCTAATTTAAAAAATGAAATTCTGTTTTTCTTCTTTTTCTCACTGTCATCTTCTGCCTTTTTGTGTGGCAAAGTACAAAATTGGAGAAGAGGAAAGGAAGGAGAAATAAAAAGGGGGTGATTGCAGAAATGTAAAGTTTTCTCCAAATATTTTGCGTCCCCCAGATCTTTCAGTTCTTTAAATGAAAATTTGTTTTCTAGAATTATATTTTGGTTTGTTCTGTTTTTTTAAATAGCCACAGAGTACGGTCAGTCTTAGAAAGTTTATTAAATGATAATTTCCAGTTCAGTCCCAGGCTTCACCTCTTCTTGCTATGTGCCTGCACCCACTTCTGTATAAAATTAAGGTCACTGGGAAACACTTCATACAAATATTCTAACCTGAATCTCAGAGTGGTTCATTCCACAGAGAGTCCTGCAAGCAGCCTGCAGAGCATATAACATTATGCACAGAGGTGAAATGAGTATTCTGGATAGAGACCCAGAAGCTAATACTATTAATCACAGCATCCCATCATAAGGTACTGGCATTTTAAATAATGGAGGAAATGTAGTAACATAATGGAAGTAAATTGTTTGTGGTCTTCCTACAGTTTCATTCTTGCTCGGAAGTGTAGAAGACTGACAGGTCTCACAAAAGAAGAAAGGTAAGTACAAACGCTGGAGATCTGCATGGAACCTGAGTCAAAATTCTGTTATAAATGACCAGAGCAGGAAAAAAATGCCCTGATTTGAAGGAAGTTGTCTGTAACCTTGTGACAGTAGGCAGACATATCGCTTTAAGGAAGAAGATACCTTACTTGGTTTTGGATGAAGGCCCCATGGAATTCCCACAAACCGGCAGCAGATGTGGTAGCTGCCCACTGCCCTTTGGAAACTCTCTGGTCCTGCTTCTCATTTTCCAGCAGGGCTGCTCTGCTTATGTGACTCTAGCAAAAGAACTGCTCGAAGCTGCTGAATATGAAAATAGCGTAGAAATTCTGCTGCCGTCACTGGAAAGGGTCCAGGGCCAGCCACATCCCACCCCCCTGCTACCTCTCTGGCTTCCTGCAAGTGCACTGAGCTCTTTGAAGGCTTAGCAGAAAGGACAGGTTTGGCCACTGTGCTTGTTTTTTTTTCTTTCTAATCACCCTGGAGGGTCCTTTCAGTGTCTGTAACGTAGTGCAACATTGAGGCTGCTGTAGCTGCCATGAATGAGACCTCAGCATCATGAAGAGGTCGAAAAGCTGCCTCCAGCTCTCCACCCTCAGTTATGGGGAAAAAAAAAAATACCTTTCATGCACAAGATGAAGGTCTTTTTTACTGTCTTCTTGAAACAAATCTCTGCATACAGTAGCACTCTTTGTAAATTCTATTTTAGTAATAAACCCAAGTGATGAGGTTTTTTCCACCACGCTGATTCACAGTATCAGATGAAAGTAAAGCTACAAGGAGAGAGTGTGGATATGAGGAGAGCCTTATTTTGACATGGAGAAAATACATTTGTTTTTAAAGCATGCCACAAGGAATACTGTATCCAAGTAAACATTTTTACAGTAATAGCTAGTTTAACTAGAGAAGATGTAGTCATCTCAGATTAGCTTTGCAGGTAGTCTGGCAGTCTGTGGGTAATGGGTCTAAATGGGGCTGTTAAGGTCTCAGTCTTTCCAAATGACAGCCTGGTACCACAAAGCACTTACAATTTTGGCAGGAATGGACAAGGCAGCCTTGTCCTCAGCACTCAGGCTTTGAGATAGACCCCCAGCAGGTGACAGACAATAAAAGTAGTGTAGGTATTCTGAAATCCAGTGTGCCCAGCATTTTAAGCCATCATAAACGCCAAATTGTGTCTTATGCTGTGTGTCAATACACTAGATACAGCTGAGCATTTGCAGTATTTGAGAACAGCTTCTCTTTCTGTGAAATGAAGGGCTGTCCTGGCTGTTTGCAAGGCACCATGAAGGAAAGGTTGCTTTCCCCTGGGCATTAAAAGCATTAGCACAATTATCTGACTCTGCTGCTGCCTACAGCCAAGTTACAAACAAAAGGATTTTCAGGTCTTTTCTTTGGAGGAATAAACCTTAGACTAGGAAGGACTTTGTTTGGTAAAGAATGGTTATGAAATATGCTTGCGTTGGTACCTGCTAGATGTAGCCTGGTGCGGGGGTACCTCTCTGGCTCCTGCAGTCCCGGCTGCAGCCAGCCAAGGGAGGAACCTGCTGGGCTGCACTGCAGCTCCTGTCCTTCCCATGAGCACGTCTCCTTCCAATGGAAATTGGGGTCCAGGAGAAGGCAGAGCGTGAACCCAGACCTTCTCCCTGTGTATGCTCAGGGTGCAACCAATTTGTCTTGTTTAGATGGAGGCTATGGTGTTTGCAGGGACGGATCTCTTCTGAGGACAGGCTTCTTGTGGCACCCTATAGAGGATGCATCTCGCTGAGATGCTGTGCTCACCTATCAACACAAGTTGGATTCTCCCTTTATCATGTTGATGACAGGGTAAGGTTTTCAGTAATCCTTGGATATGAAGAGTAGGATGTAGAGTCCGTGGCAGCTATCCTAAATCATGTCTGGGAACAGCAGTTGTGGGAGGGGATGGAAACCATTTTACAGCCTAAGCCAGACTGAAGGGAGTAAAACTCACTGCTGCCTTCCAGCTGGTCTTCCCAGGCCAGGTGCCAATGAGTAATTACAGGGGTTAGATTGTACCCTACCTTTCACAGCTGTGCAACAAAGGTGATGGCATCACACACTGCTGTGGAATAAGAGACCAGGGAAAAGAGCGGAGTGTCTGCATGTGCACTTCTTCCACACCGTGCACAGTGTAACTCTCAACACGACCCTACCTAGGTAGCTCCAGGCATAACATTCCTCTTATTTAGTGCTGGTGGCAATTTCTCAGCTGAGTCCAAAGCCAAGAAATAAGGATTTTACTCACTGCATATTCCATATGTTCCATGCTAGCATTAACCATAAATAAGTATTTATTTCAACTGTTCTAGGACAAAAAGTGCAGATGTTGCAGAGAGACCGGCACATCTGCAAGGATTGCTCTTGTTAGGGGGAATGTCCTCAGTGATAGATTACTGTTGGTACAATTCAGTTCTTTAGAAACTACTTTACTGTGGGTTTTTTCTCTGTCAAATAACACCTTATTATTGATGAATAATTCCTTCCAGGGTCAGAATTTCTTGAGTCTGAAGATGCTCTTGGCCTGAAGCTTAATATTTTCTTTTGCACGGCTATCTTAAACTAACTTTATCTGTATTTGCAGTGTAGTTTAGCAAACAGCACTGACCTTGCACCTTCTTGGAGCCTTGCAGTTGGCCGTACGTGAGAATCCCTACCGTAGCCTCTGGTATGCCATTTCCAGGCTCCCTGGAGGGTCTGCAAGTCGTGTAGAAAAAGGGCAGGGCACAGGCAGATCTAGAGGGTCCTTATCCCTGTCGTGGTGCTGGGAGGAGGAGAAGCAGGTGGGTCCCAAGGTGATAACTCGCTTTCCTGTGGAGCCCTGTGGTGATACTGACCTGTCCTGAAAGCAGGAGCCAGTGGGCGTTTGTGAGAGGTGGTGGGCAGACCTCAGCAGAGGCTTTGCTGGATCAGGCTGTTAAAATGGCTTTATTTTGTTTGGATGCGGGGCAGGTGCTGGTGGTCTGCGGGGCATGATGGTCACCTCATTTAGGGAGAGACAGAGAGAGAGATGGAGGAAATGATCCCTTTTGTTATGGCAGCTGCTGGATTCATGTCACCCCCTGACTGCAGAGGGGTGCTCAGATAGAGATCCTACAGCTCTCTGAGCCCTCCTGGCCAGTCACCAGTCATGCATTTCTGCTTCTGGAGCAGGCTGACCCTTGTCCTCTGCCCCCGGGGCACAAGGAAGGGGCTGCTTCCTTCCCCTCCGCTGCTGCTGGGCTTGACACCTGCCAGCAGCACAATCACCCCAGGGCCACAGCTCTTCCTGAGCTGCAGCAGCCTTCGCTTTCCTGCACAAGCCCCAAGCAGGTTGGGTTTTTTTGATCCTCCTCATCCCCTTTCTACAGCATTCTTTGAGTTCAGATGTTCATGGGTATAGCTGGGCCCCTGTGTAGCTGGAGTGCTTCATACAGCAGTATAGATACCGTTTCCTCATATGCTTATATAGCTGCAAGTGTAGCCCGTACAGTTACAGAGCTGGGACTGCTGTATTTCTGTGCCCAGCGTGGCTTTCTGTGGAGCACAGGATTTGCTTCCAGAAGTAAATGTTTTTCCAGTGTTGGGTCTGCACGTTTGTTTTTCGTAATTGTTAACTATTATTTCATCTTCATCTTTGTGTGTTTGGGAATTGGTGCAGTGCAGCTGACAGTAAACAGTAAGACCCAAAAGCTTGTAGGAACAAACTTAAATGCACTTGGGGTTTGCTACAGAATGAAGTATATTCATGGATTTATAGACTCATAAACCAAAACAGGAGGAAATTTTATAGATACAGAAATAAAGTACTGATTCCCCGAGAGCCTCAGGCTATCGATACCTGCATCTTTGTAGGAACAAACCATAAATTAGGCTATGTGCCAAGACAAAAAGTGCAATGCCTTACTTTTTTTCCTGACAGCCTGGAGAACCTTTGGATAATGTATGGATTTGGGCTGCTAGAGGTATCTTAAATTAACAGCTTGCATAACTGCTGCGGCACTTACGCAGCACAGGAGTTTGAGTTATTTGTAGTGATCCAGAGGCTGACCAATTAGGATAGATCCTGAAAAGCTGGAACCTCAAGTTCAAGCAGGTATTAATACTTGTTCTCTTGAAACTAAGACATATTAGAGGTGGTTTGTTTTTATTTTCTTCACACAGAAGTCTTTTCTTGCTTTTCTCTTGCAGGAAGACAAGGCTGTGTGAGCTCTATGCAAAGGTTCTGGGATCAGAGGAAGCTTTACATGTAAGCATTAAATCTAAACCACGGTGTCTCTTGTCAGACTTGTTGAGCTGGGGAAGGGCAGGATGAAACTGGAACGTGGGAGTGCTCTGTCACAGCGCTGCGTGGCGTTTTGGACGAGGTGCCTGCTACGGGAGCACTTGCTGCCCTCTGTAGAGGAGCGGAGAGAAGGTTATGGCAAGTCTTGGATTGTGTTTGACAGGGAGGACAAGAATGATCTTATTATGAAACAGTTAAGAGGCAGGTATGTTCTTGTCCAGCTTCATGGGTCGCATTCACAGCGCTTACCACCATACATCTCAACTGTTTTCAGATGTGACAGGCTTGCCTTTCCCTCTCAGTCTATGTTAAGCATAATGTTTCTTCTCTCTTACTAGCTGCTAAGATCCACTGCTGCATGTGGTTTTTAGTTTTGGTTTTTTTGCCTTTCCCTTGCCTTCTTTTCTCTGTAATGGTAAATGACTGATAGGATTTGTGTGATCTCACACTTAGTTTCTGTGATCAAGACCATTTATCCTTTAAGGGTGATTTTATGTGAGTTAAACGTTGCAGACCAGTCTTGAGATTACATCATTTTAAACACAACGATACTGTACACAGAACCATGCGAGTGCCATACTTTGTGTTTTTAATGGTATATATTTGTATCCAATGCATGTATTACAAGTATTACGCCCGTGTACACCAGAGGTTAATTTTGCTTCACATGACTCAAAGCATAAATTTCTCCTCAAAGCATAAATTTACATTGACAGATTAAGAGGATTATGTTCTACCGCGGCCAGATTAGCTAGTTTCTTTAAAAATAGCTAGCAGTGTCTAAAATTAAGGCTTATTGTGTCGGATCCATGTTGCATTAAGAGGCTTGTTAAATGTGCTCGTCTTGTCAGACATCGACATGCAACAAATCATAAGCTATTCTTCTCTGCTGTCTCCTCAGTTCTTTTATTAGCTTCCTCGGGACTTTGTCCTTTCCTTGAGTGAATTAATCTCTGTTTTACAGCCAGTGCATTATGAAGAGAAGAACTGGTGTGAAGAGCAGTATTCTGGGGGCTGCTACACAGCCTACTTCCCACCAGGCATAATGACTCAGTATGGAAGGTACAGTGTCTATTTATAGTGGGCTTTGGAGTAGTAAGATAAGACCAAGTTAATAAATATCCTCAGAAAGGGTCATAAATCCTCTGTCACTGTTCACTTTATACCATGAAGATCACTGGGGGGGAATATTTTAAACAGATATCATAACCTTCCACTTGTCTCAGTTGGGCTTTATGATGGATGAGTACAGTATCATTAGGGGGTTTTATTCACTTTTGTTACTCAGTGAATACAGCTGAGTAGGTTCTTGGAGGGGAGTTTGGAAGCTTTTACAATCTGTTTACAAAACTGGCTTTGGGTATTTGGGATCAGTGTTACCGTTTCCAGCACATCTTTAGCTGGTATTTTATAAATACTGGCAGAGAGTTAATTCTTGCCAACACTGACAGTAGTGAGTGATTTCTTTGGACTGTTCCTTTCCTTTTAGCAGGCAAGGCTCAATATAGTAATCGGTGTGCCATTGTACACTCCTCTCCAAAATAAGTTTTTGCATGACAATAAGATTTACCAAAATTAAAAAGGCTTACTGGTCAGACCAATGATTGGATTCAGATACATAGTTTTTAATGTGATGGCATAGCCCTACTTTTGAAGTGTAAGTTTTCAGAATTTAAAAAGAACTTGGAGCAATAAAGCAGTTGTAATGAAGAGCACATGGAGGTCTTAGTATTTAAAGTAGTTTTAATTATAACTATTGAAAATTCTGGCAAACCCAGAATCCTACACTGAACCAGTAATGCCTAGCATTGCTATTTATGACACTGGCTAAAATCATGAGATAGAGTAAGTCTCATGTCAAACTAATTGTCCCTTATACCTTAAAGCAGTGTAAACATTTAGGAAATATGAACACTGATGTGTTTACTGTAAGAAATGAAATGCAGTGCAGACTCCCTCTCCATCTTAACTCACTCAGAGTTACTATCTTTAAATGCTTGCTGTTATTTAAAACACTTTTATTCTAATACTAACCCAAGGATTTCAGTTATCTTTCCTGATATGGCTGATGTGACTTACTGCTTGTTGCCCTCCAGGATTATTCGGCAGCCCATTGGCAGGATCTATTTTGCTGGCACAGAGACAGCCACAGAGTGGAGTGGGTACATGGAGGGGGCTGTACAGGCTGGAGAAAGAGCAGCCAGAGAGGTACAGACACAAGCCCAAAACAGGGGACACTGTCAAATATCCTGTGGAAAATGAAAGATCCTCTGGGTGGAGGTGAAATGGGAACTGAGTGTTGACAGCTTCAGGTGTTCTGAAATTTTGATGCAAATCCCTGCAAAGGGGATAGACTTCAAAAAGGATGAAGGTTTTGCACTTAGATTTGGAATGCTTAGGGAGCGCTCTGGCTATCTCATCAAAATCTTCTCTGTTTCCAGGAATGCAATCCTTTCTTCTTTAACAGAAATCCCAAATTCTCACTGAGTCATTTTTTTCTCCCAAATGGGCACTTTGTAAGTCATCGTACTGAGAGATCGTGGCCATTAACCTCACTAGGAACAGCTCAGTTCTGCAGCTCTGTGCACCAAGCCAGTCCTTTCCTCAACTGCAATACCATTGACACAGTGATATACCATTGAGACAGCCTACATAAAGTCATTAAACGAGGACTTAAATATTTTGCTTCTGAGGACATGGCAATTCCTCAAGTATTTTCAGGAAAATTACAGTTTGTTGAGCAGCAAAAGAAATTTCATCTTTGTTTTACGATGTGAAGGGAACCTTGTGGCTAAAAACTACAGTCATGGAACAGAAAATGGCCTGGAAGGAATCTGGAGAGTTTGTCTAGTTCATATCCCTGCCCCAAAATACAGGGATCAATTGTCCCTAAACTGTCCCATTTGTGGAGGTTATACCTAACCTATTCCTGAAAACCTCCAGAGGCAGTGTTTCATGACCCTTCTAATGTAACGGCATTACAGCAGAACCTCCATAGGCCCCAGCAGAGAAGTTGGCAGGTGAGCCTGACTGGTGAAAATGTTGGTGTTTTCCTTTCCTCATTTACTTGTGAAAGGAAAATATGTTTAAAATCTAGTGCAAGGGTGTTTCTCGCTCTCCTGTGTTGAAAAGTTGATGGGGTCCACGAATCTTGTCTAGAATAAAAGTCCATTGTAAAAGACAGCACATCTTAAATCTACAAGTGCCTGGAATAGGAAAAACATTAATATCACAACCTCCATTTTATTTTACTGCAGAAGAAGTTAATCTTGCTGTCTTTCATGACTATCATTTCAGATAATCTTTGCTATCCTACTGATTTCTGGTATCTTTGATACTTTGAATAGCTACTTTTTCATTGTGAAGGTATTCTTTTTCGTCTTGCTTTTCTCTGGCTGAAAGTGATGGTGTGTCGTCACTTACAGGATTCTGTTCCTCTTCTTACATCATGGTAAAATTTGCAAAACAAGCTACTTCTGGCTATATAGCTTGCCCGTGCAGTAGCTGGTTTATGCACACCTCACTTTGCCATGAGTGTGTACTTAACTCTTAGTCGTATTTATACTACCCTCTTCCCGTGGGACTAGTCAAGTTCCGATTATCTCACATGGACTAACTAAGCACAGAGAGGTTTTTCTGTTACTGTTTCTATTTTCCACTAGGAGGAGTGTCTATTAAATATCAGGCCTCCCCAGAAATGAGTTGTACAAAGGTCGAGTTTTCTTTTAAAATTTGAATACACAGAGATTTGTGTGCTCAATTGTTGTCTTCTTCACGCCATTTTAAAACAAAAATTGAAGCCAACTCTTTTTCCCTTTCAAAGAATGAATGGTACTTACTAGAGAATGTTATTTATTTTCAGATACTGTTTGCTATGAGGAAAATCCCAGACAGTGAAATTTGGAAGCCAGAACCTGAATCAGTTGTAAGTTTTTCTGTAGATTAAATGGATTATTTTTCTGTGGTTTTGCCGATGAGATAAAATTTTTGTTGACTGTTTTTATTTAAGTTCACTAAATCAAAGCCACAGTAAGCCTTCCCTTACTCACCAAAACTGCCCTTCCCTAAACAGGAACGTGATAGAAACTTAGAGAGGCCACCCATCTGACAACTCTGTGATGCAGGATCAGAAAAAACTGCACTTTTTAACGGGGCTATGAATCCTTTCCATGTATCTCCTCTTCTTCCCTTTAACTGAGCAGAAAATTTTGGTACACTGTACTTCTTGATAACATGAACTGCTTCAACCCAGTTCTGTTCCTGCTGCAAGAATCTCTCGATTTACATCCTGCCTCTCACAGTGGAGATGATGTACTGATAATGGATGCTCTCCCCACAGGATGTTCCAGCTTTGCCCATCACTACAACTTTCTGGGAGAGGAACTTGCCGTCTGTGCCAGGACTGCTAAAGCTGATTGGATTTTCCACTTTCTTCACTTCTGTGGCTGCGGCTGGGTTATTTGCCTACAAAAAGGGACTTCTAGTTCGAAACTGAAAAAGGTGCCAACGCAAAGCCTCACACTTGAGCGGTTTTCTTTTTTTTGGAGGTGGTTTTTTTTTTTGGCATGTGCTTCCCTGTCTCCAAAATCAGATCAGGACTGGGGAAGAGGAGAAAATAGTAGAGAGAAGAGGCTGGAGGGGAGGGATAAAGGAAAGGGATCCATATTGAAAAAGAACCCCTTGAATCCAGGCCTACTTCCAGCAGTAACTTTTTGGTTGTTGAATTTTTAGGATACCCTGCCAAGCATTATCACCTTAAGGTTTTTATCCAGCTCTCAGAACAGAAGTGACAAAATATGTCTATAAAGCCTGTTCTGATGAGATTTCCAGTTGTTTTTATGCTTACGTCTTAACCAGACCCTGAACTCCAAGTCTTCGCGGGCACTTCCATCTCTAGTTGTAAACAAAGGATTTCTGCCTTCCAGTGTGGTAGACTGAGCAAAGGAATCCATAGCTTAAGGAATAATTAGCTAGTTCATGCAAATTGATGGTAAGGATCTTTTTAGGTTTTTTGTTTTTCACCCAGATGTCCAGAGCCCAGGCAGCACCTAAGGGACAAGTCAGGCTAAATTTATCCATCTGAACTATGCACGTGTGGCCATAGGTTGTTAGCATTTCCAGGGGCATATTTGTGCTACACTGAGTTACAGGACAATGTTTTCACTGCCTTTGGCAATGTGGTTGAATTTCAGGCTCCCAGGTGTGTTCACACTACCTGGCATGGCAGAGCTCGTGTGTCCCAGTCGAGTCCGTCCCTGTGCAGGATCAGATCTCCTCTGCTCAGAAAACTGGCAGGCTCCAGACTATAGCTGATGTGTACAGCAGTATGGCAAAACAGGCTGTTGGACCTGAGTGTGAACGGGGAACCTTGCGCTAATGTACAGGCACAGCCTTTCGATCCTTTTTCACCCTGCCTGTCTTTGCCTCCAAGGTCCTATTTTAGCTCCCTAAGTTGCTGCAAGATTGCAAGAGAACGAATTAACCTCGGCCTACCCCAGGAAGTTGTAAAGCCGTCCATAAAAACCCTTTTACCTATTTTTTCTTGTGTCCTTCCTTTCTTTCATCTACTTTAAATTTATAGTTTGAACACCTTGAGGCTGTCTCTTGCCTGGTAGGGCACAATGGGCTTGGAAATGTAGCGTTAGCATTAAAAAAAAAACCCCCCAAAACCCCTCAACTTAACTGCTTCCCAACACTTGCTTCATGCTGACACAGCCTCACTGATTCTGAGCTTCAGTCTCTCCTAACAACCATGTTGATGGGATTAGCACTTCCACTTCTGCCTTCTGTGCTGTGTTGTACTGACTGAGCACTTGTGGTAACTAATCAAGGATCTAAGTGATAGATCAAAGAGAACCACGGATGCTTGGTACCTTTCAAACAATGCGAGGAGGGGAACAAAAAAAAAAAAAAGAGGAGGGGGGGAGAAGTAAAAAAAACCCAGCCACCAAAACCTTAAGGTGCCTATCATCTGTCAACATGATGGCACCTTGTTCTAGGTATTTCTACTGTTTTACACCTGCACAACATGAAACAGGAAGACACAGGTATAACTGAGAACAGGATTTGGTGCACATGAAGTTTGAGATGTCTGGAATTCTTCTGAGCCTGCTTGCTGCACTTCTCCCTTCAACCAGTGCCGATTTGTATGTAAAAAACTACATTGCAGTAAAAAGCCATGGAAGGAAGTATAATAATACATTCAGCAGCTAGTGTGAGCAGACGGTAGAGGAACTGTATCACCAGTTTCAGGCAGACTTTTTGGGTTAGCATCTGATCCCGCTTGTGCAGAGTAGTACTTCATCTCCAAATAGTCCCATGGAAATCCACTGAACTACTTACAAAGCTGTAATATTTGTGAGCAGCGCATTAGTTTCTGGCCCTTAGGTTTCATTCTTTTTAACTTGATGTGCCAGTTAAAAATCCTGTAGCAGCAGCTTGGGTTTTATCACAAATGAATATCCTCATAACAGCCTTTTAAAAGTGCATATGGGAACTTTTCAGACATAAAGATCTTTAAAGTCAGAAGAACAGTGCAGCAGCGTACATATGGCCTTTCTCATTGTATCACATAGAGCACTAATTGGCTGGGACATTTGCCTACCACAGAGTGCTTCTACGTGGCTTTCTCTGTGTGTGATTTATTTACTAAATGAAGTAGGAACCAAAAGCTGAATGGGAACTGTGTAAGTTCAGAACTTTTGCAACTCAGACAATTCTCAGGCCAGAAATAAACATAGGAACCTAAATTTGGGAAGACACTTGTGAAGTCCTGGCCCAATACTTGTGAGTGCTAGACAGTGAATACATACTTAACATATAAGGAACTGCTGCATTTGCAGATGAATTCTCTGCCTAAACTGTTTGGAATTCAAGTCTTGCTTCTGCCATGGAAATATACTGCAGGTTTCTAAAGGGGAGCAGATCCATGAGACTAATGAGGCTAAATTGATTTTATTCACATCCAAAATGTGTCTAGCTCTTTTTTGCTCCTGAGTCTGGCAGAGGTTTTTCCCAGTATAACAAGAAAATGTTGTGTGCCACAGGGGCAGAAAATCCAAGGAAATACAGAAGTTAGGTATAGTTAGAACTGAACTGAATCATAACCAAGGCTTTTCATGACATTGGTCAATTTAAAAAAATACATCATTCTTAGTTTCAAAGTGAAACAAAAATGGGGAAAAAAAAAAAAAACAAAGCACAAAGCATTTATCATGAAAAGTAGCTGCGACTTGAAATCTCAAATTAAATTTGGATCCCCTGAGATTTCTAGCCAAATCTGATGGAGCTGGGAGGTCTGAATTGCAACATCTGTATTAGCACTCGTAAGTCTCTGTCGTCTTCCTTCCAGACTGCCAAAGCATTAGGAATGCTCTCTTTGTCTTTACAGCCGTGTCTTGCTATGCTGTGGAGCTTATCACCGCTGTGGAGCTTATCACCACTGTGGGATTAAAAAGAAGGCTTTGCTGCTGTTTTCTCAACATCTTCCACGTAAAAGGAGTGCGTGGCATTTTGTGTATTTGGATGCCAGTGTGATGAGAAAATTGACAAATGTAGGTAGAGAATCAAGTTGCTTCCCCATGGGTAGAGGGAACTGTTCACACTGGCTTACATTTTTAAAATTCCTTCATGCCAGCCTTTCAAAGAGAGGAATGAAGTCTGGTTTAATGGGTAACCAGTTGTGCTATAATCTTAAATTTATTAACATGATGAGAAATCTGCTATCATGAAAGTTCCAGCAGTTGACGAGCTTCATAAAATGTATTATAGGAACAACCATGGAAGTAATTGTATTTGTCGCTGATGAACTGAGTTTTGTTATCATGCATATTTTGTAAGGCTCTTAAGAGTTTGCAGAAAAAAGAGGTTTACTTCCTTATACACTGTTCTGATAGCAACTGTATATTGCAAAGGATGTCAGGTCATGGCATGAAAAACCAAAATACTGGAAAGCTAATTGTATAAAGTCCTTGACAATAACAAGGAAGTGAACAATCTGAGGCAGCCCCTTGTCTTTCCTTTAACCAGTCCATTTTTTTTCTCAGTGCAGATCTTGATTCCAAATAGCACATGTGGTGTCCATACAACAAAGACATTAATCACAATTAAGTATATGCCTAAGCGTTGTCCGTCACTGGAACCAAAGGCCTGGAGGAGAAGCTAGGGACTTCTATTAAAATAATCTTCCTGTGTCCTCAGTGGGACTATTGTTTCACTGAGGTAGACTTTACAGAAGTGCAGGAATTTTAAGAAACTTTTTTTTTTTTTTTGAGGCATGAAAAGTTTTTTTGAGGAAGAAGGAATTGTATGTCCTCCAAAAGTACTTGGATGCAAAAGGGAGCCAGGATTAAATGACAGCAGATCTGCCACTGCGCTTGGGCAAGAAGCAAACCCACTTAAATTGTAGATTACAAGTGCTCACAAATAAAGCTGACCTGTGTTTAAATGGACTAACATTCCCTCTCCCATCTCCACCACCTTAAGATCACCTTGATCTTACAATCTGTTCTTCAACAGAGATAAAAATGAGATGGCCAAAGCAGTCTTGCTTTCAAAGTATCTCTACAGTCAAACCGTTTAGGCGTTGTCATAGACTGCCGCTTATAGCGTGTCTCCTGTGGTCATGTACAGGTCAGTGTTCAGTGATGCCTGCCTCTGTTTTGGAAAAAAAAAGAGTGACTTCACTTTGCAGGAATATGTGTGCTGTGTGTGTGATAAATTTGTGCCTTTTATAACTGTAGCATTTTCTCAAGTGCCTCTGTGGTGACTGTCTCCCTTGGTTTCCTTCTTAAGTTCCCGTTTCAATAGGCTCTGCAGATATTTTTATCTGACAGCTGTGAACTTTTTTTAACCTTAATTAGAATCAATAAATATTGTCATGTCACATTTACTGTTTGAAGCTTTTGTTTTGTGGAAGCCTCTTTTGACTTGGTTGTGATGGTGAGTATTACTTAGTAACACAACGTTTTGCATTTCATACTGAAGCCAGCTGAGGTATCTTCAGCTTTTCTCAGTAAAGCAAGCTCTGTAAAGAAGGAAGAGAGAAGGATAAAAACAAACCCCAAAAAAGCCAAAAAAACCCCAGCACCCCCAAAACCAAACACCAAAATAATCAAACCCCATTTGGTAATAATTCTTCCTAACATATAGATAGCCAACTGTCTTACAGTTAAGAACTGTTTTTTATTGCTATAGGTGCATTTGGAGTGTCCCCATCACGAACATACCTCTCTCACAGCACCTTGTTTACCAGAACACGGATGGGCAGGGACACATTGTGTAGCTGCTCATAAGAGTCAAGGGCAGGTGGTACGCAGCTGTCACACTGAACATGGGAAGAAACAGACCTTGTACCAAATAGTGTGTGGTGTAAACATAAAAAAACTGGAAGAAAAGAGAGACAAAAATCACTGACAATTTCATCCAGCAGCTCAGTGTCAGCGCTAGAGAGATAAAGTAACCAAAGAACAAATTTGGCCTTGGGAAGGGACCTGTGTTTCACAAAAACGTAGTCTATCAATACTGGAAAAAGCGTAACCACCCATGTGAAAAATGCGTCAAAAGCATGCAATGCTCTTTGTATGGGCTTCACTTCCAGTATTACTTACAAGTTATAAAGGAGCACAAATACCATGAAAGCAAATACCCTCAACTAATCCTTTGCATGCTCTATAAAGCATCCGTCCCCTAAGAAACGTATCGGAACCAGCAACGCATTTCACAGGCCCTCGAAGCAGCTCACAAGTGGTTATGACTTAAACATTGCTGCCTTGGGTCAGATTGGAACTGCCTCTTTAACCCTTTGCTCAGATATATCCTGTGGCATCCCGGAGGAGGTACGGAAATGGGGGTACTGTTATTTACTTATGTATTTATTTGTTTATTTACAAAGCTTTCAGCGTGCACGTCAAAAGGACTACATCAGCCAGGAGGCACTTCATTATTTCCAGCAGTCCAGGGTACAGAAAGTTCATTTAGACAGATTAATACAGGAGAAATGCATTTTGTATAACATCTATAGAAGAGACTGCTATGATTTCCTGAGAAAGCAATGAGAACATTGTTTAGGAGAGGATAGGACATATTTGCAAATTATTTGGCTAAAACATACAAAACTCACTTCTAGTGTGAGAACTGAGGGTCATTTTTTCCTCTCACCTTGTATAATTACACCAGCCTCCTCATGCAAAGCAATTCCCGGAATGTTTGAAGGACTGAGTTCTGCATTCTGGCTCAAGGCAGGATAAATTCCCCTTGGGCCTGTAGAGTTGCCTCAGAAAAAAAGCATCCAGGAATGAAAGGCAAACCTGGCCGCTGACTGTATAGAACCAAGACACAGTTTGGTATCTACTGGAAACAAGGGGAGCCTTTCTGTTTAATTTAGACCAATGCATTAAGGCCCAGGTTTTTGCCACCTTGTTTGAGGTGCTTCCATCAGTGGGGCTGCCAAGACACAGTTCTTGTCTGGCTGGTCCTTCCCTGTGCGGTGAGCGGGGAGAGAGGGGCTCCTCGCCTGGTCGTTCAGCCGATGCAGGACTGGTGGAGTCCTACAGACACGTCCTTCTCTCTGGCTCTCTCTGTAGGAGGATACCTAAATTGATGGGGTTTCTAACTTTAGTATCTCACTTACGTGTTTCAAATACACGGGAGGAACTCATCATATCTAACGCATGTGCTTCGCTTGTTCTGCAAAGACATTAAGAGCAAGGTTAGATGTTTTCAAAGTGCACATGATATTTACACACCCAGAGAGCAATTCAGGAGCTGAAACGCAGTTGCCTTGTGCCTTTCAGACATCTGAGGGCACCTTGTCCAGCCTCCAGCTGCTGGTCCAAAAGGCAGCAGCTCTTCCAGAGGCCCTGAGCCCTAAACCAGTCCTGCGCAGGTGGCACAGACGCTCTTTGGATGCCGAACTAGGCAGCTTCTACCTCCCACTAACTACTGATAGCAATTAAGTATTTAAATGCTTCCTTGGGGTATTTAGCTTTGGAGAAATGCAAACAGGGATAATGCAGGCCCTGTGAATCTAACGTGATGCAAATTAATAAACTGCATGTTAATAGGTAGCTGCACGTGTAATATGTTAATACATAGCTGTCCTTTATGCAGGCAGGCTATACAATTATTTTGTCGGTCATTGGAAATTAAAACAAAGGCCTGATATTCTCATCAGGTAGAATATTGGTGGTGGTTGCTAGAAAAGCCTTCAGTTCGCAGCTGAGTGCCAAATTAAGCTGTAAAAAAAATACACCTTAGTAAAAAGGTTTGTAAGTTGATTTTAGTTTGCATGATTTTACAGTCAGTAGCAATAAACTGTTTGGAAGCTAGGCTAGAAAAAGCTCAGAAATTCATTTTAAATAGCTGTGGTAAGCTGTGAAACACACACTAAGGCTCTTGTCCATTGGGTCTTTACCCAGTGCCATGCTGGCTCATCCCAGTTTTCCATTCTTCCCGGCCTTGCTGAAAGAGGCAAAGTTGTTTTGAGTTTTTACGTATACTGTAGGTCAAAGACAGTCTCACTCTGTGTTTTGACAGAATATGAGAGATAATAGATACCTTTTCTAATTTAGAAATAAAGCGCTATTAGCTTTCAGCCAGGGCTGGGTTTTGCTATGTGCACAGGGAATTTTCTCTTAGCAATTTTTACAGTCTCTCCATAGTGGAACGGCCCTAACAAAATAATCAATATCCATCCAGCTCCATTTACTCTGGCATCTACTGGCTCTGTAGACTCCCTCTTCCCATCCCTGCAGCTTCGAGGGGGAAAAAAAAGCCTCATCCAAATCTAAGCGATCTGTTCATCTGACCTACAGCAGAAAGGGTCTGAGCAAGTACAGACCAGCCTCACTTGCCCAAGGGCATAATGTCATTGAACGCCGGTAGTAACTTTGGGGGGATCGCACCGAGTGCCATCTCCCTGCGGCAGCAGAGACTTACTGAAGAAGCGCTCGAGGAAGTGGTACCCAGTAGAAACACAAGCCTTTGCCTGATGGGGTTCGTCAAATGGCTCGGTTCACTCCTGCACCGCCGCCTAATGGGATTCACCACTGCGCTCGAGTATGCTCTGATGCTTGGATGGGAAGGAGGGAGAAAAGGAGGCGTATTAATAATGCACTGAGGCATCCCTGTCAGCTCTCAGGCTGTTCACTCCCAATTTGCATATGCTCCAAGTTGTAAGAAAACACTTTGCACAGCAGTGTTGCATTTAGCAGAAATTACATTATAATTTCAGATGTGGAAACTTCTATTCCAGGTCTCAGGCAGTGATTTGTCCCATCAGCCTGTGCAGTCATTATCTTAAACAATTGCAATGCATGCTTGCACTTAATCAAAATCAAGGGGAGTCATTACTCTAGCCTCCACTTGCCAATTCAGCTCAGAGTGGAACAAGAGTATTAAACTAAATTAGAAACTATGTTATTTCCCAATAATTTCTTTATGAGCTGGAGTTTGGCCAGAGTGCTTTTTCAGAGGCTGCATATTTAGGGCCAACTCCTTTATCTATCTTTGCAAAGCAAACTGCCCCCAAAGAAACCCCCTTCTCAGAGGAAGACAGTGTTCAGGGGCGCTTAGGATCTGTGCTCTCACTTTTCTTCCAGCTCCTTCATGCTGCCAAGCAGCAAAACCGACTTCAGCTGCCCTTCAGAGGAACTCTTGCAGTGCTGGCAGGGGGGTGACGCAGCAGCCATTTCATTGCCCTGATTTCTGCCAGGGACTGGCTAGTGCCAGGAAGCAGAGGCTGCCGGGATGGAGCCTGCCTTTCTCTGCTTCCTCCGATGTGGTGTATCAGAGCTTGGAGATGGGGCTTGAAGCCAGGGATTTGCATCCCTTTCCTTTAGTGTGTTTCCATTCCAGAATTTGATATATTTGGTACCCGGTGCATCCCCTTCCTTTAGTGCGTTTCCATTCCAGAATTCGATGTTTTGGGTACCTGGCAGAAATGGTAAGCACCAGTGCAGAAATACCCTCCGAGACCTTTCAGCAAATCAAAGTGTTAAGCTTCTGCCACATTTTTGTTTGCGAGGTGATAAAATACTGCTATTATGTAGCCAGGAGATGGCAGCCTTTATTTCAGCCTTGAGCCCCGCTGTGCCATGCTGCCGTGCAGCAGGCAGCCGGCCGGCCAGCCGGCCATGCTTCAGCACAGCTGTCTGCAGCTGGTGTCTCCGAACAGTACCCCCCCAGCCCCACCACATGCTAGGCTCTGCCTTTTGTAATTTGGCCAGACGTCCTGGATTTAACCAACATTTGGGTGAAAATGGTGGTGCTCAGGCTATAATCCAAGGAGTTTTCAAGTGAATGGTCTGGCCGTGAAAGCCCAAATGCCAACAACACAAGCAGTAATTATGTCCTTTGCTTCGGTTTCGACCCCATCTCAAGCAGAAGCTCTCTTCTTGTACTGTGAGCGGCAGCAGAGCTCACAGTTACATTTCATAGAGCAAGAGTAACAGTGGGAAGATAGAGATGGCAAAGGACGTCTGTCTTACATTGTCTTGTGCTTGGTAAGGTCATAGCCAGCACAAACTCACACGCCTGTCTGGTCCGTTCATGGTCATAGGCCGGGGCACATCACATCTCCTGGGACCCCTGGAAGAGGAGACAGGCAGCTGGGAGGCATTGCTGTCCTCCTCTGGCACCCAGCAAGCTCCCAGCACCGCTCTGCTAAAGCTTCCCTTTCCTCTCGTAAGTAATGCGCACTCACTTGGGAAACATTTTCCCCCTGCTCCTTCTATGTGTCCTGGGTTATTCTGTCTCTGCTACTTCAGATGAGGCCAAAAAAAACCCCAAAGAGAGCAAGTAACAGGGAACAGAAACTGGGAAGCCAAGCGCTACAAGAGCAAAACAGGAATTGCAACTGGACCCCAAGAACTGATTGCCAAGTGCAGGAGCTGCGTGGGAAAAGAAAAAGCTACACTTCACTAACAAAGAGCACATTTAATTTCCCCTTCTGGATTTTCACCAAGATGAAACTTGCTCTTTCTGTGCATGTGTGTGGAACGCAACTGTTGCAAGGGAACATTTACAAAGCAAAATTGTTTGTTTCCAACAGCTCCATAGAAGAGCCCAAAAGGAAAAGAGAAGAATGGACTAAAATCATGTTTCTACAGAAAAGGACTCTCTGGATTTGTCCATTTTTCTGTTTTGTGATGCTGCTGTCAGGAACAGGGAGCTGAGCTCAGTGCAGAGAACATAAGACCAGTCCCCAGCTTGTTCCTGGCGTGGATTCTGGCTGGGGAAAGCCCTTGCTCGTCAGTGGGACGTGGGAACTGAGTGGTGGGAAACCGGCACGTTACGGCCCGTCAAGACTGCGCAGCGTTGGCACATCCCCCTGGGTGGTATTTTTATTCAAATATACAATGCTCATTTCTGTCGGTGGTCGCGAGTGTGTTTGTTCCTGGGAAAAGAGATCAAGTGTGAAACCAGGGGGCTGGATCAAACGTGGACTGGAAAGTATTGCTGGTGAACGACCATCAAAGAGACCAAGTGCAGGCTGCAACCACTTGCTTGCCCAGAGCAGATTTTGAGGCTGGATGTACCTTTAGCACCCCAGGCGAATCTGGTCAGACCTCCCCCTTGCCCCACGCGAGGAACACGGCTGGAGGGACGCTGCCTGACCTGGGGGAGGTTCACGTCCACTGCACCAAAGCATGCAGCCCCTGCAACCCGGCGCTTCGCTCTCGTGATGGTGGCCCCTTCCCAGACCTCTCACGTGGTGGGTTTCCAGCCAGAGGGGTTTGGGTTGTCGGTTCCCATGCCGGGCATTTTGGCGGTTGCATGATGGGTGGGTGATGAGGGAAGGAAAGCCTCGCTGGGTCGATGGCACAAAAGAGCCAGCCCGCGGCTCTCCTCCTGCACCTCCTGCCAGCCCAGAAGCCTGTCCTGTTTCAAGGTCCCCGTCTGTCCCCTCGGGGCTGGTTGATGGCAGCCAGGGAGGGGGCAGCCGTGCTGCCCTGCACAGGCAGGAGCTGCAGTCCGGGGGAGCGGTGCAGAAAGGAGGCGGGAAGCATGGGAGTCTCACAGGAGTGTTTTTCCATCCCCAGTGCCGATTTCTGTGGCTCTCAAAGGTGTTGGAAGGCTAATGATGTGATATGCTGTGAGGGGCTTGGGCACAGCTGCTGTGGTATCTGTAAGCAAAACCAGCAATTTAATTAAAAAAGAGGCAGGTTCTCTCACATGCATCATCTTCACTTGCTTATTTCAGCCTGCCTGATCTATCTGCTCCGGGGTGCTTCTTATTTCACTGCTAGCATGGAGGATTACTCTGGGTTTGGTTTTTTTCTCTCTTTCCCCTCTGCTGCTCCTTCAGCCAGTGCTTGCTCTTGCTTTTGCTTTATTTCCAAGCATCAAACAGCAGTCTTTTCACCTGAGGCCTTCCCGTTTCCCAGGCGCGTCAATGCAATTCGGTTCCCACCCTGGTGCTGATGGACTTGGTGCAGACCCTGGCCTCTCCCATCTCACCCCTTACTTACTTTTTGAGGAGAGAGCATCTCCCACCTCTGCCAGGGGAGAGCAGGGCTCTTCCTCCAAAAACTGGGGCACTGAGCACCAGGGAAGGTCACCAAAGGCTTTCCCAGGCCACAGCCCAGGTGAGGGCTCCGCGCGGTCCCCGGCAGAAAGAGGTGTTTCCTCAGTGCTTCAGCCGCACCGTTGCAATAATGGCAGCAGCTCGCTTGGAGAGTTGTCAGCGGTGATAAACTCAGTCCCATTCTGCTTCAAAATTGGTTTAAGAAAGATGCCTGGCTGTTTAATATTTAAGCTAAATGTTTAATGTTTAAACAGGGAAATTGTTCTGATCGTCAGAAAGGGCATTAAAGCAGGATGGAAACTGGTCTATAATCTCTGACAAACGCTGCCCTTTCTCTGCAGCAGCGTGGTGCCTGGGAGCTGCAGGAGTTTCAGAAATGCCAGTTTTAATCAACCTCTTTCATTTCATTTGCTGCTTACCACTCCCACAGCAGCGAGATGTGCTTTTTCCCTGCGAAGTGCGGAACATTGTACCTGGCCCTGTTTGCCAGTTTGAGACTAGTTCAGCTGAATTGAACTTGCACTTCAAAAACGCAAACAAATTGCAACAGAAATGTGCGTGGATAAGGTGAAAAGCGAAGCTGGACGGTGTCAGCTCATGGGCGTATTCCAGACGATTTGGGGTCTCTTTTGCATGTGCACACAAAAGCTGTGGAATTCAGATTCAAGTTTAAAAGTCAGCACAAAAATGAATGGCTCCAATTGCCACAAGTACACGTACGGACGAGTATTTTTGAACAGATAAGGACAGTGTTTTTCAGGCAGTGGAAATATCCCCCTGGGTGAAGTGGGTAATGGTGCAGAACCGTTTCACAGCACAAAAGGCTTGTCAGGAGCAAGCCTCTGCTCCCTCCCCGAGCCCTCGGGCGGGCGCTGTGGCTGTGCCCGGCTGCATGCACGGGGTAGTCCTAACGCCCAGGAATCCCTGCTCGGTGATGGCTGCAGCTAGGGAGAACAGAGTCAGCAGGGAGCCCTCGAGTCAAACAACAATTCATGTTAGTCACTTCCCCCCCCACCGAAAATGTTCCTAAGGTGGATGCTAAACCGACCTGTCAAACGTCCTGTCAAAAATCCTTTAAACAAGCATTTAATACAAGTTTAGCGTGTTCAAAATCCAACATTGCTGCTTCCTACTGAGACTATTCTCTCGTTCCACTGAGAGTAATTTGAAGTGCGTGTGTAAGTTGAAGGTAGATGGGCAAGTTGAAGCTGAAAATGTAGATAGTCTTATAAATAATCTCTCCAGGCTTTTTTCCCCCAGAGAAACCGGTAGTGGCTGGCTGATCCTCACACAGAATGGCTGCGAACAATGAACAAAGCGGCTCAGGAGACATGCATTGTCTGTACATCCTTTTCTGTGCGGTGCTTAACACCGGCACCGTGAGCACCTGCTCACAGCTGATGACAAGGGGCGGCCTGAAGCACCCCTCTCCTCTGGAAACGGCTTCTGGTGTGGAGCCCACCAGCAGCTGGGCTGAGATTGGCCTGCACTTAACGGTGTCTGCAAGGCTTTTGTACAAAAAGGTGAGAGGACATATGAATGGGGTTGAAGCACAGGCCAGGAGCAAAACCATCTTCGGTAGGCGGGTATTTCTGTTGGCGTATCCATGTGGATCGTATCGAGCAGAGCAAGGGTTTGGTGGCTGCTGCATGTGATGTGCCTACTGATTTAACACACTCGAGAAATACCACCTTCCACAAACTCACAAAAAACGACACGAGAAAGAATCTGAAGAAAAGTTTATAGAAGAGCAACTCTTATCAAGGTTCCAGGACTACTGAAAGGCACATTTCACCCATGATGAATGACAGCTGAGTTCATGGACACGTACAGTGCTCACATTTCATGACAAAAAGACCGCATAATGATGGTACGTTGTGAAACATATATTCCAGACTTCAGTTAAACACTAAAGTGATTATTTTAAGTGTATCATGTACGTAATAAGAGTGGAACAGGCAGATGCATCCAATTACTGTAATTTACAAGGCAGTAATTCAAGCGCCAATTTATTTCTCCTTATTGGAGGAAGGCGGTACAGATTACGAGCAAAACGAGGGGCAGTGAATTGACAGGGAGCCAGGAAGCTGCTGCCATTCGGAAAATAACAGCTAGCACCTGCTGCAAGTTGGAGGGGCTTTAACTTTGCTAATTCATTTCACCCTGCTTTAACAGCACACGGCTGGGCTGGATCGGATGCTCTTGGGCCAGGAAGTAACTGAGAGCTGCGCCGTGGCCGTGCCACACCGACGCAGGCACCCTGCAGAACAGATAAGCGCAGATGTTTGCTCAGCAGCCAGCAGAATAAAGTCCACTCGCGCTTCCTCTCTTGCCATTTAGTGAGCTGCTTCGTGCTAATTACCTTTTTATCCAGCTCCTGGTTAGGTTTCGTGTTGCGATGATTAATAATTAATCAAATGCATTTGAAAATTAATTTGGCAATTCTACGTCTGATTGGCATGCTAATCTCTTCTGTGCACTGGGGATGTTATGGGAATAGCCTCGGATATTCTGAGCTGCTAACCGAGATGAATACGTAAGGGCATTTATTATCTCGTGTGGTGAAAAATAAAGCAGCTAGTGGAAATGAATGCATTCTCCAAGGCCTCTTTGCCTTTTGGGAAAGGTGTGATCTGCATTCTGCCTTGCCTGTATTAGGAATATACCATCAATATTATCACGTCCAATCAAAACAAATGGACAAGGAAAAGGCAAATCTGAAAAACGCCCCCACAGTTGATCTATTTCTGTTTATCTGGTAGCAACTGCAGTAGATTTGATGCATGAATTATGGTACTACGAAGAAAAATCACAAGGAGAACAACTTTTGACCTTTCCAGTTGTCCATGCCACTTCTCTCCAAAAATAACACTCATCTGGTAAAAGGGAAGAAGAGGGAGTATGCAGCTTCCGCTGGACGTGTGGTCCCCACTAGTTTCGAATGAGTAGTCCCTTTTTATAGGCAAACAGCCCCGCAGCAGCCACAGAGGTGAAACACACGGTAGAGCTCAGCAGGCACAGCAGTCCCGGCACAGAGGGCAGGTTCCTCTCCCAGAAGCTGGTGGTGAATGGTCGGGCTGGGACATCCTGGGGGAGAGAGGAGACGGTACCACCGCAGGGTCTCCCTCACCATGTGAGCAAATGACCCCACCAGGCTGGGGAGACCACAGGTTTTTCCCGAGGACCGGACTGGGCGGGGGGGGAGGAAGGTCACAGCTCTGAGACACCTATTTTCTCATCCCAAACAGCCACAGGACAGTGAAGGTGGAGTTACTTGTGACTGGAAGGAGGTGATATTTGGCTTAAAACTACGGCCTGGGACTGGGCAGAACTAGGCTGATGTCCTGCATTTTGCAGTCCCCCAGGCTCTGAGATCTTGGCCATCCACCCCTCAGACAGGAGTAACAATATTTCTCGGATAAATCAAAAGAACGAATACCATCAGCATGTGAGGTAACCAAAACCTTGCCCGGGGGCAGGCCCCATAGGAATTGCCAAAGCAGGGACCGCAGCCTGACTGAGGGGCGTGCGCCTGACCAGGCGACAACGAGAAAATCTGGCTTACCTCCGACTCTGGCTCTGGCATCCAAATTTCATTCTCTGAGATCCTCCCCATACTGTGCAATATCTAGAAGAAAAAATTGTTTGTACCACATAAGAGAAAATTAAAACCCACACTACTTTCAGGTTTGGAAAAGCAGAGCAAGTCAGAGCAAGGTGACATTGATAAAAGGCATAATTACGACTACCTGAAAGTGCTTTGAACCAGAAAATGTATAGTGATTTCTCTGTTTATATCAGCAAAGAGAGAAGACGGAGGCAGTTTTGATAGTTTGTGTAAATATATGACAGCTGGTCATCAAACGGTCGTGTGCCTAACCAGTGTTTTAAGGATAAAAGGACAGTTTCAGAGAGTCGCTTTTAAAAAGTAGGACTTCACTCAGATGTTTATTTTGATTTTTTTTCTGAGTAGAAGTAAAAATGCTTTTTCACATGACAGTTTGACAAATACCACAGTGAGGTTACTGCTACACACTCGGGACACAAAGCCTGTTAGGCAAGATGCTGCCTGGATCGCAAATTAGAAAGAGGACAGATACAACTCTGGGGCTTTCAAAGCATACAATTGCGAAGTTCTCTCTTGGCTACTCAGGCAGTACAAAGCTCATCAAGGATTCTTCTTGAGAATAAACTGATTGTAACAATCATGGCGGTCCTCAGGGGCAAACGAATGTCTCTAGAAGAGACAGCTAACCGTCTTTCTAACTACTGCTCACAGGCATGGAGAAAAGAAAAGAGAAATTAGGTGACCTGAAACAAAGCAAATAATGAAGATTATAAGGCGAATATGACATTCTGTCAAATGGAAGCAAAGGGCTGATTTTCCCTTAAATAACAGCTGCATGGCTCTGCCATACAGCTGTTGTAACTGCAATGTACGCCCTTTAATGGGGTTTTTCCCTCCCTCCAGACTATTGTAAAGGGATTTCACTGCGACTGGGAATCCAGCCCAATGCGTGTCATTCTGAGGAGATTCAGACATTATTAGAGCCGCCCATTATGAATTCATAAAGCCAAGCTAACCGTACTTTCTCGCAGAAGGAGAAGCAGAAGGGATAGATCAAAAATGAGAACAATGCTCAGATTTCCAGATTGCTGCATAGGAAATAGCTGCGAGCATTTGTAATGACTTAAATTACTTTTAAAACATACAGTGACTAATTGGTTAGAAATTGTGGTAGTATACCTAAGGGCAGCATCAGACTGCAGGGCTTTTTCCTCTAGACATGAGGTATACAGCATGAGCTTCGTTTTAAGTCTCCAGTGCAGCAACACACTGCTTAATGTTCTGATTTGAGTGAGACTCTTGGCTTCACTTTATGCAATAATAAACTAAGTAAAAGGTTTTTTTAAACTAAAAAAAAAAAAAAGGCTTTGGCTCACATCCTTTTCTGGAATTTTTCCCCACCAATTCTAGGAGCCTCTGCGCAATTACAGGGTGTGATGCACAAAACCAGACCCTCCAAGCTGTATTAATCCTTTTTAACCTTTTAATAGAGATGTTGAAAGCAAACCAACAGTCTGTACCTCTCTGGCTGCTCTCTCTCCTGCCTGTACAGCCCCCTCCATGTATCCACTCCATTGGGTAGCTGTCTCTGTGCCAGCAAAGTAGACTCTGTCAATGGGCTGGCGAATGATCCTTCAAAATAAATGGAGAATGTCAGATGACAAGTAACAGGAAGGTGATGATCCTTCTAAAAGCAATTTATGGGCTTTGATGGAGCGCTCAACTTCAGTTCTCCAGTATTCCTGCAGACCTGGGCTGGGGAGAAGGGTGCAATAAGCTGTCCCCGCAGGACCACCCACTTGCTTCTGTACACAAAAATGAAGATCTGAGAGAGAGAAAAATCTAAGGCATAAATCAGTGTGCCCAGCTTCTGTGCAAAATAATACGAGCCTTATTTTAGTGCTGGAATAAGTGATAATCCTAACAGCCTCCAGCAACACAGTGCAGCTGATAGATTTATGTCTTCTACATGGCAGCTTTGTTGTTATCCTGCCATTACAATGGGATGTAAATGATGTTTTTGCAGTGGTGGGTCACTAACACCAGCTTCTGTTTGGAGGCTGGACTTGCTGGCCTGCAAGTCCTGCCAAAAGGGGACGGCAGCTGAAGGCCTTAGCGTTCCGGGAGCTGCATTCGCCCTGTAGGGTCATATAAGCCAGCCCCTCCAGCCGTGCAAAGCTGCGCAAGCATCCCAGTCAACCCAGCCATAGGTAATGAGCTCGCTGCTTGCTGTAAGGGCTCCCATCTAACCCCCGGTTAGGTTTTCCCTGTCTGCCTGACACCACCTTCCCCAGGTCAGAGGCCTCACCCCTCACTACCCAAGTGTTCAGATCAATTACAACAGAAGAGTCTGTGCACGAGATGACTTCTTCCCACATGCATCTTGGCACAGAGGCAGGGTGTAACTCCGTGATGGACATGCTAAGGAGCTCACGTTGTGATGTGCTACGTGGTCTGTCTGGTCTTAGGGTATGGATACAAGATTTGTCTGGCTGTTCCTATTACGTGCTGAACTGTGCCTTCCACACACTTTTCAGTGATACACCTACTACTAATCAGTATTACCCAACACGGCCCTTTAGGAATACAGCAGTTCTGCATAGGGAGGGCATGGGAGGTTTTGCTGGGTGGGAGGAGCGAATGAGTCTTCATGTAATGGTTTTGTGTCTTCCCCTCGTGATGTGACTCAGTGGGCTTCACCAGAACCTGATGCTCCACCTACACAGCCAGTGGAGACTCTTCATCTGTCCAAAATGTGTGCCCTCAAAGTCTTAGAAAGCATTAAAGGGATCTATTGCAAATACTGCATAGCGGCAAATATTGTAAGTAACCTACTGGGGAAAGGTTTCATGGCGCTAGCGGGTCCCTTTGTCACTGCGGTTCCCTTGAAAGTCACAAGAGAAACTCTGCTCTTACTAAAGTCAATAGCAAGATCCTTGTTAGCTGCGGAGCAGGGCAGTGGAAAGAGGGTTGGAGTTCCCCCAGTATGCTACATATGCCATTAAGTTTGTTGCGTAAGGTATATCACTGTACACAAGCTAAGAAATGTAAATTAGAAAGCAAAGCGTTCTCTGGTTTACCTTCCATAAGAATACATTATGCCTGGTGGGAAGTAGGCTGTGTAACAACCCCCTGAATATTGCTCCATGCTCCAGTTCTTTTCTTCATAATGCACAGGCTGTAAGTGTTAGCAAACATTAGAGAGTGAAACAGTGGCAGAGAAATTGGAAATGAAAACAAATTTCCTTTGAAGAGGGAAAAAACAGGCTAAGGATACCTGTCAAATGAGTGCCATGTCATCTGGCTAATGATATCTATCTGCACAAAACAAATCTTTGCACTTTTACAGAAGCACTAGCCTCCCATGGGGAAATGACAGGACAAACAAAACCATGCACTGCCTCCTCTTTTCTTGTAAAGAGTGAGACTGGCAGCTCTTCTCTTCCTATACTAGATGCTGCTGCCCTCCCCTTGGGAGTACAGACTGCATGGCACAACATGCAATTTTAGGTAGACTTTTTAGGTGCCAGGAATTTTGGCTTCATCCTCCAGAACAAAGAAGCAACATTACTGTACAACAGAGGTGAAAACAGGCATTAATTTCTTACATGTAAAGCCTCTTCCATCCCCATTGCTTTGGCGTATGCCTCACAGATCTTCTTCTTCCTATATGAAAATAAAATCAGAGTAAAATCAGAGTCAGAAAAAAAAAGGTGGAAAAAAACCTCTCAGCTACTGCTCCTCATTAAAAAGATCACATTTATTGCAATACATTGGAAAGAAAGTTGGGTTTGCCTTTGTTTTTAAGTCTGATTTCAAGTTCTTATCTTAACATACATATTTCAAATGCTGATGCCTAAACGTGACATCCAAAATGGACCCAGGGAATGGGAAATGAAAGTTGATTTTGGCAATGAGCTCTGAAAAAATAAATCTTTGTACAGTTATTTTAGGATGCAGAGCCAATTCATTCTCATGTTCACTGGTGTAAGACCAGAAGAGACGCGATATAAATCAACAAATTCCCTACAGATTTACTATAGCTGAGAACAAAATACGAGCTGGAGAATACTATTCACATGCCTAAGCAGAACTCCTCTTTCACTTGCACGTGTACCAAAAATCACATTTAGAAAGTAGTTTGTTCTTTTCACAGACTAACTGAGAAACCATACTGTTGTAAACATGGAGGTTTAAAAATTTTATCACCCAGTCTAAATGTGAAGGACACCCAAAACTACCCAGTCAGCACTCCCTATATCCCTGGGGTGAAGCATCATTCAGTGGGAGTGCAGTCTGGAAATGTCTTTGGAAAAATCTTCTCAGTTCACATAGAGACACAGAGCTGATAAATCATAACATGGAAGAGTGGGCAGGACTTGGAAACTCAGAAATATCCATAACTGGATGGATAATAGCATTAGTGTCTTGGCCTGTTCATGCTAAAAGCTCAATTTTTGCCCCAGTTTCCAGTATTGGTAGTTGCACTGAGCATATGTATACGTGCATAGGCACACACATCTCCACACACATATTCCTTTGGGGAAGCATCCCAGAGAACTGACTTATTCCTGAAATACTCAGAGTTTCTGAACTCTTACCTCTCTTCCTTACTGAGCTGGGCCAGTTTAACAGCCTTTCTGGTAAGGATGAAACTGAAAAGAAAAATATGGCACATAAATATCACGCAGTGTCAGCACCCCAGCTGATTTGCAACCTCTTGCTTGAAATAACTCTAAAAAACAAAGACGGGCAAAGCATTTTACCAGTATGTAATGAGCTTGACATTTTTTTCATCACACCTCATCACTTAATAATTACAGGTCACACAGGTGAAAAGGCCTCTGCAGGGTACCTCCTGGGGAGTTAAGTGAAAGGGAGAGCAGGCATTCCCAGGGGCAGGCGCAGAGGACTGCCTGGCAGCTACCAGATGAGAAAGTTGTGGATTGCAAGTGTGTTTTCAAAGCTGCCAGCACTGGCCTCATTTTGCTCTGTGGGAATGAACTCACCATCCCCAGTGACTCAGGAGAGCAAAATTATACCCAAAGTGGGCAGAGAGATGACAGCGTCCAGCAAACTAGCCTGGGCTGCCCACCCTCTTACACCTAGGTCTTACTCAAAAGGACTGAGACCCTGAGTTTTCTTGAGCTTTTGAAGTCTCGCAGACTGCTGGCCATACCACTGCCCGTGTCATTTGGTGTTAATAAGTGAGCGGAGCCTGCTGCTCTGACAAGCACTGCACAGTGTCACGGACCAGTCCTGTAAGAACTGGGATTAATATTTATTCAGCTTGAAGGAAATAGATTTGGTGATTAGTTAATCTGACCTTAGTGGAGATACCCAGTGGACGAAGTATGTTCCTACACTCTTTTAGAAGGCTGCATAAATCCACAAAGAGAAAGCAGGAAACTGTTTGCCATATGGGGTTTGGAGGAGGCTTACTGCTCTCAGGTCATGGAAGTTTTTAAGCCTTGAACATGCCCATAAACACATACAGATCAGTAGAAGTGGCAAGCTTTCCTTGCCAGATACTTAAGGAGTAGTTGCCTGACATTTATATTGGCCTTTTTTTTGGCAGTCTCACCTCAGATTACAGTGCAAACATTGGTAAAGACTGCCTGTTCATATTGGCTTAACCTATTTTAAAAGCCAGTTAATGCTGTTACGTATTTTCCCGTCTGTCCAAACTACAACTTTTTTACTTGGCAGGTTCTTCAGAATCCTGATTTCTTCACTGCACAGTTGCTGCCCCGCTCATCCACCAGCTGATGTTCATTGTCCTGCCTCAGCTCAGTGGGGAGAGGACGCAAACGAGGATTTCTTGGACAACTGCATTTTCATTTTGGCCCAGGCGCTAAATACAAGGCCCACCATAAGCCAAATACAGGCTTGAAAAGCTAGGTAAGAAAGCCATTTATTTCTAAATCTACTCCACAGCAAAAAAAAACATTAACTGAATGCTTAAAATGAACTACAGCTGAATTCAGCAACTCCTTTCCAACCATCTCCTTTGTATTACGCTACTTGTAGCAGAAGCTTCACCTAAAAGCTTATACGGACTGGAGAGGCACAAGGGGCTTGTCAGAAGTGCTCTCCTCCACCTATGAAGACTGTGGGAGCGGGCACCACTGATGTAACCTGGCCATTTCCCCTCTTCCTCCTCCTTTCACTCCTTCATACAAAAAGAAATACACATCTCTAAGTATGGGCTAGAAGCTCTTAACCCCATAATGGCAGGGAAAGATCCATCAGGTTTTGTGTCATCTATGGTTATTCCAATTGGAGACTCTTCATCCTCAATGATGAAAGAACCGCAATAACCTAAGGGGGGGGGAGGGGGGAAGAAAACAAAATGATTGTCAGAGAAACTTGTTGATAATCATTGTTTCTGATAGTAACGAGCAAGGAAAATTATCCATAAAAGGAATTGTACAGTAATTCCTTCGTCACGAATAATACCTACAAGTCTGAAGTGTTTCTGTAACAGTCTCCTCTCTTCCCTCTGACTCTGGGGAATTTTGTACACAGATTTATAAAGGTAGTATTTAAATTCCATTGTTACTTAGCAAGGAATTTCTGTGGATTGTTGCAAGTCCCTTTGGCTTTCTATATTGGGGGCAATAAAGATTAAAAAATAAATGGATCTAGAAAGAACTACTCCATGAGTAACTTTGGCCAAAACAACAACAGCAGCAACAAAACCCAGTGTAATTACATCTGGTCACTGCAGGCTCAAATTTACACCTTGTATTGATTTTGCTGACAATAAGCCTGTCAGGAATGGTGTCCCGTAATAGTAATGCAGAAGAAACATTGGCCGTCTAATCTAGTATCACATCAGTACATGGTTCAGATGAACACGCAAAAAATCCCATATAGATAACAATGTATAAACCTGCCCACATTTCTTTCCAATCCCAATGGCCAGTTTATGGCCTGAAACACGCAAAATTATATTATTTTGATTAAGAAATATTCTTGCCCAGTGCAACTCTCAGTATCGTTACTTAGGAAGTGGAAACTATTCTGTTCATACAAATAGTTCTGGAAATGGTATCAAAGCTAAGAAACACATGATGTTGCAGCACATGGAAAAAATACCTTGAGTTAAACAAAAAGCTAACCTACTTTTTCCAGTCCTCTGAGATATCAAGTCTGAAGAACAGAGGATTAAAAAAAGGGAAAGGTCTTGCTTACACCTTAAGCTCTCCTTGTCATCTGCTGTAAATTCTCTTTGGCTGCCCTAATGCTGTCCCTGGCAGGAAGAAGCAGGGACCTGCTGCTGCAGGGTCACTGCTTCTGTGCATTGCAGGTTTCAGCAACCCTTCCCAGGGAAACCTTGCTTGTTCTCTCAGTCGTCCCTCCTCAGCTAGCAACAATGAGATTCAGGATCCTGTTTGGGTCTGGACTCAACTTTGGGACAAGGCATGCACTCCAGCTTGGAGGAAGAGCTCTCCCTTCTAAGGAACTTTACCTTTCACTTTTCTGTGTGTTTGGTTTTGGAGCTTTGTGTATTTAACCCCTCTCCTTGGATTTATTCCCTGACAGACAGCAGGGCTTCAAAATTTGCATAGCATGGGGGGCCCAAGTCCTTCACTTTCCCCACATACCCTTTCTCTCCCAGAAGGCTTCCCTGTAGTACACCATGCACTTTATGACACACCCCATAGGCAAACGCTGAATTAACTGGTTTCTCTTTGGCGGCAGTTCTGGTTTGTAATGAATCTTCGTTGTCAGGATTGGAGGGATAGCACTGATCACATACTTGCCCTGAAACGTAAAATGCAGTCGGTACAGACAAAGCGCTGCCTCTCACTGAGCTCACCCCACAGGACACATTTGAAAGACGCTCTTATTAGTTGTTAACAGCTTTCCCACACCTGACTCTGCTACTTGGCTTTCCCACACAGATATTTCCAGGTGACGCAAAAATATCTGCCATTTCAGAAAAAAAGAGCTGGGAAAACATGTTGTTTTGTGGTTAGATGATTCCTGGCAGCTTTCCCAACACTACAGGACCAGAGTTGAAACTTGGCTGGAGACAGGTAGGGAAATGGGACAAGACAGATCTTACAGCATACGTAAAACTGCCTTTTAACATCCTCAGGAAAACACGACCCACATTTGTCGAAACTGTAAACTGTTTAAAAAACAAAAAAATCACTTCTGTGCATGTTCACAGGATACTACTTCAGGACAAGTAACACTGACGGTGATTTCGGCATTCCTGAACACGCTGCATGCCCTCTCGCAGGTCCTGTGTCTGACTGCAGCGGTGAAGGACGCTCTGCTTCGGGGCTCAGGCTTTACCTCACAACAGAGGCTGCCGCTCTCAGCCGCTGCTGGTGGGGCCGCTGAGTGCAGGAAGCCCCCGTCTCCTCCGACTGGGCTGTCACTCACCCAGCATGGAGGGAGAAGCCAGCGGTTTAACGCCGGGGTTTAGAAATTCCTGTCCCCCCGCCAGGACACCCTTAGACCGGCTTCTGTGCCAACAGTCCCTTCCCTTTCTCCTAGCTTTCTCTAAATATCCTCCAGACACTGCCACTGGTGAGACAGGGGTCTTGCAGACCGCCACAGTCCTGCACAAACCCCCGTGGCAGGCTGGGCTCTGCATGCAGAAGGGAGCTGCCGCCCCGTGGGTGCCACTAAGGGTAATCACGTACTGACGGAGCATTTCACAGCACCACCGCAGAGAGGCAAAATCTTACTAAAGGCGTGTGAAACGTCTTTTTTTTTTTTTTCCTGCAAACCACAAACTTAGATACAAACAAGAAAGTTATTTTTCCTTTCTTTGAAATGGTCTCAATAGAGGACTAAAATGTAAAAATATATAATCACAGAAAAAGTTAAGGCAGAAAAGGCAGAGTAATGACAGAAACTAACCAGCAGAACACCAAGAAGAGACCGAGTCATAAATAAATCTGTAAAGCAGGTTTCACAGCATGTCAGTGTAGTCCGAGAAATAGACACACACAAATGGGTACTTCCTGATTACATCTGGCTAAGAGCTACAGCAGATGTATCCCCCCACTAAATGCATACTCCACTTTTATTCTGATCAAATTACCTCATATAGCTCATGGTTTAGAGTCTCCACAATGACATTATCACCTGTTTGATCAATACGGACCACAGTTCTCTCCAGTTTAACGCTGCCTTTGAGGCGTTCCATTATTTTCTCCGATATCTGACCAGAACCCCCTTTAAACTTCCTCTCCTAAAAAACAAACAGAAAAGAAACAAAACCAAAAAATCACCAGCATTAATCAGAATGACATTGCATATGACTTCTGCTCATAATCAAGAAACACCAGGCCAAAACTGCAAGTCCTAAGGGTGCATAAAGAGGCCCAGACTTTCAGAAGAATGAAGGCATAAACCTGAGGCTCAGTGGGGATTGCTGCCTCACCCACATTTGCAATGGCTTCCTCAATTATCTGGCTTAAAGACTCTTGAAGCCTAGAGAAAAAACACATATAATGCAGGTATTCTAGCTAGTATAAACATATCACTTCATTAAAAAGAGGTTTTCAGTATTTTACCCATCACTGTGCTACCAAAACCCTCACGTGACAAAGACACCAGCTCGCATCTGTACAGTGAAAACCCGCACCAGCCCAGAAGCAAGACAGATCTTTAACTGGGTCTGGCCTCGAATGCAGCAGGCCATGAGCTTTACCTGTCCTTGGGAAGACACAAAGACATTGCTGTCTGGACAAAAGCACAATCTGTGACACATATCTCCTTGCAATGTCTGCGCAGAGGCTCAGGGGAAGCACTAACACTCTTTTATCTACCAGCCACTAGTGTTATATCAAGCAGCTCACTTTTATATATAAGATGCCGGTACTGGCAGGGAGAAAAGGATCCACAAAGTCTTGTGCTGAAAGACTGGAATGGCTGCCTGAAGAAGTTTTATAAGACTCGCCATGGCCACTAAGTTACAAACCCTTAGAGGTTTTGCTCAACTGATTTTAACTGGGGTGAAGGGAGAGGGAAGGATGGTATAAACCAAGACAGCTTGCCCCATCCAGGCACAAAGAAAAGGAAGTGCTCCTCCCAGGCTAGCTTTCCCTTCTCCATGTCTTGTTTAGCCATGAGTATCCTGGGATTAATTTTAATTCTTGCTGCAATGTCTAGCAGCTGCCGATGTGGGACAGCAAATGTGGCTGAGGGGTTCCTGAGGAGGAAGGCTCTTAGGTCTTGCCCCTACCTCCAGGCAGCATCAGCTCTACTTACATCCCTCCTGACATAAGGTTGTCTGTTTTTACCCCAATGGACAGATGTTGATGGAAACTTCACATCTCTCCAGGCAGCTTCTCTTAATGTCTCCTATCCTGGCACGCTTGGAAGGGTGTGGCACTCTCTCCACTCTTGCTGTTGGTAGCTTAAGTCTGAAATGCTGAGCGTGCTTTCTGAGGCTGCGTTAACTAAGGTAGGAGGCCAGTAAAGGGTGCCGAAGAACCACATCCAAATTAGTTTGACAGCCCTCTCTCCCCTTTTTCTGAAACTTCATCCAGAACAATCACAAGAAAACCACGATGTTCTGCAGGCAACCAGGCACCTGCTGTGACCAAGGCGAGAAACCGCCTGAAGTAGGTCCTAAAACATGCTGCCATGTGAGCTGTCCCAAGAAGGAAGGACCTTTCGCAATCTACTTCCAACTCTTGTCATTAGAGGCTTCAATGCCAAAAAAAGTATTTCACTCTGAAGTACACTTGCTCTGTACTCGTGAAAACATTCAAATTGCTAAGTAACCCATAGAAAACAAATTGGCAAAAAATCAACAAAACAGCAACAAAAGGACTGTGCTGAAGTGAATGCAGGAAAAAAAAAAAGATTAAATTGTCCCAATTTAACCCGAAGCCTAGCTAATAAAATTCCTCGTTGTACAGAGTTAGCCAAGAGGGCTGTTCCACCCCATGAGAACGTGATTGCCTCCGGTTCCACATGCACTTGGTGTTTTGTTCTCTTTTCATTGATTGCAGGGCTTTGATGGGTACAACACTCCACTTGCTCTTTACGGTTTCAAGAGAGGAGGAAGAATATAAGATATTTTGTACCTGGCCCCCATTGGTGATAGAGAAAATCCTGGCTGTGCCCCCACACTGCCTCACATACCACAGGAACCAGAGAGCAGAGACTTCATGAGGCTCCGATGTAACATTGACGTTCACAAAGAAGGTGGCAAATTCTTTAGCAGCTCTGCATGAGACACAGGACCAGAAACAGGCAGTGAGTAAACGTGACTTCCTGACTGCTTTCAGGATTTTCTTTGTAATTCTCAGCAAGGGCTGCTTTCCCAAAGTCAGAAAAGCCAAGATGATTTATATCTGTCTCATTTTTCAGTCTGTAGCGAGACTGTTTCAATGGGTTTATATCAGCACCTCCCAAAGCATTTACCCATTCAGTCTGAAATCCCACTGATTTCAGCTTCGTTGTATCTTTAAATAGTTTCCCAGCTGCTACTCCTTATCAGAAAAAATATTTTTCTCAACAGGAGAATGCATTTGGTAACCAGTTAGTGAAAGTCTTCTGCGTTTCTCCTCCATGGGGAGCTCATCGGGCACATCATTCCCAAGGTCTGATGGGTCCCAATGGACTCAACTAGCCACACAGCCAAGACATTCCCCATCTCCCATGTAACACTGCTGCACAGACCTTTTGTGAAACCAAGAATCAGACATGGTAAATAACCCAGAGAAACCAAATTGGCAATCATTGCCATAAATATAAGGAGAGGGTCAGCTGTCCACCACAACAAGTTCTCTGAATGCAAACCGAGTTGCAGCAGCAGGAAATGAGGACCTGGCTATTCACATTTCTTTCATTTGTGGCTACAGATTGCTAAAAGAATTGAAATCATTTTGCAAAGAAGGTGAAAGGTCTTTGACTCGGATGAAGTTTCATAAAACAATGTGAATTTATAATCATCTGCTACAGGAAGGAACTTTGCAAGTTATCTGGGCTAAAATATGTAACTTATAAACTTTTATAACCTCATTTCCCTGGGTATGAAGTCCAGTTACCTCTATTTCGTTAGCCAGGCTATGAAAACATCCTGCACACAAGAACCCTCTGCCACAATCCTGAAAGCACCACTTCACTAAACAGCTGGAGCAGGTTCAGGCCTAGGAAATGTGAGGAGAGTCTCCAGGATCAGTAGATGCTGATCTGTGACATATGACAAACAAATCTTCTTCTACGATCTTGACCCAAGCCATACAGAAAATGCTGTGGAAGAGCTTTTCTGTTTAGGGCACTACGGTTTTTAACTATGTGTAGAAAAATCTGGCTTGGCTTGAAGATCTAAAATGGCCTTTTACTGAGTTTTTGAACATGTTTCAGCTGAGCACATCCATTAACACTGGAGTGCCACAAAACCATTGGCAGTAGAAACAGTCTTGCAGAGAAGCGTGTTACAGGAGAGATCACTATAAACCAAGTTCTGCTTACACTCCACCAGCTCCCTGACCAAGAGGAACAGTAAAAACTGGAAGAGGAAGAGCCAGTGCACTTGCAACAGAAAGTGTAGTTCAAAGTAACCAAGTTTGCAGGCAAATGACTCATAAAACTGACTGTAAAGAAAACAACAATGTCCCGGAGAGCAAGAGAAAGTCCAAACAGCCATACCTTGTATCACACGGAGCTGGAGTACGACTTAAGCCAGCAAAATAAATTTCAAATGGAAAGTTTCGGTCAGGAAGCTGCAGGCACAGTGCTAAACCACAGTCAGAATGAAAGGGCAAACAGAGCACAGCCGCACAAATAAAAGATGCTGAATACGAGGGAGGAGAGCGTTACAGAACAGCGCGGGGGCCGGCACAGCGAGCAGGGACACAAATGCTCTTCTCTTTGCCTTATAAAGAGAATTAATTGAAAAAGGAAAGGAAGAAAAGAGTATTTCTAGTTGTCGTCACCTCGTGTTGAACATTGTTCCTTTTTTTTATTTGTACAGTGTGGTCCCTCACAGACATATAAAACACACTGGCCATTTTCTAGGTAATACAACACCCTGGGCCCTCTTCCTACCAACTAGGTTGATGCTCTGTTGGACCTGCTACTCGGAAACAAGGAAGACTATTGGGTGATGCAAAGGTGAAGGGCAGTCTTGGCTGCAGTGGCCATGAGACTGTGTAATTTAAGATCCTGAGAGGAGTAAGACAAACAGCAAAACTGCAACCCTGGATTTTGGAGGAGCAGATTCTATCCTCCTCGAGGACCTGCTTGGCAGCATCTCATGGGAAGCTACCCTGTAGGGCAAAGAGGCCCAGGAGAGCTGGCTGGCATTCAAGGACAGCTTCCCAGGAGCAGAGGGAAGGTGCACGGCAATGGGCAGAGCTGAGCAAATGCAGCAACAGGCTTGCTGGGACGAACGCGGAGCTCGCGACTGGGTTCAGGCACAAACCAGCCAGGGAGGTGAAAGGCAACAAGAAAGGTTGCCTCAGCTGCCTTGTTTCCCTCCAAGGGTTTCGGAGGCCCAGCACGCACTACTGCTGAAACAAGGAGCAGCATTTGAACTTCTCCAGAGCCAACAGCTGCTCGCTCCCACCTCCTCGGGTCTTGCACTGCCCCATCCACTGAGCGACCGCTGGAAAGCAGCTGCCCTCTGGCACGGTGTGCTGCTCTCCAGCGCGCCAGCGGCACCTGCCTGCTCCGCGGTACGCGCGATGCAGCTTGCGCAGTAAAAGAAGACACGTTGATAACTGCACAGGAGAGGACATAGCCAAGAGTCAGAGGACATCAGTCCTCAGCTCCTGGCCTGCCGTGGGGCTGGGGAAGCCCGCTCACCTCCTTCTGCCTCCATTTCTGTGCCAGCAAGTGACCTTTAGTCATGCCTGAAGAGCAGAGTTTTATTTACATGTTGCTTTTCCTACACGCAAAGGCGCACGCTCTCCAGCTGAATGAAGCGGAAGCATGGTGGGAAGAGCCCACACTGTCAATCCTGTGTCACGGGCCTGCTGAGGCAAACCCCAGGTTTCCCCAGCACCTTTAATCCCACCCGCCAGCCGACCCAAGCTCTGTGTACCACCTTATCCTCCACAGGCCCTCACCCACTGCCTGACGACAGCCCATCACAAAGCCCAGCCTCATCTCAAACACCTCCTGCTCTCTCACCGCCTGTACCCTAGCTGTGCCCCAGAATTTGCCAGAGAGCCACTATCATTCTGCAGCTGGATTTTAAAGTGAATAAAGAGTTATGTACCGGGTCCAGCATATCTTATTTATCAGCTCTTGCATGGTCATTTTGTCCCATTCTTCAGCATGCGGAGCATCCCACGGTGCTTCAAGAGGAATCTGGAGACAGAGGCAAAACATTCAAGAAATTATTCAGTACTACATCATTGCCTGATCATGGCTACTTAGTAGCACAGAGCTGATTGTTATGTTGGCCAGGAGCTGCTTTTGTCCCCTGCACTTAGCTGTAAATTTGGAATAAATCCACTAAATGGCATAGTTTCCATTCACACCTTTGGGCGTGAATTGTACTATGACCACCAAATCAGGCTTTGTCTGACCAATGAACTATAGCCATATGTTGGGACACATCTGGCCTTTAATTGTCCAGAAGTGAGGTGTCTATTCTAATTTAGTTGTCTTGGTGTCCTCTCACAGCTGAGGAAAAAATTCTTTCTCCAGTCAGAGATTCAGTCATTTACAAGATGGGTATCTGAAGGTCCCTATGTCTCTCCCTTAACTACAGAGGGAGCAAAAATGTCTAGGTACTACTAAATTATTTTAAGACTGTTAAATTCTTAATAATAATCCATTCCATGTAAGTACCATGACATGTGAGGACACTATCATATATTTGAATCTTTAAAAAATATGTATTATTTGACAAAAAAAATGTGTAGTATCATGCACAAAGTTGCTTCTGCAAAACCACATAAACTCAATAAACTTTGCAGGAATACAGTTAGTTATGCTCGAAGGTGATTGTAAGGTAGGGCCCCTGGTTTGTAGCCAGATTATAAGGCAACTGATAAATATCTGAAAGACAGCATGACACTCCAGGGGCTACTTTTTGCACACAGGAAGATCTGCAGTTGTACTGCTTGAATTTTGAAGGTATTTTCTGTTTAAGAATTTTAGAAATAAAATTTTGGAAATAAAATTACTATGAAGCCAAACTGGAGCCCATCTTAGGCAGCTACAAAAAAGAATCATCCTTACTCAAAAAGGCTGTCACAGGGGAAGGGGAAAAACCCTTCTCATCTCCCAGCTCATGGAACGGTTCTCCCTGGCATGAGAAAGTACATACACTGAGGTTCAACCTCATTTTTTTGAGATTGTTAGACACCTCTAGATCTTTTTGTACCCTCTCATAGAATCATAGAATGGCTTGGGATGGAAGGGACCTTTAAAGGTCATCTAGTCCAATCCCCTCTCAGTGAGGAAGCCCTGTTATTTCTGATAGTTCCTGGGCAATATAGATATCTTTCTGGATGGATGTTTCTTTTTTTATTTACTAAAGAAGCAATAAAAAAGCCTGTCAGAAACAAGACAAAACAAAACCAGATTTACTCATGGTACATTGTAGGAAACATGCAATTTGCACAGCCTACCTCTTTTCCCAGCTTGTCCATGGTCCTCCAGAAGTTATTGTAATCCAGATAAACTAAGGGATTCCACGTCGAAGGGGAAATACCCGTGAAATAGCGTGACTTTCCCTAAAATACACATAAGAATATAAGTAACTGAAACACAACAGAGTATATCTTCATTACTCAAGAACACAAAATTCTCAAAGTCACAGAATCGTAGAACGGTTTGGGTTGGAAGGGACCTTTAAAGATCATCTAGTTCCAACCCCCTGCCATGGGCAGGGACACCTTCCACTAGACCAGGTTGCTCAAAGCCCCATCCAACCTGGCCTTGAACACTTCCAGGGATGGGGCATCCACAGCCTCTCTGGGCAGCCTGTTCCAGTGCCTCACCACCCTCACAGTAAAGAACTTCTTCCTAATATCTAACCTAAATCTACCCTCTTTCAGTTTAAAGCCATTACCCTTCGTCCTATCACTACATACACTTGTAAAAAGTCCCTCTCTGGCTTTCCTGTAGGCCCCTTTTAGGTACCGGAAGGCTGCTGTAAGGTCTCCCCAGAGCCTCCTCTTCTCCAGGCTGAACGGCCCCAACTCTCTCAGCCTGTCTTCATAGGGGAGGTGCTCCATCCCTCTCATCATCTCCACGGCCCTCCTCTGGACCCGCTCCAACAGGTCCATGTCCTTCTTATGTTGGGGGCCCCAGAGCTGAATGCAGTACTCCAGGAGGGGTCTCACCAGAGCGGAGTAGAGGGGGAAAATCGTCTCCCTCAACCTGCTGGTCAAGCTTCTTTTGATGCAGCCCAGGATACGGTTGGCTTTCTGGGCTGCAAACGCACGTTGCCGGGTCACGTTGAGCTTCTTGTCAACCAGCACCCCTAAGTCCTTCTCCGCAGGCCTGCTCTCAGTCCACTTATTGCCCAGCCTGTATTTTGCCCCAAAAGACCTATTCTTTTTCCTTTTTTTTTTTTTTTCCTGCATATGCATGTAAGCAATGGAATGCATGAAGCTAAGTATGAAGGGAAAAACAGTTGGGCTGACATTAAAAGGACAATAACTTTTTTTTTTTATTCAGAGGGGATGGGGAGGGGTACATTTGTTCTGAGCAGGTTGTCAAATTCTGGGCTAAGGAGACTCAAGCAATGGTCAAGGAGGTAATATTCCTTGTTCCTAAGCATTCTTCATTATTACATATGAATGAATCTAATGTTTGCCTGTCTGCTGAAATGTGCATCCTAACATTTGCATGGATCTAAGACTGTATGCATTTTAATCTTTTAAATGACCTAAGCACCTTTTGGTACACCTCACCTATAAAAAGCAAACATACCACTTTATTATGCCAAGTACCTTGGGAGAAACCTAGCCTAAAAAAGAAAAAAATTGCCCAAAAGAAAGTTTTCGGCTGCAAGAGGAAAAATTTCATACACTTGCAAAAATGGTATCAGTACTTAAAAAGTATATGACACATAGATGCAACAGGAATACGGACTGTTTCAGGTTAATCCTATGACATGACGATAAGCGAAACCATCTAACAGCAGCTGGTTGTTTGTGATAACTAATCTGAAAGAGGACTGGATAAGCAAGCAACATTTTCTCTTATTAAGTTGCTTTGAAACTTCCCTCATGTAAGTCAACGGCAAATTTCTCATCACGCCTCTTAAATGTTTGCTCTTAAAAGTGCGTTAAAAGTTTGCATGAGGTCACATGACAGGATGCAGTGAACATGCTGGACCATGACAGGTATGCGCTGTAACGCCAAGCTGTGTGCCACATGCTTTTCAGTGCAATGTATAGCTTGCCAGCCCATCGCACCTGGCAGGTGAGAGTCACAGACCAAGCGAGAGGCTGCAGCGCTGCAAATGCGTGCGATGGTAACCCAGGGACAGGGGGACACAAAGCAGGAGCCAAATGCCCCTTCCCCACGCTCAGCGAGAGAAAATTTATTGGTTTTCTCCACTGATGATTGTCTGTGTGTGTGTAAATACGTACAGATTTCTGATATTCTTCAGAACATTTTTCTGCAAAGACCATAACAAAAATACAAGGTGCAAAATGAAACTAGGAGACCGTAGTGAGCTTTCAGACTTGGAAAAAGCAGGAAAAAAGCCAACTCCCACATTTTGGTTAACTTTTGTTATCCCCAAGGCAGGTACAATGGAGGAGACAAGAGTACACAGGTAGGGGACAGAAGTCTTGCTAGGACCAACACCGCTTGGTCCCTCTCTCCCCAGAGGACAGCTGCAGCGGTGCCCCAGCTCCAGCAGCTGGCCAGGCCTGTAGCCCACTGTGCTTTACCTCCTCCCCATCTTCAGTGAGGGCAGCAGCAAAAACGCTCTCCTGTTTAGCCTAGACAGAGTAATCCCTGCTCTGGGCCAAGCAAAGCACAAGGTTGTGATCTCCGCACTTAGTTCAGCTTGAGGTCCAAGTGCTTAAAGGTTTTTTTAAAATCTCCAACAAATGTTCAGTTTTCAAGTCATGAGGATGTCTCTTGAGGTGGTTGGTTACCTCTCGAATTCTGGGTATGTAATCTTAATCTTGTGTACCACATACTTTTTTCTCTCTTTTACTCCCATTTCATTCTGTTTTAGAGTTACGCTGGAGGAAATGGAGTGCGGGATGCTGTTCCAGCCTTCTCCAGGTGCACGTGTGTATGCAAAACACACTTCTGCCATGGCAAGAGCAGAGAAAATGCTCCTATGAACTACCTACCAGCAAGGGAATCCTCTGCATGACACTGCCTCTTCCTTTTCCTTGGGCATAATTTCTCACTGCCAGTTTGGAGCACTGTGCGCTCAACCACAGAAAAGAGGACCAAAAAATGCATGCAAAGTGATATACTGCGTGCCACAGCTTTTACTGTCATAAATCGATGCTGTATCAAACAAGGAAATCCTGATACAAAGCAGCAATAAATTGCTAATATTTTTCTTCTTATTGCACAACATTTTATTTTTTTCAAAAAGATCATAAAATACTGCTCCTTCAAAGTTCATTTATTGCTAGACTTTTTATTCTGGTCAGGAATGCAGGTGCTATCAATGTGCCTTCCTTGACGTGCTTTAACACCAATAATCCTGCCCTTAAGCAGAGACGAGGTGCAATGCTGTTCAGGCCACCCAACAACAGGTGAAGATAAACTATTACTGAAGTTCTGTCATGTCAATATTGCAAGGGGACAAAGGTAAAAGATAAGCCCACCATTCAGGAGTAGCCAGGAAAACTTCCAAAGTTTTTCCACTGTTCAGTAAGACCTCTTTTCACACAGCTTTCTGATAAGTGACTGCTTGTACTGAGTGGTGTAACTTGCAAATACCTGTCCTTGGCTTACTTAACTCAAAAAAAGAAGCACTTATTTAAAAAGAAAGTCAAAAAAGTAACTGCTTCTAAGGCTCCTCTCCTCCTCTTGTTTTCAGTCAAACCTATTCCTTATATTGGTGGAAACAACAGCCCAAGAAAAGTCTCTCTCAGTAACTCTATGCTGAGGTTTGTGCCAAAACAGCTTTTCCAACTCCCAGTATTAACTCTACCATGTTCATCAGCTACAGGTTCAGGAACTCCCAGACTACTCTCTTTGCTGCAGATGCGGAAATTCTTGAGAGAACTTACCCACTGCCTGGCTACCTAATATTTTCCTCCAAATTTTCCACCTCTATGCTAGCTTTAGACTACCATAACCACAAACTGCTGAGGACTGATCAAGAAATGTTATGACCTCAGCCAGTGGTACAACATGTATCACATTAGTACCCATTTATCTGAAAAAAGAACTGTCCTTTCATTACTGATCTGAAAATACTATTATCCCCACACCTTTGGTCAATGGCATAGCCCAGGAAGATCAATGGTAAAACATATTTCATCCCCTGAGAACTATGAAATGCCAACTGATAATGAACAGTCTAAAGTTGCATTACCTGTTGCTCTCTTGTGCCTGCAAAAAAACGTAATTTCAGTACGACTGGAGACCAAGGGCAGGAAGAGCTAGAAAAATGCAACAGTGCTAACAGACCTGGAAGAGGCTGAGACTGAATTCAGAGAGCCTAAAATAGTTCACAGACACAGTAACTCCTTGTGCAGGGGGCTGGACCTATAAGAGGTGGGAGCTGATCGGAGGAAAGCCCAATTCTAACAAATTCCAGGAAGGAAATTCCCATTGCCCATCAGAGAGTGCAAGCCAAACGGCCTTAGCCACATCAGGTTTTTCACTCCCTCTCTTGCACAAGTATCTTCACAGCAGGGAATAAATCTAGCCCAAATGACCTGGAGCTGGTAAGTTATTAATTTGTTTTTAATACTGTCTCCCTACTGGGCAGAGGAGCTCTGGCTGCATGTTTCACAGAGGAGCTCACTGCAAGCAGGCAAGGTCTTGCAATATTCCATTTTTAAACAAGTTTATAGTGCTCTGGGGGTATTGTTTTGAGAACTACTGTTTTCTTAACTGAAAGGCAAATAACCTACTGGTTTTGTTCCCATGCTAACACAAGGCTGCTTGACTGACCCACAGAGTTTATCTCACTCTTTTTCATTTCCTGGTGTGTCAAACGCTTTCCCGCAGACCTCAGATTTGAGTCCTGCTGCCTGCCTGGATTAGTTACCCCACACCAATCCAAAGGAAACAATATCCCCAAGCGCCGTACTTCAGTGATGAGAAAGAAGGCAGCAGAGAGAGATCTGCTCTGCCAGGTCTGTTTTTTCCCTGCCCAGGGCTACGCTGTGGCTTGTAGCCATTACAGGAATTAAGCCCAAGCCGCCCTAGCTGTGACACCACTCAATTTGTGCAAGAGGAGCAGACAATTTTGCCAGCCCTGATAAAGGCAAGCCTGGCTCCTGCCTGCTGTGCTGAGGACGAGCTACACGTCAGGAAGCACAGGAGGAGCATCCCTGTTGCCCCAGAGCAGGGATTGCTATTGCCCTTGGGCCGTGCACAGCCCGTGCAGCTCGAGCAGCGGCTCCCTACGGTGTCAGCCCTCAGGTGGGCACCCTTCACTGCTCAGCGTCTCCAGCAGGTCCAGCCTGGCGAGCGTTGCAGTGCCTTGGACTGTCAGCGATCCCTGTGTCCGAACTGCAGATTCAGAGCGATCTGCACAGACTTAGTCACAGACTTATCTGCTGCACTCTAATCTCTTAATCTTAAAGCTAGATGAAGGAAATAAAAGACTAGATGGCCAATCTGAAGCATTGCACAGAAATGCTCATCTTTTGTCAAGTGTTGCCTTGCTCTGAAAATCATACACAAAGAAATAAGCAAAATCAGTTCTTATTTACTAATGTTAAGTATACTGGAGCTGGTGCTGCTGCCAGATATTAGAGGACTGCAGTTATATGAGAAGGTTAATACCACACCAAGGCCCTAATGCCTTTACCTTCTAGGGTCTTCTACTACAGAGAAGGTGAAAACAGAGCACAGTGTGACTTTCAAGGACCTCTGTAAAAACAAAAAGTTATCTGCGTTTTCTGGGAAGGGAGAACTGCAGCACATCTGCCTTTTCTCAGTCCTAAAGCATTCTTGATGAATTGCGGTACAGTAGCCACAGAGAAATTTGTCTGGAAAGAAAGTCTGGGGCTTGTAACGAAAATCTGCAGTTTGAAGTTACAGATTTCCAATGACAGGATACAAACAAATTCCTGATTGATATCAAAGCAGTCCACGTTACCATGCTAACTGATGGGAAAGAATGAACAAACAAAAAAAGAGATAAACAATAGTTATATATTTGGATTTTTCAAATGAACTGTAACTACAAAGGAAACCTGCCCACAAGAAGCAATGTAGTTTTTAAAGCTTGCAGTACATGGAATTTTTCCACACACATACGGGAAAAATTCCTTTCAGAACAAAGAAGCTTATGAAATGCCTCTGGGATTTCTACTTTCCCTTGGCTGCTTCTGCTGCTAGGACAAACCATTTCCCCACTTTCCCCTAACTCAATCCAAGGAGTATCCTGGAAATCTTCAGACAGAGCCAAACTGAACCGATTAGTATGGTAAACAAAAGACAAAAAAATCTCTTAATCTGAGGATGCTGGAGATTATATACAGTTGAATGACTGTAACAGCAAAATCTAAAGCCACGTTTAGTCATTCCTTAAAACACTTCCCCTCTCGCCTCTGTCAAAACCACACAGCACTGCAGACTTTGGAGAAATGCCCTTGGGAAGAGACCTTCCTGCCTGGCCCCAGCTACATGCCCCCCAGCAGCCATCAGCTGGCAGAAATAATAGATGAGACACAAGGAGAAAAGTTTTAGTCATACTTTTCAAAACTGAAATGCAGCAGCTGGCCCACAGCTGACAGCATATTTGCCTAAGAAGCTGGACACATCCACCTTTCAGATTAATTTCTGGGGCAATGATCCTTTAATATCAAATCACCTCTTTGCTAACATATTTTCTGTCATCTAGGAAATACCACAGCTGCTCGGGTTCCTGAAGCATTTTTAACGAATATGAGCGGCGTATCTACAGCCAGGACAGCACAAATCCCTACCTGGCCAGCTCACCATCACAGCACGGTAACAGTGTGCAGCGGGTAGGTAAAACGTACAAGCCCTGAAGGCCCTGAGCACTCACCAACCCAGCCAACAGGCAGGACCGCACAGATGGTTTTCAGTAGGCTTCTTGTAGAAGTGGGATCTAAGAGAGGGTTCAACAACAGATCCCTAAAACAAAGCGCATGATGACTACACGACATCTCAAGGAAAGAGTAAGGAAAGAAAGCAGTGGAAAACCTTAGGAAAAGAAAAGGAAAAAAGAGCCTGCAATTTGTGGGAAGAGGCTGTGGGAGGAACGAGACCTACTTGAGGAAAAGCATCGTTATTTTTATCCAGTGCTTAAGTCTGTCCATGCTGGGAGATCCTAAAGTCCCTTTGCTGTCACCCTCCTCCAACAACTACACCTCCCTGGGGACCCTGGTTAGCTCAGTACGACCACGATGCCAAATCTAGAACTGATCCACAGCCTGTGATCCAGCTGAATAGCTCATAATGCCGCCTCTTGCTTAGAAACATGCTTTCACTTCAAAGAAAATTTACAAAATTACATGGTCATTAGCAAGGACATGCATAATATAATGTGGGACAACAAAAAGCTGCAGCTTCAATCCAAAATGGATTAAGGACTCAAATTCATGTAAGCCATTAGAGCCTTTTATTTAACATACAGAAGATAAGTGCCTTTTAGGATGCTAAGAGATCCATGTCTGAGCTTAAAGTAAATAGAGCAGGCCGAACATTCAGCTGGTACAAATCAGGACAGCCGTCTTGATGTAGAATTACACTAAATTTACAATTTTACACCAGGTGGTGTAAAATAACTTTTTCAGTATTATGGAATGGCTATGCAGTTATTTAAGATGTGACTATTTTATGAGCATGGCATGATTCTGTACAATAAGGAGAGGTTACAGAACCAGATGACAAAACTTTGCATCATGACAGCACTGCTCTAATTCTTGGAAGAAAAAGTGGGAAGACAATAGGAACGAAACCAGTTAAGGATCCATCACATAGCCTTGCCTCTATCAAGTATGTCAGCTCTGACTCATATAGGCTTCAAGCCTTGTTCTGCCAGAGTCTGGGAAGTACCAAAACTAAAGGATATTAAAAAAATTAAAAAGTGATGGTCTTAGGAAAGTGAAGTAGTTTGTGAGTTATGGAGCTTGTACCTCACACCTTTGAATCTTAGGCCTCTCTTCGTCCCTCTCCCTGCCGCTCTCCCTCTGCACTGGTTTTGGCAGAAGGTCCCGACTAGGACTAAAGATCAAACACAAGGGCTGGAAATCTGCTCTGAAGACAGGTTTCATTCCAGTTCACTTTAGCTACACCAGCACCTCTCAAGAGTGGCAATCTGGACCCCCGCTGCCCACGTCTCAGACATGGAGCTTACAGCAAACCTTGGGAGGGGCTTGTTTCTCACCATTAGCTAGAGGGGGAATCTCAATGAGTTTCAAATTAGATACCCAGCTTCCAGACATCCATTTGTAAGTGAGACGAATCCCATGCTATGGGAATGGGAGGGATCTCATGTGAATCTAGTTACCTAAGTATACGTTATACTACTCCCAGACTAGTCCCATAATACTGTATAATACTGTATATACTGTAATACTGTATTCAATAGTATCTAACAGTATTATACTTTTTTTCTCATTTAAATTTGGCTTTTATTTCAGAATAAGTATTTTCTGAATTTCAGGCAAAAATTCTTTAGAGGATATGTTCAAAGATAATCAGGTGCTGAACGTATCCCAAATTTTTCAACTGCTGTAAGTCCCATTTTCTGAACACTTTTCAGAAGAAAACAAGAACCATTGATCGCACTCCCAATAAGTTAAAATAGAATAACAACAGTTTAAACAGGTGCTTACTGGATTACTAAAAGCAAGCTTTAAATGAAACCCTCTTAATGACTGTCAGTAATTTCTGAAGCTCATTGATATCTTTAGGTATCTCACCATGAAAGATGCAATACTTACCCCCTTATAATGGATTATATGACCCTCGACATTCACTTTATAGGTCTCAATACCCAGCTCTTTTGCCAGTCGGAGAATCCGGTTCTGGGTAGGTCCCACATACGATCCACCAACATCTACGTAATTAACTTGACTGTTCTGTCAAAAGAAAGAATACAGGAATCAGAAGCTGTGCAGCAAGCTCCTCAATACAAACATCTAGAAGGAGAAAGAATTATTGCATACTGACTAGCACTGCAACTATATGCACAGGAAAAAATGTGTACTGACTGACTTAAAAGTAGGCAGTATTGAGCTCTATAATGACAGACACACAGAGATCGCAGTGTCTTCACTCTGTCACGCACATGTGTGCAATGGGGGTTAACTCTTGTTTAAATATAACTGTAGTTTTCCATATTGGCTTTTTAGTCTCGCAGAAGACATGAGAATATGAAGAAATATCCAACCAAATCCTTACTTTGGTTAAGTCTAACCCCACTTTTTCAGAATTCATGTTACTTTTCTTGTTGTTGCAAAACATTTCTCAAGTTGAAACCATCTCCATCACCAAAGCTTGTTTTCTCTCTGTAGATATCTGCTTAGACTTAATGCTGTAGATGCTGAGTACTGCACTGCAGTATTCAAGCACAGTAATCTCCCTTCCTGCATGGCACACCTCGGCTGTAGCCCGGTGCGCTCTGGCTAGCAGCCCCCAGCCACGCCTGCCACCGAAGGTGCTCCGCACACCGCTCAGACCAGCGTTGTGCTTACTCAGGAAGCAAAAAGAAAGCAAAAAGTTTCAGGGACGCATACTATTGTAAGCAGGCTGATTTCCCAAGACAGTAACTCTGTTTAGCACTGTTCATAGTGAGCATTTTAAGCTAGGCATTCTCAGTGTCACAGAAGGATGGTGTTTACGCTTCATGTTTCACGTACAATGATTTCTGCTGAAACACCACTGTTTATCTCTGGTTTGCCAGCAATGGCATCTGACAATTTAAACCTCCCTTACTTCCAGGGTGGGAAGCAGAGGTAATGTCTGTATTACATTACCTTGTGCCACACGTAACTCATCATTTCTTTCATTTTATTTTTAATGGCAATCAAGATGCAGTCCATTTTTAGAAGCAGGAGTGTTACTTCGGATAATTTTACACCATGTTAAAATGTATGTCTGAGCTGTAATGATGTTTGGTCCTGCTCAGGCTGCTTCTTTTCAGGTTCTTAGTTATCACGCCTGTTACACTATGCAAAGTGCGATGGGAATGAGAGGAAATGCTTTGACACTCACGGTCTCAAATGATAGTTTCCCTCTGTAATATTAAAAGGCAGAGCAGATCCTGCTATGGACAAAGGGTATGGACTATGCAGGTGGAATTAAATTACCTTAATACGGATGTTTAACACCATTTTAGACAGCCCAAGGTATCCAAGACTTCTGTGCAAGGCTGACAAATTTGACTCATGACCCATGGAAGACCTGCAGCTGGAGGCCAGGCAAGGTATCCTAAGGCAGCTAAAATGGCACTACATACTTCTCGTTAGGCACCTAAATCCCATTTGATGGCTCTCAGAGTTGCTTCCAGACCAATTTTAAAGCACCTCCTGTCAAGAGAGGCCCACTGACATATATTGCAATGTAACCTGTCCAAACAGAGCTCTATTACTTGACAAAAGTGATGGCAACTTGAGACACCTGTCTTCTTTGGGAACTCTACTCCCCCTCTTTCCCCTGGCTAATGATGTCAAACCCAACAGAATCACAGAATGGTTGAGGTCAGAAGGGACCTCTGGAGGTCATCTGGTCCTACCGCTCCTGCTCTAGTAAGGTCACCTAGAGTCAGTTGCCCAGGACCACCTCCAGACAGCTTTTGAATATGTCCAAGGAGGGAGACACCACAGCCTCCCTGGGCAACCTGTGCCAGTGCTCAGTCACCTTCACAGTGCAGAAGTGTTTCCTAATGTTCAGGTGGTTCGAACCTCCTGTGTTCTAGTTTTTGCCTATTGCCTCTTGTCCTGCCAGTGGGCACCACTGAAAAGGGACTGCCTCCATCCTCTTGGCACCTTCCTTCCCTCCCTTCTATACACTGATGAGAACCCCCCTCAGCCTTCTCTTCTCCACGCTAAACAGCCCCAGCTCTCTCAGCCTTCCCTCATAGGAGAGACGCTCCAGTCTCTTCGTCATCCAGATCAGTGATGAAGATGTTGAACAGGATCAGACCCAGTATTGACCCCTGCGGTACACCACAAGTTACTGGTCTCCAATTGTACCACTGATCACCATCCTCTGGACCAGGCTGTTCAGTCAGTTTTCCATCCATATCACTGTCTGCTCAACCAGCCCATACTTCATCAGCTTCTCTATGAGGATCTTACGGGAGACAGTGTTGAATTACTGAAGTCTAGGTAGACAATATCCACTGTTCTTCCCTCATCTACCAAGCCAGTCATTTCATCATAGAAGGTTATCAGGCTGGTCAAGCATGACTTCCTCTTGGTGAATTCATGCTGCCTGATGACTTCCTTGTCTTTCATATGCCTGGAAATGGTGTCCAGGATTAGTTACTCTATTACCTTCCCAGGGACTGAGTTGAGGCTGACCGGCCTGTAGTTCCCTGCATCCTCCATGTTGCCCTCCTTGAAGACAGGAGTGACATTTGCCACGTCATAGACCAGCACGAGTGGGAGTCGAGCATCTCATGAAGCACTTACCCTGATAGTGAATGTCCTTCCTCCAACCCTGTTCCGTGCCTCAAGAACCACCACGCTGACCCCAGACTCAGACAGCAATTTGGCGGCCGACAAACCTGCCAGAAAAAGAGAAAGTGCTTTAAAGCAAGTGGCAGCAGTCAGCCACATTAATGGTCAAAAACTGAACTAAAGCTTCAAGGTCAGAGATTTCAACACTGTTTTCAAAAATTCCTGAGAGAAGTCAGAAGCTTTTCATGGTGTCTTGACCACAGAAATCACGTCGCTGCTGCTCAGTTGCATGTTAGAACCATCTCCATAAGTAGCATTCAGAGACTGACGTTTCCTACTTCAGGTTAGCATTTTGGCATTTTAAAACCAGTAAAATCTCAGTTATTAAGGGACACACATCTTACTCTTCATTTGTGCTGTGCATAGAGAGGTAGAACCCAGCTTGTGGGGCTTGCAACGTTGCAGTGATAGAAATAATAATATACTAAATAGGCATGTTCCAGCAAGGTAGGCTTCCAACTTCTTCTCTCACTCATCAACTCTCCACTCTATTGCTATCCGTTGTCCTTATTCACATGCAGAAAGAAAGTCTGCTTCACTGTCACGATTCATTTTAAGCAATGGAGTTTGACCACGGTGATCAAACAGGCTGTATGTAGATACTTTATAAAAGGAATTATGGTCTCAGAAAAAATCATCTAATTATGGGACTTTGTGATGGAGGCACTAGAGACAACTGAAAACTCAATAGGACAGGAGTCCTCTTTGCTTTTGACAAATGCGAGCTGAAATTGTAAAAAGCAATCATGAGTTTGTGAAATCAGATTATCCCATTGCCCTGCAGGCCAATTTGGCACTGAGGCATTGTTTCCTTGGAGTTGTTTCCCCTCCTTAAGTATACAAAAGCCAGCCTTATTGATCAGAACTTCCAAGATACCCTGCAGTAAGGAATAACTATTATATTCATGTTTATTACACTACCTCAAAATGTGATTAAAAGCAACTGTTCATGAGCCTACAAAGAATGCACATCTGAAAAGACCAGAGGAGAGGAATTGTTCTGGGCAGCATTAAGTGTACTCGTTTATTCTGAGGCTAATACAGAATAGCCCACAAACTTATGTGCACAAAATCTTTTAATGGGGAAGTGGAACACCATTCAATGGAAACCAGAACTGAGGAAGTTCAAATGTCTTACATTGACAAAAATTATATATATATATGATTTCCATACTCATCTAAAAATAACTTTACATCCTTGTACCATATTCTTTAGGTTGCTGCTGAAGCAGAAGTATACTTAATTCTTCCATCTATTTAATATTCTGATTTTTAAAAATACAAGCCATTTGTCAGTGGAGTGAACATGTTATAAATTTATTTCATTTCTTTCAGTAGTTTTTGATAATTTTTTTCCTGCATGAAAGTCTATAGAGAACATTTTACAATTTTTTTATAGTTAATTCTTTATTCCTTTCAGTGATGGTATTCTCTTCTTCCTCAAGATAAACATAGAAGACACAAGTCTACAATGTCGGAAACACAAACTGCAGTATTTTCTTACAAATATTTGTATTTTTTATATGAGGAAAAATTATTTTCCAAAATATACAGTGGTTTTTGACAACAAAAAAGTGGATTTCCTACATATATTAAATAAAAGGTTGAATTTCTCTATCCTGCATAAATACCACTGGACACACAGGCACGAGTGGGTAATTCTTTTGTAAGTAAGTTTACTGTTGCTATACAAGTCTTGAAAAAAATGCACAGTGCATTCTCGTGCTACCCTATGGAACATGAGGCAGTGAAAAATCTGGCCTAGGTATGAGAAAAAAATTTGTATGCAAATCCTCAGTGCCTAAGACGATCATAATTTCATGCTGTATACGATAGCTATACTCATGCCACAGCTGTTTAGGAAGAATAATCGTTGCACTGGACTGGGTTGGAAGTTAAGCTTACTACTGGTTATAGCTTAATTGTATGATCTATCCAAATAAAAGACTGCTAAAGGATGAAGAACATGTGGTAATGTGACTGAGGTTCTCTAACCTGTTTGCTTGTTAAACTGTACTTCTTGCATTCCAGCCTACAGGTTTTTAGTTTCATTATTGTTAACCCAAGTGTCACCTTAGACATTGATCCCCCCTCCAAAAAAAAAAGGGCTTCAGAGCTACATAGACCGGGAAAGGGCAAGAGATACACTGGGACAGCGACAGCTTTCTGGCAACTGGGAGAGGGCCCGACTCAGAAATAAAAACAATGCAAAATATGTTGATTAGAGATTGTTACTACATATTTATTTGTTTAAAGCATGGAAACAATTTTCTTTCAAAATGGAGGACTAGCCACAACACCCACACAACGGGGTATCTCTATGTAGCTGTCTGTTGAACCCAACAATTTAGCTCCATTCTGGTGCGACCAGATACAGGTGCTTCCACAGGTATGTCTTAAGCATCCCACAGGTCATGAAGCCAACGTGCTTTTGATACACAATTAACCTCTAAATAGATTGCATATTTTCCCTTTATCTTCTCCATAACTTGGATTTTCAAGACTTTTGGCGCTGTTCCAGTACCCTGTACAGGACCGGACACCAGAGAGCGACCACTTATTTCCGTTTGATCGATGGGGTGAGAATGAGAGAGAGGAAGGAACGAGACCTTTTCCCTTCCAGCTCCTTGCCCCACCTCTGCCTGCTCAGCGCCCCTCAGGCCGCACGGAGCTCGCCTCTCACCTACCTCCTCTCCAACATCTCTGCTACTTCCCCAGAGGACATCGCGCACCTTCCAGGAGCTGCCAAGGGGGAGGGCAGGGCCTTCATAACACAAGGGCCTCCTGCAAGGCGAGCACTGCTCTGAAGCCATGGCTCTCCCCAACACGTGGCCTCCAACAACAGCCACAATGTCCTGGGATATTGTGGATATCCACAGTGTCCTGTGAGCACACCATACCGGGCCAAACCGAGCACTGGGCTGTGACCTCTCAGGCCACAGCCAAGACTCAGGCGAGGTATTTTAAAACACACCTGCGTATGCCTGTATGACTGCAGCACAGACATGCCTGTCACAGCCAAGGCCGCTGCTGTGCCCCATTGCTGCCTCCACCTCCCCCGAATGTAGCCTAGCGATAAAGCTGCAAATCACCCCAAATCACTGGCCGCGCTCCTTCCAGATACCACTCTCATTCTATGAATTAGAAATATACTACTTGCCTTAGAAAGATGAAAGGAGCCTGCCAAAACCATGTCTCATTTGAAGTATCTGGCTGTAGAAATTCACTTCTTATTAGATGAGAATAAACAAGGTAAGGTGACTTATACATCCTCCACAAGGGTTTCTATGGCAATCTTGCAACAAGCTCCCCCCCGTCTGAAGACACCGTGCAGAAAAGCTCTATTCCTATTGATTTTGCAGTGCTATTAAGGGCTCAGAATTGCTGCTGCCACAGATCATACTGCCGCTGCTTTCATTTCAGAAAATTGCCATAATCCTATCAAGCAAAGCCGTTTCAAGTGCATCAAAACACTGGATATACAGTTTAAAAAAACAAAAGCAAGTAAGATGAATTTATGCCAATCTGCAGACTACAAGACATACACCATGGCTGAAAGATAGAGATGCTGAACAATAGTGAATTTTGTATGTAGCCTGGTGGAAAACACAACAAAGCATGTCTCTACCTCATAGGAGAGAAAGGTTCAACTCTACAGGTAGTGCACAAGACTGGGACTTAGGAGACCTGAGCTTGATTCCCAGCTGAGCTCGCAATGTGGGAAATATTTCCCTGTTTTGGTGGGAAGCGTTCATAAGGGTAGCGTTTATGAGAATAATTCCAAGTTGCCTCAATACTGGGGTTGATAGAGGGCATATGAGCAGATAGGAGTTCTGTAGCGCAAATTGTGGGAGTTTTTAAAAATTTACTTTATTGGAAATGTGATAGTAGTCTTGCTTCTCAAAATCTAGGCTCTGTAAATCCACATCATCAAACAGATTCACTGATACACCATGATCAGAAGCAAAAATCACCAGCATCTTTCCCAGAGACAGCACTTCTGACGTGATGTATGCTGAACATCTCCAAAACATGCAAGGGCAGTGAAGGGGAGTAATGGCAGCCTGATACCATTAACGTTTTAACCTTTCAGCCTTTCAAACTGAGGCCACTATGTATGTGCCATACTGAGCACACCAAAACAAAGGCAGAGCAAGTTACCTGATACTATTGAAAAGGTAACTGTCTGCTGGTTTTCTAGATTCACTGTTTACCTACTTGCTAGCTTCTTTGACAAAGTGCATTTGCCTTTTATGGATCCGCTACCAGGCTGAAAGTTTACCAAAACCAACCTAATGCAACATTCCTTCATAAAATCCTTGTTAATCCTCCCTACTGTATACGGAGTGGGATAATTACATTGTGTGAAAGACGACTAACCCATTACTGTAGCGCTCTAGCAGCCTTTAATTGAGTAACATACAGAAAAAAATCTTTCTCAAAAATCTCTACTTTTTTCTAATCTTAAGCAGGGGGATAATTTTAAAACTTTGTTGCTCATTATTCTAATATACATCAGTAAAGTAAGACAATTGCCAATATAACCTCATTAAAGTTCCACTGTAACGGCAGGCTAATGCTGGGATTATTTTTACTATTTCACTGATGAAAACCCTAAATTTTTCCAAAGACAATACAGTAATTAAATCTGGCAATGGCCACCTTAGAATCAGCTATCATTATTTATCTAGAAGTCTCTTTGCCAAGTAAATATGAACCTGTCAATAAGAGATGCAAAACATTTCTGCCATGACTGTAGGGTAAAATCTCTCTTCCTCACCTCTTTCTTCTCCTTCTCCCCCCTCCCTGATTTTCTTTTCATTGGAATTTTTGTGCACACCATGGTATTTAAAGAAGTCTAAAAATATAGTTTAAATGTACTCAGTTACATCAGACTGACCAGAGTAATCACTAATGGGCAACAACATATAGAAGGCTGAGAATAAAAGAACAGTTTTCTTTCACAGACTAAGGATTTGAAGATTTAAAATTGCCACTGAAAATAAAAAAAAAGGTATTACTTAAACTACAGCCCCTTACATTTGCACAAAACAGCAAGAATACACAGTGCAGATCACAAGCCTACATACATTTCTTCTTCAGTATTGCCTAATACCGTAACATCACTAACTTTCTGTTTGTCAGAAACTATATTTTATCTTTCCATATGTTCTTTCACAATCCTTGTTGTAGAATACTTGACACTGGGGATAAGGTTGTGTTTATTTATTTTGTCATTTTCAGGTAAATGTTTTTCATTTCTTTTTCATCAATTCTTTTTTCCCCTTTAGCAAAAATAATCCAGTTGATTCAGCAAAGATTTCAACCAAAAGAGAGTATTTTCTATTACAGAGTACATTGTCCAAGTGAGACCAAGCCACTCTGACTGGTTTCAATGGTGCTACTGTCTAAACACTCTCAACAGATGGAAGCCTTGTTCTGAAGGGTACAAAGACAGTTTCTCATGGACAGTGTTAACAGAAACACAGTGGGCAGGAAGAGGGAATTGTATCCCAAGGATGAATCCACTCCTCCGTACACACCCACTGGGATTTTCACGTCCAAAGCCCATTGCAGTAAACATCTCTTCCCCAGAATAACACCCTCCCACCAAAACAAAGGCAGAAAAAGTTAACTGGTATAAGCATGGGGTTAGAAATCATACAATTGCCTAGATTGGAAAAGACCTGTAAGATCATCTAGTCCAATTGTTAACCTAGCACTGACAAGTGCCCCACTAAACCATGTCCCTCAATGCAGCATCCTCCTTCCCCTTACATATTAAAATGAGTAGCACCAGTTAAGATGATGGTTTGATACCGTCTAGTTAATGGAAACATCTAAGATAATTATGCACATTTTCTAACTATTGATAATTGTTTTGGTCAGCATGCAGAATAAATTCCTGTTAGCTAAACGGTGTTCTTCAACTAATGAGTATGTGAAAAAATGTTGCTGCTAAACTATGATCAATGTCATTGCCACAAATATCAAGAATATCAGCATTGGTATTCCCAGGGAAGACATAATGCCTGTCCCATGCCCGCTTTTGTTATGTTAGGATATTTAGAGATCTGTCCTAACTACTTGGCTATTTCTTTTGCTCGCTGGAGTAAATGACATTCTTAAGACTTCAGACCTACCTAGCTAACAGGAATACTGTTTCCTACCTTTCAACACCTCTCACCTAAGCCTGAGGCATGGTGCAAAATCTACTCTTCAAGGACAAACCATAGGTTTACAATGCTCTTAGGAGCTCTGAATTTGCTAACCTATGAATCATGCTGGTGTACATTTTGTTTTTGCCAGAAACAAACCTGACACATTCTTCATTTAGGAGCAGAACCAGCTGTGACTACTCAGGGTTAGACAGTGTTTATAAATGATGCATTTACCATAGAGAACCACAGGAAGAGTATGATGAATGATGAAGAAAATAATAGTATTTCTTCATCTGGTTATATAATGAACACATCACAACCATATTTTGGCCAAAACTAAATATCCAGCGCTGAGCATAAAATAAAGGAGTGTCTTAACCAACACCCATGGCCCACATCGTAAGGTTTTGCATCTTTAGTAGCAAAACATTAGAACACATTACGAAGAAGGAGGCAAATGGAAACTGATTTTTCTGCTTATTTGCAAGTATTGTATAAAACAGCCATTACACTGTACATGGGGGTCTGATAGTTTTGTTCCTGCTGTAAATTTTTCTCATAATGACAGTCAGATTGCTACCAGTACATGGGGAACTGAGAGCTCTGTGAAACATTGCTATTTATTTCTGCATCTCAAAAAATGGCCTCTAGGGATCTCTGGTACCAAGTGACAATATTATCACTGATTATCAGCCTTCCTGTGGATCCAGAAAGAAAGTGGGAAGCAACTGGGTAGCTAGAGCCCAGCACAGGGCAAATGTAAACAGATAAGCACAGGATACCTTTTAGGAACCAGCTATGGCATTCCTACAGGTCAAATTCTTGGTAAATTTAGAAGTAACATTAGAAAAAAAAATCTACTGAAAACTACTCCAGATTTACACAGGTAGGACTGATTATATCTTCTACCAGTAACTGTGTATTTGACAGTTTATCTGACACTACCACCCACCAGCAGCTTGGCACGCTGTCAAAACAAACAGAGCAGTATACAACGTAAGTTGTGCTGCCATTACAGCAAGCAAGGAAAATCTGCATTTCCTCATTATTCAGTCTTTCACTCAGAGACCACAGCCAGCGCGTAGGTAGCTCAAGTGGTAAGGCTGTCGATCACGCACCGTGGAGCAGGAGATGCCAACACATAGTGCTCTTCCGTGGAGAGAGAAAAAAAAAGTCTTAATAGTATCATATGTTTTATTTCAATATAAAGACTAATTACTATTATTTTTACATCCCAGCTTCTCTTACAATTTGTGGCCCTTGGACTCCTCCATAAGTGCAATAGAAAACAGTGCTGTTTCCTGCATGCGGCTGGCAAATCTAAGCATCCGTTTTGTTGAGCCATGAGATCTCCTTGTTTCTAGCTAAGAACAAACATGTTTTTGTGTGGAAATGAGAACTATCCATGTCACAGAATGATAATCTTCAGTGTAAGTTTCAATTATGGCTGTGTTTCCCTTGCGCTTTGTGCTTGTAACATGATGTGCTGAAATTTCTTCCAAAAGATATTTGCATACAAGTCTTCTTGGACTTGTCTCCTTCTGGACATACTTCTCCCTATCTGATGCATCTCTGGTTTCCATTATGCAGACAAACATTCTTAATTCTCCATGCCTTCTTTTGATAAACTTGGCTTCCAATGTCCGAAATTCACATGTAAGGTCAGGCTGGCACACAAATATACCCCACACTTCCTGCTGAAAAAAGTTAGAGTATTTTGCTTACACTCTTTTTTTTGCCAAATTTTGAACTATTTAAGCTTGAATTTTCAGGGTGTGTTTTTCAGGCTGATTCTTTTTTGCTGGAAAATCTTGGTCAAAATTGGCTGGCTATTTCTAAATCTCTACGAAACAAACATTCTGTGATTTTGAAAACTCATGGCATTTTTTAATTCCTATTTTGGAAGTTCTAGCAGCAAGCTGAAATTTGGCAAGGAGGTAGCCCTTGAGTCAACATAGCACGTTTTGTTATCTATGTGAAAATATGTCCCAATAAGGTCAGTTAGAAAGTCTTGAGGAATTACAGGTCACGCGTAGGCGGCAGCCATTTTCTAGATCTGACATGCTGAAATATCTGCGGTTTCTGTCAAAAATCTCCAAGCACTGAATGCTGTCCAGTCGTTAACGAGCAGTCCCCAAGGAGTGACTGAGCATCCCGGACCTTCTGACAACCCATCTCCTACCTCCAAGCACTTGTGCATGCTGCGTCCTAGGGCTATGGCGTCAAAATCTGAATTTCCCTGTAACTGCAGCCTCAGTTTGCAGAGCAGGTAACGGAGCTGGTATGGGGACAAGTGTCAGGACAGGTATGGCAGTGACTTGCTGCATAAGAGGGACAACTTCTGGAAGCCGTCAATACAGTTGTTAGTCCACACAGAGGATGACAATCTCCTCGTCCTCAACTAGTGTAGCCCCTTAACCCAAACAGCAGAGGACTCTGATGGGATGTCAGGGTTATGATTCTGTCGATTAATCAGACACGCAGCCATGGCACGTCTTGTGCTGTCAGCTTGCTGTGTTTAACAAATGAGGGAATTACATAGCCTACACCAAAATGCACAAGCAAAAGGTTAAAATCAATTCAAACCAGAACACCTTCTTCAGTTCAGTAGAAAACCCTGTAAATAGAAAACGGGAGCAATATTTAAGGCATATAAATAAGAACTCCCTGTGGGTACAGGGAAAGTCTTTAACTTCAGGCCTCAGTTTATTTAATATGCTTGCGTATAAAATCTTATAATTAATATCAACTGTATTATGGGGGACATTATCCATTAAGAATGATACAAACATATGCCTGGGGCCTTTCCAGGCCATGATCCACATTTTTAACATGCACGCCCATGTGAAAAAAGGAATCTAGCCCAAGCTCTGCAGCTCCCTCTCTGTAGGGGTCCAAATGTACTTGCTGGTGCAGTCTGGACAGTTTGACACGATTCCATGGGGCACAGCAGGAACATCTCAGCGGTAGAGGCCACCAGAGCTGACTTCTTCCAAGGGCTTCCCCACTGTGAAACACTCTTTGCAGAAGCTCCCTCCATCCCTAGATTGCAGCTTCCTACAGGCAGAGTCGATTCTGTGTCCCTGTGAATGGCCACGTACAGACGTGTGCATACGGAGGCCAGGAGCACGGATGAGGGGAGCGTGTTAGGTTGTACAGAAATTGGCTCTCAAGTCCATGCTTCACTTTGAGGCACAGATAACTCCAGAGGCAAGAGTCAGGATTTGAGCTTCATTTTGCAAATACTGCGCAAATATTTTAAAAAGCCAAAATCTCACTGCTGGGAAGCTCACACTTAATATAACAAGCAGCTTGCTTCTATCTGATACGCATTTAATGTATTTCTAGTAAAGAACTAGTTTACCCCAAAGTTTCCCATCCTTTCTTGCAAGCATCAGGTAATGTCTATTTAAAATACAGCAGAAGGAGAGAAGACAGTAATCTTACCAGATGAGGCAACTGCAACTATATCTTAAGAGAAATAATCAGCAGCAAGTCAAGACTGGAGTCAGAGAGGTTGAGGGGAAACCCTGCCCATACTGGAGCATGTTTTACTATTTATCTCACCAGAACCAAAATTCTAGATACAGATTACTTTTTTTAAGAAAGCGGCACTATCTATCCTCTTACAGAACTGAGGTGTAGCTATATTGGCACAGGAATGGTAGCGACAGAGAAGCTGTGTGAAAAGCAAAACAAACCAGGAGCTGATAGGAATTATAGTGCCCAGCTATGAATGGTATTGTATATTAAAGATGGATTAACTATGAAATAAGGCATTTATTTTCCATTTTTCTAAGGCTGCTTTCTTAAAAGGGTGCCTGCTCTAATTCATAACGGATAAACACCAATTTCTACGCCACTGGCATGACATAAGGGTTACAATTGGCAAAAAAAATGTTCCTGTACCCCAAGAGTGCTGCGATGTTTATTTGTCTTCCTAATGTCACTGACAAATTTTCAGGGACTGTAACGCCTTCAAATTTCCTGCTTGGCTCCATTTCAGACTCCACGCCAGGCTTTAATCCAAGGCATAAGTGTTCCGTAGTAACTTACTGGTTCTTGTACTAGTGAGACAAGATACCACTTAGAAATGCTCGATGCTTTTTCCAAAACACTGCTACAGGTTGGAAAGCCAGAGGAGCAAGGTACCCTCAAGAGAAAAAGAGCTTCTCAGAGCCCTAAAAACCATACTAAGATCACGTCGCCATCAGCCGCACACAGTACAGGGGGTAATTGCTTAAGGGCACTCTGTGCATTACAGCAACCTTAAGGATGAAGACTGAACGACTCTTGCTAGCAGGAAAATACCCAGGCATGTGGTAAAACTCAAAAGCAAGCAAAACTAGGTCCAAACTCTTTCTTTCTGTTCAGCGATACTACAGATTATTTACATAACTGCATTGCCACAAATGATTGTTTAAGCAATTACTGTTGTTTTAGCAAATGAAATAAGGTAATTAAGTAAACAATTTGCTGTTTCATGCATTAATTCACTGCCGATTAAAGAAAGGAAAGCCTCTGACTCCTCCTCAGCTCTAATAAGAACTAATTTTACTTACAGCAATAATGGTTGTCGTAACACTGAAGTCACTCAGTCACACAACTCACCTTTTCTGAACCACTAGTGAAGTAAAGACTCCCTGAAAACTAAAACTTGGCCAAAGCTGCTAACACAGTATTTATCTGATGGACAAGCCAAATACCGATTTTCTCCAACATGGCAACATTCTCATCTTAGGTACCATCAGGTGCCACAAGACGAATTACTTTTTTTTTTTTTTAAGCATGAAGATCAGGGGCCACAATGCCCTCGCTAGTGTTAAAGTAGATCTGAAGAGCATTTTGGGAAGCATTTCCTGGTAAAGTGTGAAGAGTCCACCGCATGGGTGGCGTTTGGCTGTCTGTAGCACAGCTCTTCTCATAGTAACAACATCCAACCTGTTTTTACAGATATTCCCAGGTGTCTTTCTGCAGTATTTATCAAAAGAATATATTTATCGAAAGAACTGCCAGCACCGCAAGAGCAACCTGAAAAACCACAACTTCGAAACACCGTCCTTCTCAGGACGTGAAAATCCCAGCCTCTGTCCCTGCTTCTCCTGCACCTGCGGGCATTATAAAGTCAGTTTTCCTACGGACTCTCTTCTGATGAGCACGAAGTACAACCCAACGCAAAAAAAGAAGCAAATACGTCCGAAAATATCGCCCTGGATAATTTTTCCCTTTTATTTCCCCACCCCACCCCCAAGTGCATCTGAAGCCCCTGGAGACCTGACACCCTCGTTAACCATCGCCCAAGCCTTAAGCCCAGCCGTGGGGACCCGCCGCTCCCAGGCCCCGCCCCGCCCAGCCGGGAGCACCCCGGCCCCGAGCACCGGTGCCCCCCGCCGTCCCCCGCCGCCGGACGGCCTCTGGGACCGCTCCCGGGCTGATGCCCCGGCAAAGGCCGGCGGAGGCGCGGTGGCCGCGCCGCCCTCCGGACCCACCTGAGATGCCGCCCCCGACCACGACCACGTCGTATTTCTCGGCCATGGCGCTGCCCCCCGTCCCGGCCGCTCTCTCCATCCCGCCCTCCCGCGACGGCGACGGCGACGGCGACGGCGGCAGCGGCGGCTCCCACCCGGCTCTGGCGGGCGGGCGGACGGACAGCGCGGCGCCGTCCCGCCCGCCCCGGACCCGCCCCTGGGCGGGTCCCGCACCGCCTCCACCAATGGGCGCCGTTCAGGGGTGGGGTCTCACCTAGCCACGCCTCCCCGGTACTCGCCCGCCGCCCGGGCCCGGCCCGGCCCGACGGGGCGGTGCGAGGCCGCGGCGGGGCGGGAGGGGGGAGGGGGCCGCCCGGGGGAAACCGCCGCCAAACGCTGCCTCCGAGCGCAGGGTTTTTGCCTGGACCCGGCTCGGTACGGGCTCGGTTTCGCACCAGCCCGTGCCGGGTGCACGGAAAGGGCTGGAGGCAGATTGGGCGACGGCGTGCCTGTGGGAGGATGCAGGAGCTCCAGCAGCCTGCACTCGCCAACCTCTTTTTATTTACTAAAGCTGAGGAGGTGTGCTAGCAGTGAGTGTGGGAGCGGAGGAGATCCGTGGAGCTAGTGTCACAGGTTGGAGCAGTATACAAGCCTCCCCTTGTGCTAGAATCAAACTGCACCCGGTCCATGAGGCAGGGAATGAAGGGTTAACCTTTGTGCGAAAGTAGCTTCCCAAAGACGATGCTTGAAATAATAACTGGTTGCCAAAATACCAATTTTGTTTGTACTTAGCTACTATTACTGCTCTGAAATACATGATGGTTGTCATTTTTCCGTGCATTTTACAGCTTGTACAATTTTTATCGCCAAAGTGTAAATGTCATCTCTGTGAAGCCAAGTTGAAAAAAATAGAGAGCCTGTCCATCCCTTTCCAAGTAAGCACAGAAGACCTTTACAATTCACATAATTACGGAAAATTCTAGTGCCACTTCATGTTAAATATTGATACAAGTTCTGAGAGCTGCCAATTTTGCAATCATATTGCATACCTGGGTATGACCAAAGGGTTGAATGAGAGTGCAATACTACACAGTCAGTGTCCTCGGAAATGTCTTGGCTTTCTTACAGTGGGAAAAATCAGGACTCTTGGTTTGTGCTAATTGTGCCAAATGAGCAACTCACGGATCTGTTGGAGCGGGTCCAGAGGAGGGCCACTAAGATGATCAGAGGGCTGGAGCACCTCTCCTATGAGGGCAGGCTGAGAGAGTTGGGGTTGTTCAGCCTGGAGAAGAGAAGGCTCCGGGGAGAGCTTACAGCAGCCTTCCAGTACCTAATGGGAGCCTGTAAGAAAGACAGGGACAAACCTTTTAGCAGGGTCTGTTGCAATAGGACAAGACGTAATGATTTTAAACCAAATGAGGGTAGATTTAGACTAGATATAAGGAAGAAGTTCTTCACTGTGAGGGTGGTGAAACACTGGCGGAACAGGTTGCCCAGAGAGGTGGTAGAAGCCCCATCCCCAGAAACATTCAAGGCCAGGCTGGACGGGGCTCTGAGCAACCTGATCGAGTTGAAGGTGTCCCTGCTCACGGCAGGGGGGGTTGGACTAGATGGCCTTTAAAGGTCGCTTCCAACCCAAACCATTCTATGATTCTATGACAGCAGTGACTGAATGCATAAACATCTATGACATCACTAAGCAACAATATGAAAGACAGAATAATGGATCTTCCTCAAAAATAAAAACAGGTACTTAAAAAAGTAATGTATATGTGCAGTGCTAATGATGTACTAGCTGCAGACACAGAAGTGCCAGGTGCTTTAGCAAATAAGAACAAGATCCCTACTGCTCTGAGAGATCGTCTACTGACACTGAAGCTCGTTATCACTGAGATTTTTGCTGCTTACACACCAGAGAGCAGAAAGGGGACAGTCCAAGACTGTGAGAGTGATATGTATTCTGAAACAGAAAATGCAATATACCAACAGCCATTTGTGCTTACTGGGGAAAAAAGTCTTTGGTTCTTCAGGGTGATAAGGATACTCACTCCCACAGCTCTGCTGGCCCCAGTGAGCAAGTCACAAGGAATATGATGAAGATAAAACTTCACCAAGCAGCACCTCCCTCATAATCCAGAAGCCAGATTTGGAGGAAAACAACAAAAACATCCTCTGTGATAATGACAGGAAACTTGTGTGTATCTAGATAACTTGCTGATAGATAAGCTTGCCAAAAAATCTCTAGTGCTAAAAGGAGCTGCAACAGGCTTGTTAAAGAGCAATGGAGATTGAAGTGGTTTTACCTAGAACAGCTCTAACGGTGAGACATGATATCAAAGTGTGAATTGTAAACATTGTGGTTGCCTCAGCCCTTGGACTAAAGACCAAAAATATGTCTAAGGGCCTGTCAAGGATTATCTCGGGCATTGGCAGCCTCTGGGGAAGAAATGGTGGTCAGAACCACGTAACCGCTAAGCCCTTAGCATCTGTATGATACAAATAAGAGACCTTAAATTCTACCTCAACTCACATAGAAATGCAGACATCTAGGATTTGGAAAAAAAAACCCCATGGAGATGCTGAAGCTTTGCTTGAGAACAACAGGATGAACCCATTGGGAGATTATCAAGGAGATCTTGTCAGCCTCTCATCTGGGTCCGTCAGGGTTTGCTTGAGGGCTTGCTGAAAATGCAAGAAGCAGGGAAGGAAGGAGGTGATGTGTCATACTGAGGGTGATCCTCCTTTCCCAAACGTTATGACCACGTTTTCAAAATGAAATTTGAAATGTGTTCAGAAATCAACAGAAAATAAAGGGATGGCAAACTTTACAGTAAAAAAAAATTTATTCCAAGCAGGTAAAATTTTATTTGGAAAGAAGTTAACTGTTGCTCAGAACAGAGAGTTGAATAACAAAGAAATGCATGCTAATGGGCCCTATTCCTTATGCACTACAAAAAAACCAGGGGGCAATGCTGAAGGCTGAACATGGGAAGTTACTGTTGCTGAAACCATTTCCTAGCACTCTGTCTAGTTGATTTATGTCTGCTTCGGTGAATGAGTTGTAGTAATAATTTGCTGAGCTTGCAGAATGTGTGCGATTGTTACTGTGAAGTTACAGAAAGTCACAGGACTGACATAGAATTTCATATTTAGCAGGAAGAAAACACTGAAAGTTGCAGAGAAATGCAGTGGAACATCCAGAGCAATGCTTTCAGTTGAGATCACAGCTGTGTCATAACAATAAAAATTGTCAGGCAGCCCCACAAATGGGCAAAAATGCATCAATTTCTTGATCAAAGAAGACGAAGAAAAATATCCAAAGGTAAGTGCCATCACCAAGTTCTTTATTGTACTACAAGTGTTTTGCTTTCAGTTTTGCCAGTTACTGATGTGAGGAAGTCAAACTTCTCAGGTCATGTCATCTGTACTCACAGTTATGTGTTATTTTATGTCTGCTCAGTACCCCAAATGATGAGTAAAATCAGTCATAATCACTGTGGAAGACACAGATGTTTTGCATGCCTTCCCAATTTCACTGTTACATATTTTGCCAATGCATCTGAAAATGGGAACACAAACATAGGTAAAACCCCTGGCATTAAAATAAAATGCTTGTATTAAAATTAAAAAATATTATCTATTGTACATTCATGTATACAGTACAATTTTTTAGTTCTTTATTTGTTTTATGGATGTCTTTTGACAGGTAAATAGAACCTAAGGGCTGTAAGGCAAGAATGCATTATCACTAGAAGACTGACTGTCATTATTAAGGTCATAATTACCACCACTTAGCCACCTCTAAAGTCACATAATTCTTGTATCTTAATGATATCAACAGAGCTTATCTGAAATATCCTAGAACATGTCATCTTAAGTGTTACCGCCAGCTGAAATTTTTGCCATTAACTCGTCATCTGTGTTGATTAACACTCGACTCTGCAGGCACAAAGATGAGCTTTCCAGAGAGTGTCAGAGCCTTTTGCAAAGCTTGATTCACATAAATTTACATTCACACACATTTTAATTCTGGTAATTATACGGCTAGTAGTCTGGGTTACATCAAGTTGAAATATGAAAGACAGAAAATAAGCCAAACTCTTCCAAACATCAGACTCAGTAGTGCTGTTGGGAGTCCATTTGTTGGGCAAATGTGTGCATGGCAAGGAGTAACTTCAAACCGCAGCTGTAGGTGATACTGTATTTTCTAAGGACAGTTTTCTATTTTGGAACAGTATCTTGGACTACCTTATGCTAAATTTGGGGTCATCAGTTAATTTACAATGCTAAAGATGTTTACAGAGTTTGGTTTTTTTTCCCAATGAGTTTATCAGTAATGGAAATGTGAGAAGACCATGTAGCACGTGGAAATAGACAACGTTGTGCAACATGAGTAGAAAAAAAAGGAAATGTACCGTAAAACATTTCAGGCTTTAGAGTGCTTTCCTCTGAAACAAATTCCAAACAAACAACCCCAGATCAAAGTGTCTCCGAGGGTTTTATGAAAGAGGAAAGAGAAACCACATACACACAAAGAGCAAGGAAGGGGTAGTCCAGCCTCCTGGCCAAAGCAGATCCAGGGCTTGTCCAGTTTGAACGCCTTCAAAGATGGCGATTCCATAACCTCTGGGTCTGACCACCCTTGCAGTGGACCTTTTTTTTCCTCATATTGAGTTGGCATTTCCTGTGTCTCCAGGTTGTGCCGGTTGCCCCTGTCCCGTCACAGGGCACCCAGGGCGCTTTCCTGTTTTGGAACAAATCTTTCTCACCTTTTTCTGTTGGAGGTATATCAGGAAGCATTAAAAACATGATGCTATACAGTAGGTCTTGAACACAAACCATCACGATCCCATGTCCTCAGTGAGTCTCCTAGGGGATGTTCACACAATCTCTGCCTCTCTCTGATCCATCGAATAGGTAGTTACCTAGACCAACTGGAACGGTCCCAGCAGGGGATTTGTAAAGAGATTGTGCAACATGTCGGTAAAAATTGGTGAGAATCTAACTGGTAAGCTGCAAATGGTATTGTAGAGTATTAATGGACATCTTTATTGACTAGGATGTATATTCTTAGCTTTTCAAGTCCACTTTCTTACTTAGGTGTGTATTCAAAACCATCAGAAAACAATCACCAGTCTGATCCTGTAAAAATAGTCTTTGCTGGTATGAAAAACGCTTTTGTACACAAAGATGGCTGTGATGTTTATTCATCACTGTTCATTTTTACTGGCATGTTTTCAACAACTATAGCAATTTCATGCTTCCTGGCTAGCTCTATTTCAAGAACCGTGCTAAACTCTAATCAATGAATAAGCACCTTGAAGCAAATTATCATTGCTCATGGTTATTAACATTGATTAGTTCATTTTATCTTATAACCACAATGAGGAATCTTCTGAAATATAAGCACAGGCAACAAAAATTCAGTGCTCACCCTCTCCTTGACCCGTGTTTCCTGCTCCCACAATTACCGAGCACCCAACAGACCTTCTGGTGCATTGCCAGTCCTGAGCGCAAGACGGTGGCCGTGGGACATGGAGGGGCATGAGGGGAGTGGGGTGCTCTGAGCCAGCCCCTGTCACTGGCAGAGTGTCTGCTCTTCAGCGACTGATCGGCACTAGACCTACTTATTCGCTCTCCATCCCCTGCACCGCTCCAGAGACCCTGGTCTGCAGTGCTGAATGCAGAAGGCCACCAAAGTTATTTTGACTCTACAGAAGTGTGGAATTAAATTTTAAGTAGTTTTAGACACCAAAGATTTAGGTAAACCTTTTCTTTCTGTGCTAGGATACCATCAATAATTTCAGTTTGTAAAATACTTCCAACTCTTTATTTCATTTTATAGTACAAGATACTTAGGCATGTGGAGTACAAAAATTCAGAAGATAGTTTGGGGAGCAAACTGTTGCCTCATGAAAAAATTTTAAAGTAACTTCCCTGCATGATTGTACAGTCTGTCTAAAATTGTTATCGATCTTTTTAACAGCGTCAATCTCTCTTCTTTGTGTAAGTCTTAAAATTGTCAAATAGTTTAAAATGAAGTAGATCTTGAAAATCTGAGCATCATATTAATGACCGTTGGGCAGGCTTCATCAGCGGGTGAAAAAGAGCACGAATCTCCATGTACTAGAAGTCAGACATGCCCAGGCAGCTCTCACAGAAAGGAGTGTTCTTGTGGTACGGCTGTAGGCAGAGTGAGGAGAGTTTGCTTCCTGGTAGTAAAAGACACGTACACAGTGCTTCAGGAAGAAGCAGGTGAAGTGTGATAAGCCTGTTTTTTTCTCAGGGCTCAGCCTTCTCCTGTACACAGCTTTTCTGAAAGAAAACAATGATTTTTAGATATCTTTATAATTTCGTATCTAACAGTGGCACCAGCAGATTCCAGGCAACCTCTTGATAAACACCTTCTGGGGACTGTGCTAGGTGATCACAAAAATTTATAATTCCTCTGTGCGTGCAGTTTTTTTATGAAAGATGTGAAAGAAACAGATATATGACTCATGCTAACAAAGCACATAAAGGCAATTCGAGTTAAAGTTATCGTGTGTGACTAAAAAGATTATGCTGGTAACTCATTTTTAATCTCTTTAGCTCACTAGCCTTTGTCTTTAATTATTTGCGTTAGTTCAACGGCCAGTGTTAAGACAGACATGAAGTCTGTCCCTTTCTCTCTAATTTATCTTCATTTGCCTATAAAGGGCATTTATTTTAAAAACTATGAGACAAAATATATTCACTGACTGTAGTAATAAGGTTTTAAACAATATGTATATGTCTGTCTTTCCTTTCAAATAGAAGAAGCCCTGAAATGATTTCAACAAGCTTAAACGAAATAAATCCTTCAGGATGCTTAGTTCTACTTTCAGCTCCAATATAAACACCAATATGAAGTCAGTAGGTGGGAGAGACTGCAAGGAAGCTCTAGAAGAAGGGCTCCAGGTACTGCTCAGACCTCTGGAGCTCCTTCCTCCCATCTTCACGTGGGAAGACCTCGCTAGGCAGCGCACGTGGTGCTTTCATTGCACAACAGAAGGAGCAAGCTAGAGGCAAAGTGGCTACGCAAGCAGTTCAAAGCGTGGGGTCACGTTCGAAAGGAGCTGCCCAAATAGCTGCCAGCGGGAGATCTCTGCAAGAGTTTTGACCGAAAGGCACGCAAAGCCCCCAGGCAGGTGTAGGTGATGGCAAGGAGCAGCTGTGGCAGAGCAGCCTTTGCCTCTGGAAATGGGGAGAAATTTCTGCGTCTTCCCTCCCAGACTCAGCCCCTCAGCAGGCACGGGTTTAACTTTCAACCTGTACATTTCAGGTCTCTGACTGTGTCACTGTGTACCAGATTTACACTACTGTATTTCTGAGGGCGTATTAAATTGACTTAATTCCATTCTTAGTTTAGCAGCTCTTGCTGATTTGCCCAGGCTCGCCTTTCAGGCTTTAGATACCATGTGAGTGCAAGTGCCTTCTGAACTTTGGAGGGGAGAGTGTTGGTATTGCACAACGTATGCTCCAGCTGGTGGATAGGACTTCATGTGAAGACCTGGACTTTGCTCATGTTCCTTAAAGCACATGAAACAGATTTATACTGTGCAGTGTCATTGCTGCTGTCGAGTTTTCTACATGCTCCTTACCGCCATCACACTATCAGATAGTTTTTATGCATTGGGTTTTGCAATGCAGTTTCAGTGATATTAACAAAATGTTCCTTTAATTACCAGCTCCATAAAAAAGTGGTTTGTATATAGCTCATGGATTGCTGGTATCATTTGAGATGAGATCAAAGCTTGTGTAAAAGGTAACGACAATCTGAATGTGATAGTATGTGCAGAGAACAAGTATTGGTTATAGATTACAAACCCTGGCTGCAGTCTGAACATGATTTTAGAAGTAGAGCAGCCATTACAGGCATATGGGGAGATCAGTGGAGATCATTAGTGGAAACAGCTAAATACCAAAGAAGTACAATAAGATTTGATCTGAGAGTAAGAAAAAGCCTGGTGGAAACGCCAGCTGGAATAAAGAATCCAGTTAGAGCCATTGAACTCCAGCTTTTGATACAACAACAAAAAAAATCAAAAAGCTTTGCTAAAAGTAGGTCAGAGAAATTTGTCATGCCCTCTCACTGACTATCAGGTAAAACAGAATTGGAAACCTATAGGAAGCATCCAAAAGGAAAGAAAGGGTTTTCTCCTCTGCAAATTCTATACGGGATGCGGCCAGCTGAAGCCATGTGGACAGCTTCATCTCGCTTCTAGATTAATGACTACTTCACTGAATACCTGAAGCCCTCAGCACCCCTCCCAAGGAGCAAAGTTACTGCCGGGGTTTGGGAGATGAACAACCCTTTCAGCCAGCCCTCCCCTCCCTGTGCAGTGACCCCTGCGCTTTGCAATTGGACCTAGCCCTAAGTACCACCAGGTAGAAATCAGTCACACGGACACATTTCCTCATCAGGTAGATGAACTGAGGAGGACAGAAAAGCTCATTTCCAAGGTGCCATTTCTTTTTTTCTTGGAAGTCCTTGACTGGAAGTTACCCTGTAGATTCAGCACACTTTCTAGTGTAACCCAAGGAATCACATTCTTGTATTGAGTCAATAACGTTAATTGCCTGTTTTCCTTTTTGCAAACCCAAATAGAGAATCTGAGATCCTAACATCATGCTTGTTCCTAAGAATGACTTAGAGAGAAGTGCATCCTTTTTCGTTGCACAATTACTCAAATTTAGATAATAAATTATTAGAAATTAGCCAAAGCAATGAATTATCAGATTTTGTAATTGAGAACTGGGAATAAATAGGCTAAAGTTAAAATAATTAGAATTGTTAGTAATTTTTATTGATCTCTGGCATAACTATATTATCTCAGCAGTATTTATGATAGTCACTATCACTTGTCTGGTGGTATCAAAACATGCTCTAGAGTACTATTGGTTACTTCCGCTTCATGGAACTTAGTCATGTATTACACTTTTTGACTGCTTCAGAGAAAAAATGTCTTAATCTGGCTCTAAGATGAAAAAAAAACCAAAATGAAATTAATCTCTGCTCAAGGTAAGTCTGGCAATGTGCTTCCAGTAAAAGAAAAAAAACCTGACTGTACCCTGTGATGGTATCCATCAACACCACCTTACGCAGTTTCTCAGAGCTCTGTTTAGCAGTAGTCGCTGCCAACTTCAAAAAGACAGTCCTGGAAAGCAAACAGAAGTGCCTGGTTATGCATACCTTCTTGATTAATAAATAGGTATGCAGCCCTGCTGCATTCAACTGCACACAGCAAGCAATGTGAGTCTGCAGGGCCTCACAGGGTTATATATGATACAGGCAGAGCAAAGCAATCAAAGTTCAATTTGTAGTGTCAGGGCAACAGAGAGGAAGGACAGGAAAACCGTTCTCAAATGTGAGCTGCTTGCTGCTTGCCTCAGCGGTGCTGATTTACCAAGAGCCAAAATGCCGAGCACAGATGTAAGTATAATCTACAGCAGCGGGAGGTAGCTGTATTTGTAGTTTGCTTACGCCCACGGCACACACTACAGGTACAGCGCAGTACTTGTAGGGCCAGCGCAGGTGCCTGGTCGGGGTGGCAAAGTCCTTGCTGTCACCGTATGACCAGACCATGAAGCTGCACATCTGCCCGTAGAGCTGGAAATGAGGAGTGCAGCAGCAGGCAGCTTTGCAGGTACCTTGTGCTCTCGAGTCATTAGAAAACTGCATTGCCTGTTGTCTCGTTCTTAATGAGTCGGTTGAGAGATAGGGCAATTCGTGCAATTTTCTAAATATTTTGGGGTATTTCTTAAGGAACCGTAAAAGTGGTTTTCATTCTTGTGAGCAGTGTTATGAGATACAGGCATCATTATGAGTTCAATCTTCAGCTTACAGCTGTGAAAAGAGGACTGAGGGAAAACCACACAGGGGAGCGTACGTTGGCTTTTTCTTCACAGCGGGAGAGAAAAAGTCACCTGATGCTGGTCTGGACAGGCATGGGCACGGCTCCATCGGCAGTGTCCACCAGGGCTGCTTCTCACGGTGAAACCGTCTGCCCACCAGTCTGGGTAGTCAGTGCCAGGGGAGGCAGCAGGGACAGGGGACGGCACCATCAGTCTGGGGTGGCACGATGCCTACAGCAGGATTTGGAAGTGGAGGCATCTGGCTGGGAGGAGTGATTCACAGCACCTTTGCCTGTGCATTTGCAATGCAGTAAAAAGGCACTGGAAGAAAGACGGTACCTCCAAAGACTGTTTTCTGCCCCTCCTGAGGACGCCTGTCGCTTCTCCGCAGGTTGCAGAGTCTGAGGACGACAGCACAGGCTGAAGTGCCCAGCCAAGCCAGAAGGTGCAAGCACCACTAGCAAGCAGTCTGACTATGGATCTCACTTCATGTTTTTCTGTACCTCAGTTTCCCTTTTTGGACTTTTTCTCTTGTCTACATGGCAGAGCCACCTGAGATCAGTTCCTGCAGCATTGCCAGCCTCTAGTAATTTGGGGTGAACACAGTGAGCCAGTTGCCTTACCTAATGCAATGCCTCAGCATAAAGATTGTTTCTGTCTATCAACTGTACAGTGCTTAAGTAAGCATATATCTTATTTGTTGCTCTTTGGATTTTGCCTTCTGGCAGGCTTTAGTTTTCCTATCTTGAATGTCATAGAGCTATTAAAAGGAGCCTACAGCAATAAACAATTTGGTGGTTTTGCTCTTTCGTGTGAAAGTACACTTTCTGAACTATGGGAACCTCCTGTATGTGAGGTTTTATATTTGCCTGAACTTTTTACCTGCAGGACGTTTTGTGTTTGCAGGTGTTGAAGGTTACACAGTGGTGAATCACTGAGTCTTTTGAAAGGAGAATTTTAGCTCCTTTACAATTTGACTGGCTTTCAAATATATTTCTAAGGAGATAATACACAGTTATAATTTTTTCCTGAGAAAACATTTATGTGATGAGGGAATGACTATCAACAGGAGATTCCTGGAAAGAAAAGGAATAAACAAAATTACAATAAAGTATTAGGTCTACAGTTCCTGTGTATTTATGGGCTAGGACATGGGTATTGGCATGAGCCACTCCCAGAACTTGCCTGTTTGAACCGCAGCCTTGTGAAAGAGCTATGCTTGTTTTCATTTCAATAGCTACTCTTTTCTAGTTCGTGCTTGCCATCAACTCAGGCTCCTTGGTTGTCTGAGGTGTGCTGATCACATTCAGATCCCTTGGTGACTAATCTGATTGGAAATAATCCTGTTTATTAAATATTCCTCTACCAGGACTATGCTAGATCTTTTTATCTTATATTCCACAGAAGAAAGATATCTGTTCATGTATTGTGCCATGTAATTTAGATACATACAGAGTAAAACATATTGATTATCTGCATGTGGGCGGGTTTTGGTTTTTTCTATATCATTCAGCACTATGCGATAAAGTAGAAAATCCTTCTTGATACAAAAGCTTCGGTTAAACTGCCTGCTGCAGTTAGTGGTCAGTGCACCTGTGGAGCTGACAGGTTAATATTGTCCGAGAACAAATGGCCATTTGGGTGGAGCAGCCCCAACCTGGTGATTTGGGCAACACGTTGCAGCGATCATCCACAGCCAGGGAAGAGGAGGGGGCATTCTGGCCGTCCAGAATGGCTACACAGGGAGACTCGAGCAGAGGAGCAACTCCCAGGTGCAAGGACTGATGCAGTCTTCCTTGTTGCTTTGCCCCCCATCCATCGCCCCGGGGCAGGGCATGGTGTTTCTGGTCCTCCTGGCTGTGCGCCTGGGCGGCAGAGCTGCTTGCTCCCATTCGACTCGCTGCGGACTTGGACCCATTCAGTGACAGACCTCGTGGGGCTGCCGCGGCGTCGGGGTGACAGTTGGGTTACCCATCCGTCTAGCTTCTTGCAGCGGCTGTGTCCCCTGCCAGTGCCATGTTAATCCCTGCCAGGAAGGTCCCAGGCCTTCAACCCATGCTTAGCATGGGGCTTTCCCTCTGAACGGGAAAAAAGCCACAGTCTAGTAGCCGAGGGCAAGCAAAACAGGTTGCAGGCAAGTGTAATGGAGCCGTTGCCAACGAACAGACCAGCTGCCGACCTGCCGGGTGTGCTGCTGCCGGGATCCTCCTCCCCAAGCCTGGAGAAGAAATTGGATCTCCTGCTTGCATGTCTTCTGCTTAAGTACCCAGGTGGACTAAACAGTTTCAAGCCTCCTGCACGTGAAAAGACATGACTAATTTATTTCCAGAACACCCATAACCAAAAGCATCCCTTCTTGTCAGGCCAAATAAGGAGAGTGGCTCTGAGTACAATTCATCTCTCCTGATTTCATCTAACAAGAAGACATGTAGGTTGTCTGTACAGTTCAGAGACAGAGGGGCGTATTTCACAATTTATCCTGCCTAAATTGCATTTACAAGTAAATGTGTCAGTGGTAGGCAATATAAATATGTTCTTGCAAAGAAAATAAAGATCCTTCAGAAAAAGAAGAATTTCCCTTCCAGCATCAACTAGAACTGGAAAAGAAATGACATGGACCAGATAGGTCCCTGCACAGCACATAGGGATGCTGCCTCCAGGTTCACTGTCACTTTGGGTATGTAGAGTGATGAGAAGCGCGAGCTCAAGAGACAGGATCAGGGCTCCTACTTATACTTTTGCACACTTCAGTGCTTCTTTGGCATGGCTGAGACTGGAAAGGGAAGTGCTGAAATCCCAAGAGAAATATTTCCCATTCTACCATCCCCAAGGCAGATGTGCTGACTTTATTCTGCTCCCTCTGGGAAATTTCTTATTGAGTCCATCACCAAGTTTGTCTAAATAGAAAAAAACCCTGGTTTTTAGTTTGAGATACGTGGACAACTCAGGCAACTATCCATCTTTCATGCTTCTAGTTTTACCTGCATTTTGATAGTTGCCAGCCATCAACCTGCTAATACTGCAGCACAAAATCTGTCAGACAAGAGTATGTCTAACAAACACTTGGCAGTGATGACTGTAGCCAAAATCTCATTCTTGTTCCCAGATCCTTGTAACAAAGGAATTGTGTGTGTATAAAATTTTTTATTCATGCGTACATGTGTACACACATAAGCACACAAAATCCTTAAGGTTCAAGCACACATTAGCCCCTGCTGAGCACTAGTTGGAAGGAATTTAGAATAAATAAAGTCCATGTGCTAAGATTACTTCCACAATCCATTACCCCAGAAGCAGACAAAGCCTTTAAAAATGAAAATGCTAATTCAGAAAAGGAAAAGCCTGTTATAAATAAACCAATGCATTAACTAACAGAATATTTAGGTAGTTAACAAATGTGTTTTCTGGCTATCTAGCAGAAATCCATTCCAGAAGGCAGCAGGTATTTTTAGGCACCTGTCAAAGAAAAAAGAGGAGTGAGGATGCTTTTCTCTTGTCTAGGATTGCTGCTGTGGTGGCATGAATGTAGGAAACATCAAAATCCTGGAGTACCTTTTAAACATTTTATTAACTGATAATTTCATTTCCTAAAAGTAATTGATTTCTGAATTTTTGTTATCAGCTGCTGAACTATTTTTAGTACAGATAATGTAGTAAGTTAGCTGAGTCAGCATCCACTTTTCCTTCCAGAGGCTTAGCAGCTCCAAGAAATGGGTTTGGTCCCACTGTGTGCTGGTGAGGAGGAAGGAGGTGAGCGTCCGAGAGACCTCACGCCTCAGAAAGACTCTGCATCATCTCATACCTCTTTCTTGTCTTGCTCTGGAAGTGTCGATGGGAGCATTTTTGAAGCCAAACAGCCCATGGATCTGACGTTCTCCTTGCCCAACTATTCCAGCCCACCTGACAATTTGTAAGCTGTGAGAAATGAGCTCTCCATGGCTAAGCAGTCCCTCTCCCATTACCCATGAAGGCAAGGCTGAAGCCATATGTTGATGTATAAAGCCTGATGATGAGAGGTGTAGGCAGGTGACAGAAGGGAACCACATGGGCAGTGGTTGCCCTCAAATCATGGGGTACACATGGTCTTATTCTCACAAAGTTTCCAGGTTTATTGGTGGCATATGTCCAAGCACCATCAGACAGGCCCTGCTAAATCAAAAAAATAGGCTTAAAACTGTTGAGATTTAGAAAAAAGGAAAAACTCAGGAAAAAAAGATGTATTTCTACTGTTTCTTTTGCATTGTTAGCTCATACAAAAGTTACAGCTGCAGCTTGTTCTCTGCAGCTACGGACAGCAGGACATCACTTCTTTAAAAACAACACAGTCCAAGATTTTCATATAATCATAAGAATCTGGAATCCAAAGCTTTAGAGATGAAGTTTCATAACCACAAGATTTTTGGTGGAGTCAGAAGAATTGGCAGTACTTGTTTTGCATCTCAGTTGTATAGAGAATCCAATAGTTGTAATAACTTTGAGAAAACACCCAAAATTTTTGGCATGGCTCTTAGAAGAGAAATCCTGAGCTTTCAAGGGTTGTTTTCTTTATTCCTGTTTCTCTACAGCTGTTTCGAGGCAGCTGGTACAAAAATACAGCATTTCCCGTCGTGCAATTATGATTTCTCTCCAAGCACAATGATTTTTATAAAATCGTACGGGACCCTCAGGAGCAAGCTTCTGAGGACAAGATGTTTTATGACAATTAGAAACACAGATCTCCTTCCACACTTACCTACAGTGCTTGTACTAACATTCAGCTGTAATAAATGATTTCCTACTTTCTTCCCAAACCAAAACACAGGCTGGACGACATATGAAATATTTATACAATATTTGCAAATATATTATGCAAAATCCACTTAGTGCATGGTGTTGGCACTATAAGACAGGCAGTATAAACCGGGTGTTGCTTTCCAGGCAGGGACAGACACAGCTGGCACAACAAACGTCAGGTTATCTCCCAGGGACTGCAGCAAGAGCAGGCTCCCAGGCCGTCTGGACACTGAATACGTCACTGTGTTCACTTATCTCCTTGTCCCTTATCTGCTCCTCGCACAGCACTGGTGGGCAGAAGTCTGCCCGTGCCACCCTTACCAGGTTCCACACTCCTCTTCCAGGGCACCGTGAGGGAGGCCAAGACATGACGCGTTCTTGGTCTGAGGCCGTGGGGACACGACAGAGGACATGCTCACCTACACTGATATTACCCCCTTGAAGTGCTGTCGCCATGGGTTGGAACCCCCACTCTGCCGCGGGACGCCCCTTCCCAAGCCTCATGAGCTCTGCACAGACCCGAGGAGGAAAGTCCCACCACCACCAGGGTCCCTTCCCCAGCGTGCTCCAGCGTTGAGGACAGGGGTGGTGGCCCAGGCGTAGGAGAAGTGCTGCTGAGGGAAGTGAGCCAGCAGCGGAGTTTCACATCTGTTTCTGCTTAAATTCATTGAATGCTAAGAGCCACAGAAGTGGAACAAGATCTCTGAGGCTGCGGATCTCACTGGCGGCAGAGCACATTGCTGGTCTTTCTCTCCAGCTCCTCGTACTTGACCCCCACATTTGGGGACAGACTTTTTAGTAGGGTCTGCAGTGATAGAACAAGGCGTAATGGTTTTAAACTAAAAAAGGGTAGATTCAGACTAGATATAAGGAAGAATTTTTTTATGATGAGGGTGGTGAAACACTGGAACAGGTTGCCCAGAGAGGTGGTAGAAGCCCCATCCCTGAAAACATTCAAGGTCAGGTTAGACGGGGCTCAAGCAACCTGATCTAGTTGAAGGTGTCCCTGCTCATTGCAGAGGGGTTGGACTAGATCTCCTTTAAGGGTCCCTTCCCACCCAAACTATTCTATGTTTCTATGATCAGCCTGGACCAAGCAACTTGCCAGCTTGGTGGATAATCAGTCACGTCCTGGGATTGCCCCGCTTGCCCGGTGGTGGAAGTGCAAAGTAGATGCCATCTCTGTTAATGCTGGATACCTCTGGAGAAGTAAAAGGTATTCCCTATTTTTCTGAGTCAGGTGAGTTCTTTTTAAAAGCAGTAAAGTGAAAAGAAAATACACACTCTGGGAAAGCAAAGGATCAAGTGTTTTGGGTGCAATTTAATTTTGGTTGAGTACTTCACTCTCTGGGGGGAGGGCTTAGAGGTACGAAATGGAAAGGCAACATTTTAGATGATTTTCCCAGCCTTGGAACTTCTCTGACCCTGCCTTCCCATTTACCAGAGGGTCCTTCTAGCTTATGGAGCCTGTCTGCCATTTGTAATGGACTTCCACCCCTTCAGCAAGGTTAAGCACTGTACCCGGACCTCAGCAGCCTCCCCTTCCTGGCCTGGCACTTGCTCTTGCCGGAGACACCTGCAGCACCCTGACAGTGACTCCTCTGGTACCAGCGCCTTTGGATATCTCCTCTTCCCTTCCCCTTCTCACATACCTTTTGTCAGACTGATTCGGGGTGCTTTTCCTGACTGGTGGTTTTTGGTAGTGTGTATCTTCACAAACTGGGTCAGGGATGGAATAGACCATCCCCACTCCTGCTGAGTAGACTCCTTGAATGGCCTTAGGGATGTTGAGGGGTGAGTGAATTGTGAGCCAGGAGGGCACTGTCCCAAATGGGAGGGCAGCCCATGGGACACCCTGGGCGCTCTGCCTCCAAACCACGTGGGAAAGCATCTCCAAGGAAAGCGGCTGAGTTGGGTTTTGGGGAGTGCCCTCCTGCAGTACCCAGCTGCTGAGCAGGCTGCTGCCAGGCCTCACGCTACCTCTGATGGCCTGGCTGGAAAAGCCAAGGCATTTGCTTTCCCAGCGAGTCACTTCTCAGCTGTGAAAGACGTGTGCTGGCATAGGAGCATGCAGCCCCTTGGCTGATGGGTAAGGAACGGGGCTTTATAATGAGGCTTTTAAAAAGCCTGCCACACTCTGCTGCTCCAATAGCCTTAGTTACCCAACACCTTGTATTTCAAATTTTCAGGAGATAAAGTGTGATTTTTTGAAAGTTTCAGAAATAATTCAGTAAAGGCATCAGCATCTTCCTTTACGCTTGGCTGCTGCCAAAAAAGCAAAACTCCAGAGCTGTACTGGATCTTTAACAACACTCCTGGTCTTTAAACTCAAGTTAAGATTTTAGACATTAACAGACATGATGTTTTTCCTTTGCTTCTTTTTTTTTTTCCCCCAGTTATACTGTTAACATACTCAAACTCCCTTCTCAACTGAGCTCTTACACAGAACCAAATCAGATAAACAATAAGGAAACACAAAATGTCATCATCTCTTTCAAAAGATGTCTTAACTTCTGATACCACAAGAACTTTGGAAGTGTTTGTGTCTTTTGAAAGATCCAATGGTCTTCTCTTGGACAGTCTCTGGGAACCTGTGTTTTCAAGGCTTCTACTGGACAACCCTCTATAGAGACAGCAAAAGCCAGTCTGGTGGCATTTCTTAGACCTGTGTCCCACCTAGACCATGGCCTGCAGCACCCTGAAGTAGAATATTGTCTCAAAGGCTGGGTCTGACCAGCCTTCAATGTCATTGACCCAGCCCCGCTCTATCTTAATTGAATAGTTAATTCCTGTAGATAAAAAAATGTTGTTTCTGAATTGGACATTATTTTACCACTTTGATGTGCTCTAAGAAAAACCCCGTGCAGAGTGTTTAACATTGATAGAGATTGTCTGGGGATATTTTAGGCCAATGCCATGAGATTTGTACACTCCCACTAACTGATACTCCTGGACCGTGAACGCTGCAGACAAGAAGCAATTAGCTGGGTTTGGCTGGAGCTGGGCTTGGCTGGAGCTGGGCTCTGGCCCTGAGCCACAGCACTCCCGCTTGCTGGGAGAAACATGTGGGTCTGGGCAGGGGGACCAAGACTGGCCAAGTTCTGGCTGCTGCAGCACTGCAGAGCCCAGGGCTGGGTGCGAGAAGTGAGTGGAGGGAGACAAGGGGAAGGAGAGAGGTCTGGAGAAAGAGTTGTGGGCAGGCACTGGAAGCTGCCTGGTCATTTCTGCCTGTTTAGCTTCCAGTGCTGAGAGAAATTAGTGGGTCCCCCGGGGAGGGAACAAAGAACTACTTTTCACCCACAGATTTCTGTATTTCATGCATGGTCTAATCAACATGCTCTAATCTCATGTTTTAAGGTTCTTGGTAATGTGTGCTTTGTGTGAAGAGCTCTATTTGGGGTTATCAGGTGTAAGCATTAAAAATGGGCATTTTTCTAACATACGCTTCATGGTCTGACCTGCACACTGCTGCAAAGCGGCCAGCTAAGTATGCTAGGCTATGCTAAACCAAGCTACTAGCTAACTGAGAATAAGTATGCTGCGAAACAAAATTCACTTCTGCGTTTCTGTGGAAGGTTGACCCTGGCTGGATGCCAAGTGCCCACCAAAGCCGCTCTATCACTCCCCCTCGTCGACTGAACAGGAGAGGGAAAATATAATGAAAGACTTGTGGGTCGAGATAAGGACTGGGAGAGATCACTTAACCAATTACTGTCACGGGGAAAACAGACTCGATTTGGGGATAAATGAACTTAATTTATTACCAATAAAACCAGAATAGGTAATGAGAAATAAAACCCAAATCTTAAAACACCTTCCCCCCACCCAAC
>JAVKLA010000058.1:9879599-9923589 GCA_034782735.1 Sagittarius serpentarius
CAGTGCAATTGCTCACCACTTGCCGACCGACGCCCCAGCCCAGCACCTCCCCAGCCGAGCACCTCCCCGGGCATGACCAGGACAAGACTGCAGTCCCCTAAGAAAAGTCCATGGAATTAGTACAGACTCGGCTTGAATTCTGGAGGGTAGGATTTAGCAGAAAGCAAAACAATTTAAGTAAAGCTTAAAAAGTCTCAAAAGTTTCCTGGTGAAATTACACTGATATATATTGCATTCATGATGGTAGCATCCCTGTGATGAAATACAGACATATCTGATAATTTGAAATAGCTTTGGTTCCTCCAATTTTAATCTGCTCTAGGACTATACCTTGCATTTCAACTCCCTAAGAAAAAAAATCTTCTCTTCATTTCCCATCTGTGTGGATATATTCTAAAAGTTAGGTTTAAAGTCCGAAGTCCAATATCTCCCCAGTCATCCACAGTCTCCTACCATTAAAAACCTAATGCATTTGGGGGCGGGGGGAACCAACCAAAAACCATTGATGTCAATTACAGGCATTTTTAAAAAGAAATAGTTATTATTTTTCTTTCTGTCTAAGGTCATACTCCAAAGAAAGGAGAGCTATGGAAGTGATGAGATAGAAAGGCGGTATACATGTCATTTAATTGCTTTTTACCATTAGTTTTAAAATGAAATGTGATAGAAGGCTTTTAGTGCTCACGTGGGACAACCTACATGATTGACCTAGATGCAGGTGGATCCACCTGCTTTTCTAGCCCAAGCAGCCATTTTGATCCTGTGCTGGTAAAACCTTGCTTTCCCTGTCTGACTCTAATATGTTTCTTCAGTCTCCATTTTTTTTGCCTAATAAAACGCCAAGGAATTGACAGAGAAAACTGACTGTTTCATGGAAAAGTATTATAATGAATCAGCCCCCGTAGCAGGATTTTTAAAATTGTGTTTGATTTCAATAACATGAATCCAGCCTGTTGCTTTGCACTCTGATGTTGTGCTCGGCAGCCTCTGGCCAGAAGCTAAGCTGATTGACTTACCTGAATTACATCAACATCTGACACGAGCCCTGGCTTGAAACAACCTCCTTTGTCTGCAATACTCCGGTGAACCTCTTCAGTGCTGTGCTGAGAGTGTCCAGTTCTTCATTTGCCAAAGTTTTCCTTTGACCTGCACTCCATCTTGTCTTTCTCTTGGTTACCACCCATTTCTTCTCCAAGTGGTTAGCCTGATTCCTCTTGCTTTATTGCCTGACGATCTCTCTTTTCTCCTTGCTGCTCTCTGCATCCTTGCTCTGTGCCTCTCCGGCTCTTTCAGTGTTGATGCGCTGCTCTGGATCTTTTCCTGTGACCAAGGTCTTGAGCCTCCTTAACTGCTTCATTGTCACCTGCTGCTCCACTTCTGATTTCTTCTTCTGACAGCCTTTTGCTCTCCTTTGGCAGCACTGGTGCTTTAATCAGCAATCCAGCATTCCTGCTCTGCAGCCTACAACTTCTCTAATGGTGGTTTTTGTTGGACACCTGGGCCTCTGCTTCCATGCTCGCTCTCCTGTGTCATCTGTGTTGCTTTGCTGCTTTCTCCCCCGTTGGAAGTGTCTGCCTTTCCCGCTGATGAGTTCACCCTCAACCTCTTTCATTCCCCAGAAATGTAGACAAGCAAGTCCTAAGGAAGAAGAACTCCACTGCAGGCTGTTTCCCTGTGTTTTCGTTTTCTGCCAAAAAGAAGAATAATAAATATTCTAGATATTAAAGAATCACAATTTTTACAGATTGAAACCAAATGCATCTTGTCTTTGCAGTCCTGATACAGGTCCTGTGGGACTTCCCCTGCCTTTCATCACGGGCTGGAGTGGTTTTGGTGACCTTATGGATGCAGACTCCTCCTCTGACACATCGTGAGAAGCAGTTTAGCACAGAAGCCTTGCTTTCCATGGGGAGAACCAGCTGATGGGTAGCTGCACATGCAGAGCTGCATTTTAAATGTAGACTAGAGCTAGTAGTAACACTTTCAGTGACAGAAAACTTATCAGAATTGCATTTCTATAATTTCTGTCAGAGAGCGCAATTCTGTTCCCTGCAGTGAGATAATATGTGGTCTCAGTGGAGTGCTTAAGTTTTACTTTGTGTGACTTGGATCACTCAGCAATGAAGAGCTCTCCCTTGAATCTGCCAGAGCTTGGACTTAACCTATACCTCCCTTATCTTAAGCTGGAACCTAGACATTACTGGGCACGTTTTTTTTTGTGGAATTCAAATTACAGCATGCTTTATCCCTGTGCTTCTGCAGGACACCCACACACAGCTAGCCCCCATTTTGCCAGGAATGCCAATCCATTTAGCTGCTGCTTATTAAAAAATAACGTACTTCAGCAGACGAGTGTTTACGTGAATGCTCTCAGAAAGTGTTTCTCTGTTTTCAGATCTGTGAGTTTTAAAGGGTGAGTTACACAGAGGAATAGAAAAACCTTGCTATAAAAATCAAAGGCAGCCCATGCTATTAATATATAGACCCAAGCAGACATATATTCCATGATTCCCTTATTCTTAAACCAAACACTCCAGTGGTTTAAGTATCCTAGTGACTATTGGCAAATTAATGTGATAGACTTGGCCTCCAAATGCAGTTCATGTGAGGGAGTCTGCCTTATAGTAGGTCTTCCCTTAAAGCTGCAAAAAAGATAATGAATTCCCTTTCTTGCTTTTTACCTCTTCAGGAGTGAAATTACATTGGCTGCCCACAGAGTGCCCTTTGCTTTCCACCTCACGACTGTATGGGTGTGTATGCAGTATTTACAGCCATGGCTCTCTTCTCTCCTGGACAAGACAGTTACAGGTGCAATACCAGCCTTCTCTCATTGAATTCTAGCAACATTTAGTTATCTGTAAAGAGAAGAGTGAAATCTGCTTCCTTTTCAGCCCTGCAAGCTGTACTCTCACTAGCCAGCACCTGGCCTTCTTAGAATGACAGAAATCGCTTACGGCTGGCCATGGTCACGCCTTAGCTAGAACTGGCCCAGTTCTCCTTTAAATTTGAATAAGCACTGGGAAAAGGTACTGCCTTGCACACATTAGGCCCCAAAGTACTTTGTTTAGTCAGATCATAATCAGTGCAAACTTCCTCATGCAGCTGCCAAGTAGGCTCTCGGCTTATCCATAGGGAGCAGTGTTTTGAAAGCAAACTTGCTTTGCTAGGCTGCTCTTGGCGTATCCACCATAACTCTCCCATTATTCACAGGGCGGGACCTAGGGTAGAGAAGTGAGGCCATTTGTTAAAGTGCAGCCCCTACTCATGGGACTTATCTTACTTAAATATCACTGGTGCTGAGGAGTGTACGCACGTATATCTTTAGGTCCTCCAGCTTCCTTCTGCGGAACCAGATCCTTGCTGACGAATCCCTTTACCCCTAGCAATCCATTTATATAACTGTACAGTCAGGGCTATTTTTGCAGTGTAGAAAGGGCTGGAAAATTACAGCAGTTGCTCACTTAGAGCAATTACCTTTCTCCCCCAAGTAGTCCTACTCCTTTCAGCAGGGGGTCACTCAGTGTGAATGAAGAAGAGTTTGCCTGTTAATTACTGAGCTTGCTCAGTTAATTGCTGAGCTTGTCCTTTATGATTTTAGCTTCTCTTCTCATCTGAAGGTGCACAACCATGGTCTCCGTGGTGTTCAAGGCTGAAGCTGGGAGGGGTGGACTCGCTGGCTGGAGCCAGCTTGTTGATCCTGCCTGTTCAGAGACATCTTTTCTCACAGGTTCTTCCATCTTTGGAAAGTCACCCTGCTCAGATCAAGAACTGTGAAGAATCCTCTTTCCTCTCTGGCCCCAAGTTGCCTTCTCTGGACTCCACAAACCACTGCTTCCCTAATATACACACAGAAATATGGAAATATGGAAGGAAAGCTCAAATGCCAACATTAACAGTGAATGGCAGTGATGTCTATGTTTATGAACAATGACAAATTCTCATTTCATTACTTTGAACTCAGTACCCTAAGGAGAAAAAGTATGGGCTTCAGAAAGCTGAACATCTGCAAGACAGTGTACGAGTAGTGGTAACGTGTTGTTTTGTAAGCCTTTTCCCAAGCCTTAGAAGTCTTTCACGTCTTTAAGTCCACCAAAGAAATGCTGAAATTTGTCTCCTTTTTATACAGTTTTCTTCTTTAGGAAAGAAAGAAGTTTAGGCACACAACCGCTTTCAGATTCAACTTTTAACTATCAACAGACAGTGAAACGGATGTTGGCATGCGGTTGTATCATACACTGAAGATACAGAATTACAAACATAAATGGATAAGAAATGCTCTCAGCATCCAGACACTGATTGTAATCAAGACATCTCATAGTTGTACAGACATTACTCTGCAAGTAAACATGCACGTAGTCTTGGCGTATTGACACAAGAGCTGTATCATACCTTTACCAAGGCATGATACCTGTACAAATTATAATACGCACACATAGAGAACAAAATAAGAATCGATCTGTGAGCCACAGAGCAGCCTCTGAACAAACACTGTTTCTAGCAAAAATACTCAATTCTCAACCCATTCCAACCTTGGTCGCTCCATGAAAATATGCAGTGGAGTCTGCTGAGTGCTGTTGTCCCTATATAAACCTGGACACAATAAAATTAAATATATACATACATAAATAAGCATACAGAAATTTCATTGTACAAAACCCACCGTGTTGGAATGAACAATTTATGTTCTTATTTGTTTGTGTATTTCTATGGGGAGGAGGAGGTGAAGAACTAAGAAATCAGGCAACCTAGATACTGTTCATTGCTCTTTCGCATCCTTCTTATATTCCCACAGTCAAGGCATCTCCAGAGGGCAAATTGTCCCGCTCTTAAGAAAAGTGCCTTACAGAGATGGGATTAATCACCTTCTGAAGGGATCTCTCCACGAGGACTACAGAAGAAGCCTCCATAAAACAAGCTTAGACAAGATACTTAACTTCTACGTGTCTCAAGTTAAGTGAGATGAATTTCTTTTCTCTATTAGTCTGTGTCTGCTTGGAAAGCTGAAGATAATGACAATTCACCCTCTCAGAGTGCTTAAGTGAAGATACTAGTGTAGGTATTACAATAAAAATGCTGTCGAGAAGTAGAAAGATTTCTGGAGGAAAAGAGTTTGAAATAAATCAACTCACAGTTTCACAAGGTTTAGGGAGTACATTTCAATTGGAGGAGAAACTGGAGGAATTATCCAAAAAGCTTATTTTGAACATCACTGAGGTATAAGGAAATTCATCCCTCTTAGCAAACACCTTAATGTTCAGTTCTGTGAAAACAAGAAGGCTTGGCTGTAACTGCAGCCAGAAGCAGATCACTCATGCCCGGGTATGCAGCATAATAAAAACATATCAAGTATTCCAGGACAATGGAAAGTACAGACTGTCATCAGTTTGTAAAGAAGTTACCACGGTGAAGCCTTATAGGGATTCTCATCAGGTTGAAATGACTGGGTATTGCACCAACATAAATGTTTATTAGTGATAGCAGTTATGGGAATATAACACTTGAAAAAAACCACATTGCTAGCCTCATTCACAAAAACTGTTCATCTGCTTCTCTGTGGGTACTATAGCCCAGACCTTCTTCCTCACTGCAGTCCAACTTGCTTTTTCCTCCTGGCCCCAAAGGCACAGTCTGCTCCATGTGAGGTTTAGCTTTAAGCAGCCATTTATCAAACTATTTATCACATTTATTTGACAAATCAAATGGAATGAGAAAAAGGGGCTTTGAATCTCAAGCATCATTTCAACCTGTGGTGTTGTTGAGGCAGCTCTAGTTAGTAACAGCTTTTGAAGGCATTAGTGATTTTGCACTAAACAGGAGTATTGTCCTTGGAACATGATTCTAGGGCATTTCCTGCACTTCAACAATTTAATGTTTGATTGCAAGTTGTTTCTTTAAAAGTATGCCTTTCTGTAGTGACAGGGATAGAATGGACAAAATCCTGCAGAAAACAAAGGCTGCCAGATCCTTCCAATAGAAAAATCTTCTCTCACAAATGCTACTTTAATATAATAATCTAAATTAAACCTTGCATTAAGAAAACCAGATCTCTGAAACTGTCCAGCGCTTCAGCAAATAGCCCTTCATCCCGAAGACAGATGGGCCCCAGGCCAGGGAGGGGACAAGACTGGCTCCACACCAGGGTGCTCTGCTGGAGATGGCTCTGCTGGACAGGGGGTGTGAGACAAGAAGAATATTCTTGACCAAATGCAGGCACTCGGCTGTGCTCCCTGAGTCAGCTTCCTTCGGCTTAGTCCCTCTAAATATCCGTGTGCAGGTCCTTATCTTCTCCCTGCTGTGAAATAGCATCCCTTAGCTTAAACCTCTCTAAGTAGAATTTAAGCCAAGGCACATTGCCTTAATTTGGGCACACTAAGAGCAAGCTCCAATCAGTTGCTGAGAGCAAAATGGGTCAGCCACCTCATGTTTACCAACACATTTCTTTAAAAACTTATGAACTATGTGATTTTCTGTTAAGTAACTTTTGCAAGGAGATGAAATGAAAACTGGCATATGAGGGGCATTTGGCTGTCCTTGCATGCTGAAAGGAAAGGCACACGAGGGTAATTGACTCCTTTGGGAATATTTGTCATTTCATCCAATTGCATCTTTTATTTTCCATTTTCTAAACAGAGCTTTACAAAACCAATGTCCCTTTCCCCCTTCTCTGCCCCACTCCCAAATACCTACTGTAACAGGCCACGAAGGGCCTTACCTGTCAGAGACTGCTGAGGGATAGGGAGGAAGGATGCCATGGTAGCTTTTGGAAGAGCAGAGTCTCAGGGCACCAGCGTTTTAATCTTCAGCTACTGTGGTTTGACCCTGGCCGACAGCCAAGCACCTACACAGCTGCTCACTCACTCCCACACTCCCAGTTTTCTTGCACAAGCAAGGAAACTTGTGGGTCGAGGTGAAGGCAGTTTAATAGGTGAAGGAAAGGGGGGAAAAAACAAGCGATGCAAAGGTGATAACCACTCACCACCTCCCACAAGCAGACCGGTGCCCAGCCAGTCTCCAAGTAATGGCCACCTTGGAAGCCAAAATCCGTCCTTCTTTTTACCTTACCCCAGTTTTATTGCCGAGCATGGCACTATATGGTATGGAATATCTCCTTGGTCGGTCCAGGTCAGCTGTCCCAGCTGTCCTCCTTCCCAGCCTCTTGCCCCGCCGCCCCCAGCCTGCTCCCAGTGTGGAGGGGGGAGCACAGTGAGAAACAGAGAAAGCCTTGACGCTGTGCAAGCACTATTCAGCAACAGCCAAAACACTAGTGTGTTACCAGCATTGTTTTAGTCACAAACGTAAAACACGGCACCAGAGAGGGTGCTATGAAGAAAGTTAACTCCATCCCAGTCAGACCCAGTATAACTATTCATGAACTGAACTGGTCACATAATGCAGTCTCAGTATGGCATGCCCTGAAAACAAGCCTTGTTTTACTCCTGAGCAAACAGTCCTTCCTGTCTGCCAAATCAACACCTCCTGAGTTCTCCAAAATCTGGGACCCTTTCATAGGTTGTGGCTGCTGCTGGCCTTAGCTCTGCCTTCTCCACCTGCCCTAAGCCCAAGAGATGTTGCAAAGGAGCACCAGCGTGTGAGATAGAGCATGCATGGAGGGGTGGAGATGACCTTTAGTTGTCCCTCTTCTCATCTAAGGTCTCATCACCTAGAGGTGATTGAAATGCTGGGAATTGCACTTTTGATATCATGGCTCAGGGTCTCGCAGCTAACACCGCTGCTGTTAGAGAGGCAGCTGGTGATCCGAGCCAGAGCTCTTCGCCACAGTGGAGAATTTGGCACACGGAAGGCAAAGGGTGAGGGGCTTTTGGAGCTCTCTGGAAAAAAAAGTATAGGAGGATCTGTGTGGCCAACTGCCTTCTCACAGCTCAAGACGTCAAGCTTTTTCATCCCCTCTTAGTTCATTCCACTGACAAATTGGCTTCAAACTACTTGGTGAGTCCTGCCAAATCGTATCATGCACACTGGAGAGGCAAGATGGACTGTATGTTTCGCATTTGCATAGGGGTTTTCAAATGGGAAGTTTGTTAGGTCAATCAAGAAGTATTTGTGGTCAACTTTTTTGTGAAAAATAGTCTGTCAAACATATCAGCCTAATTATATGGATCCCATTTCTGCCAAGATATAATTAACAAGTCTCACAGTGATACTAAGTGCTGTGAGAGTTCATTCTGACATGAAACTTGGCCTGAAAGACCCACATCCAGGACTATTATTTTTGCAAATATGCTTTATAATAGGATAATTATAATCACTCTGAACTAATATTTTAAATACATTTTAAAGGGCTTGCCTATTCCTAGCCTAGCAGGACTATGCATTTCAAAGCATTGGTTTCCATCTCTTCCAGCACAGTAATTAGGGGTGGGCCACTGTTGTTTAGACCCTGATGCAAGGATCAAGGGACAGGATCAGGTGGCAAAGTGTAACTACAGGAAATTAAGCTAAATGCCAGGTAGAATGCAAACAGGGGATGGGATGTCCTCTCCTCTCTTGCCCCCAACTCGATGCTGGCTGTAAGCAGTTAATTAAAGGCAGATCTTCAAAGCCATGAGACAGCACTGGGCAGGCACAGCATGGCCCCATACGTACCCCCCTCCATTGCTGCCTCACCGCAGGCCGTGCTAACAGCGGCTCCGTGCCCTGGCAGCACAGAAATGTAGTTTCAAGAGCAGGGCTGTGGGCTCAGCCGTGGGCTGAAGGGCTGGTACCGGGGTGAACATGCCAGCTCTGTGCGTGTGTGTGTTTGTGCCTGTGAAGTGTATGGCTCAGTGGCTCAGATCCTGTTTGGTGCCCCTACGACTAACAGTATAGTTATTGTTATGGTGACACGGTTGTGTTTGTTCAGTGCCTTGCCATGACATGATAGCACAAAACCATCTGGCTCCCCCACACTCTGCCACTGTACCCAGTGAGCTGGGTATGTTCCCAAACAACTGCCCAAATCCAGACCAAAGCAAAATGCAACACTTCTGAGACAGGCAAAGTACTGCTTCTCTTCTGCATTTCTAAGGGAACATTTCCAGTACAAAAACCTGGGAAAACCACCTTAAGTTCTGCCTTTCAGCCTACAAGCAACTGCAAGCTGAGAGCAACAGCAGCCCCACTTAAGGGGAGAGCAAAGGATTTCCTTTGCTGGCCTGAAAGCCCTTTATAAGTCAGAATTAAACTATACCAGAGCTATTCACAGAAAGACAAACTCAGGCATTTCATTCCCTATCTGGAGAACTGAATAAGGTAAAGACGCTGAAATTAATCTGCATTTATCATCTTCTGGTATTAGGGCTGGCAGGCTAACCTGCTCTTATGTAATTGGACTAATAGCTACGGTTTATTAACATCATTAAATCAGTGTTGTCTAGTAATCTTTCCTTTTATCTGACAATGTCACCCTGTCTGCCCTGAAGAAAAGGACCCGTTTCCTAGAAGCACCTTCTTCCACATCATGTGTGAATCGGGCGACAGGCACTGACACTGGCTGATTTAGGGAGCAGTACTGATCATTTTAATGGTGAGGAAGAAGCACAGATTACTGGTTTCGATAAGCACTGTAACAGCTATTGCTGTACTGCTGCACTTCGGCTAGTGATGGCTGCAAGCGATCCCTGACGGTACAGATATCCCAAATCCACAGTAATGCTTGTTAATCTTGCAGAGAGAAGAAACAGTTGTAATGAGGGAAAAGGGCAGCTTGATCTGCTTTGCCACAGGGTGTCTCAAAGCAAATGAAGATTTTTGTATTTGCTGGCTTCTTTGATGGTGAAGGATTACAAGGGGAAAGCACCTACTCGTGTTGTGCCTCTGCCACCCTGACGAGTCTGCAGTTTGCCAGGCTGCAGTTTGCACGGTCTACATTATTAAAGGAGATGCTACATTAGGAAAGCGGGCTGGGTGCGCTTGGAGGCACTGGATGACAAGCAAGATGCAAGCAAATAAATGGCAAGGGCAAGAGAAAAGAAAACACAGACCCGAGGAGTGCTAGCCTCATTTGGTTTGTTATTTGAGGTCTGATGGATCGCTTCCCTAACCATTCAAGTTTATAATTGGAGCAGCAATAGGTGAAGAGAAATCTTCAGTTCCTGCTGACGCTACCTCTGTTTTCCAGATGTAACTCTGCTGCCAAGGTAAAGACTTCTACATTCCCCACACCTGAGCTGAGTTTTGTTTTTTATGGGTCCTGAATATTTACTTCCTCAACAGGGGATGCCATAGAAAGGGCACATCAGTATGGACTAAGGTAAAGAAGTGATAGTATGCAGAAATAAAGGAACATGACAATAAATATAATAGCTGCGCAAGCCATAAGTAGAAGACACAAGGAGACAGGAAAAAAAACCTTCCTGACTTGGAAGGATTGGAGCATGTATTTTGAAAGATGGGCCCACAAAGGCCCAAAACACTGGGGAAGAGGTGAAGCAGAGGGGCGGATCAGGAAAAGGTTTGCTTTTCTGAACCCCACACATCTTGGGCCTATCTAAAAACTGTGGAGGGACACCTCTGACACTGCCAAAGCAAGGTTCACCCAAAGCCTCACACAAAAGGAAGACGAGTTGGAGTGGACTTCTGCTCTGTCCCATCCCTTCCCTAGTCCAGCTCCACTCCCCTTGCTCCTTCCTCCCCTCAAAGATGCGTTCTGCACAAGCAAGTGGGAGAGACAGGGCGGATGTGCTGGATCCTCACTGCAGCAGTAGGGTTATAGTGGTTCCGGTCTATTTATATGTAGCTGTATCCCAAAATGGCTGGGGTGACTGCCAGGGCTCTGTGAAGGGGATCTGCTCCCGTTCCCTCGGAGGTCACTGCAGCCCACCTCACCTCCGGCTGCGGCAGGGCGCGCGGCAGCCCCTGCGCTCAGGCTGCAGACACCGTTTCTCTTACCGCCCTTGGGGTAGTCATAGCTGTGGTCATTTTGTGCATCACCGAGGCTGCCAGTCACTACTGAACGTACTTTCAGAAACAGATCCAGAAATCTTCCACATTCTCAATATTTAGTGTTGTGGATCAGTCACTGAAATGGTCTGGCAGTGTTCCCCTCAACTCCCCCCTGCAAGTAATACCACCGGTAACTGTTTACCAGTTTGTTTGTTGTGGTGTTTTTCTCCACCCTTAACAGTGAACTCCAGGCACCAGTCGATAACTTGTTATGTTGATGTACATTAGACACAAAAAGCACAGTTGCATCAGCGATGTGGCTTAATAAAAAGAAAGTTAATGCACCGTGAAGCCTTTTCTTCTGATGACCACAATAATGACAAAGAGGGAAATTATGGTCATGCCAAACAAAATGCCATTTACACCAACCTTGTCAATGTTTTTGTCACTTACTTTGCTTAAAGGTTTTTCAGTGGAATTGCTGCCAGAACTTTTGTTCTTTAAAACAGCTAATATTGACAGAACTTAAAAATGCCTCTGTCTGTATGCTAACTCCTCCTGAGGGGAAAAAAAAAAGGATTGCTCTGTTGTTCTTCTTCTGTTCTATGAAGTGTGGTGTTAACTCAAAAGCCTAAACTTAGAGCAGCCCAGTGAGACGAGCTTCTGTTTCTCATCCTGGTGAATGACAAGAGTTTCAGAACATGAATCAGACATCCTTAAGGACCTTGCTGAACTAGTGCCTAGCTGACTATACTTAAGCAGCTTGGCACTGCCACGACTCACAGATTTTGTGAGCTAAAAGGCCAGAAGAAGAGGTGTCCCAAGGCGGGAGATGAAAGTCCCAGCGATTCTCGGTACCCCTTGCCTGATACCCAGAACAGCTCATCCTCCCTCTCTGCTCACTGGCCCATGTCGTCTTAGGGGCCTGACGCTGTGGTGCTGTGAAGTTCTCTCTTTTCTTATAGAATTATAGAATTATTTCTTTTCAGAGTTCATGGCCTGCACCTTCAGAAGATGTTAAATTCCGTATAAAATGACTTTCAGTCCCCAAACTAGACTTATCATCAACTCTCTTCTTGTATCCCATTGGTGTAATGATAAACTAAAATATAGATAGACAGGCTGGGCAGTGACAAACGTCTAAATGCTATGTATGCCAAATTAGAAGTGGCTTAACTCCCTTTGCAGGTATTTGCTCCCCAGTGGAGAATATCTTGTCTTTCCATATGTTCTTCTCATTAGCTATGATGATTTTTAGATAAGTCTTACCTGAAGAAGTATATTTCTGTTTTAAACTAGTATCTCCCATTGTTTTCTTCTTTTCTTCCTTCCTTCTTTCTTTCTTTCTGTCTTTCTTTCCCACCCCCAAGCATATCACTGATGGCAAATGTGTTTGTGAGCAGGTCTTTCAGGTCAGCTGAGGGTTGCTACAGCACTATGAGATGTGAAGGCTGCGTTGAATCAGCAGTCAGGTTAGGAAATTGTCTTTACTATTGCCAGCCCCTAGGCTGTCTGTGCATGTGCGTGCCCATGTGCGCTTCCCGCAGGGCTTGGTGCTCTCTGTGTGCCACCTGCAAGCTGAAGCCACCCACTGGCTGCTCCCAAGGGGCACAGGGCAGGAGAAGGATGAACTTATGCTGCTAAATAACAGCCTTGAATTTCTTTTGAATCCTGAGTATAAGCAAGGCCCCAAAGCTGAATGTGCCCTACAAATTCAGGTTCAAAACCAGCCCCCCTTTCTTTCTGCATCATCCTCTATGTGGGTAAGCTGCAGATTCTTCCTTTTACATCAGACACAGGTTTGAATTAATCCGGTCTTCCCCGGGTCACATCCCAGAGCCAACAATTCCAGTTTCCAGGCTGTACGCATTTGCATGGCTTTATCTTTTCCCAGAAGGGAATGGAAGGAAAGGAAGACTGCTGTTCCAATCACAAGCTACTATGCAATTCGCCTCACAGGACAGTTTCCACAGAGTTCAGAGTGGAAAAACCTGGCTGGTAGTGAATAGTCAGGTTGTTCATTAAGGAAAATTCTAGTGGAGAAACCTAGTGTCTAGATGTGATGAAAAGTTAATGAAACACGCGCAACATCCCTGTGATCTGCAGCTCATTTTTAACAGAAGCTGAACTCAGACAGGTGCATGTGAGGTTTTTGATAAATGTTGCATAGGTATTTGTGCATGACCCCAGGCCTGGAAGGCAGCAGGGAAGCTAGCAGTCAAACTGCCACGTGCACAGAGGGTGCCAGGGCAATGGGGAGGAAGAAGGGTCCCTCTGCGTTTGTGAACGAGAAACAGGACACCAATAAGAAAGTGAACATAAGGGCTTTTTAAAATCTACAGTAACTTGGCTATCGGCTCTAAGTAAATGAGCTGCTGATCAGTTGAAGGAGAGTCTAATATAATTAAGATACAGTGAAGAACACGATCCTGTTTACAGTATTGCTACTACAGGACTAGAACAAAATGTTGGCTAACGCACATTTTGTAATCTATTATTTGTCTGAAAAGCTTGCTGTGGTATCTGTGTTAAATCTGGCCTGCAAACAAGTCAGTGCAGTATAGAAATGGGACAGGTAACGTGCGTCGCACAGCTCAATCCTCATTTTGACAATAAATACATTACAAAGTCGGTTAGATGTGATCTAGGAAGGGGGGGGAATTTCTGATGCTGTCAAATACTCAGATATTGTGAAACAAAGGAGCACTGCAGTAAAATTTGTTCTAAAGCTCATACCATCATGTAACATAACCAAAGCCAATCTGTAGTGCTGCATGCTTAAGAGTTTACAATTGCTTTTTCAGCTGTGTGTAAATTATGAATGCATATTTCTTTTCCCCATTATGTAGTGAATGAGACTCAGTCTGCTTGGAAATAGGCTTGTCTGTTTAGAAAGGCAGGGTATGTGTGAAACACAAATGGGTAACCAACAGGATCACAGTTCTGGAAATAACACCTCCTGACAGCTCTAGGGTAGAGTCCTGCTTTAACCAGGGAAAGGCAGTCAGGCTCGCTTATGCAACATAACATGCCCTGACTGCACTAGCAAGCGAGGTGCTTTTCAGTGTTTCACCAAGCACAGTGGAAGAGCCCTCCATGAGAAAAGTACTTCCCAACAATCTTACTCCTCCCTGTGTCTTACGGTTGTGCCCTGTCTCAGATGCATCGCATACACTTTTTCTCAAATATTCAGGCTGAGCAAAACTCAGTCACTTATTGACTCTAATTAGCCTGGAAATAGCATGAAACTCTGAGCTGGTGGAAAGTCAAAATGCAAACTACAAAACCTGAAGAAAGATTCTTTTCCAATTTCTACAGCACGTTCTCTACATAGGGTGAAAGAGCACCCTGAGTTCATACAGGTCTTTTCTACACACGTTAGATAAGCTTCCAGAATAAAATGACCACTGGCTTAGGAAGGAGAGACTTCAAGGTATAAAATAAGGGCATTACGGCTGTGTATTTCTCTAGTCTATATGAGTGTATATCTGAGTCTGGTCTTCTTGCAAGGCTCCCTTTCCACTGTTGATTTGGCTTTGATAAAAATGACGCTTGAGACTGATGGATTTATTCTGCATACTTAAACATTAAGAACTAAAACCTGAAAGTAATCAAAAGGCAAGATGAAGGAAGAGGTGGAAAGAGAGTGGGCAGTTTGTGAGCGAGACCGGACCTGCTCGGCAGCGCTCAGCAACAACCCGAAGAGCTTTGCTGTGGAGGTTTCCCCCTGAATTTCTCCTCCCTGAGCACCACAGGCTGCAGAGCTCTCAACTGTCTCTGGGGCAGAACAGATAGGTACCTGATTTCATGTTTTCTGTCCTGTGCTTTTTAATTTTCTTAAAATTCTCTTTTGCCTGCTGGTAATTATTTGCTGCTTCCAAAGAGACTTCCACTGGGGAGTGATTGGTAGAACAGCCTCAGAAGTGTTGCTGACCTGATTGCAAAGTATCACGTTAACAAAACAGGACTTTTTTTTCCCTTGCTCAGCCTGCCAAAAGGGTTTCTGCTTGATCACTCTGTGTGTGGGAGAGGAATCCAGACACTGCTGCATTACTCACTGGCCTGAATAAAGAAAGTGTTTCCATATGTTTTTCCTAATGTGTGTGTACACATTACAAACTGAACTCTTAAATCAGTTGCTCGGAATTTCTAGTAGTGATAAAGAGATCAGAATAAGGCTGTCTCTGTCACAGAGGAAAAAAATGGCTTTTAGCTTACTGACATCTAATTTTTTCCTTGGTTTTCATGCCAACATTTTTGATGGGCACATCAGCCTAGATATAGAAGATTATTACAGCCAAGGTAGCAGAAATCACAAATCTACTGGGGCTTGAAAGTGTTATTGTGGTCTCCCTTCTTTTTCTTCCATCCTTCATTTCAAGTAAATATTATTGTGGTGTGTATTCATGGCCTGTTTTATTTAACTGTATTATCAGATGCCTGAGATTCAAATACCATCAATCCATTCAGATACAGTTATCCTAGATACAAAGCAAGCATTGAGCACACTAAACGAATGTGTTTAATTACCTTCAATACATTTGAATTAAGCAGTACCACATGATAGGCAATGAAATTCTCACTGATCCTGACATACTTGGGGTGATGCTGAGGAGCACCACTGCTGTGGCCATAATTTCTAACCACTGGGAAAGCTCAGCCACAAGTGCACTGGCTGTCATGGGTCCCTTAGATTACGAAATGTAACTGGAGACAACAAATGAGCAAGATTGGGCACTGTAAGCCTTGGGAATAGTATCACCAACCCTTCCAGTTTGGCCCAGTTTAGAACTGGGAAGCCTTTTCTAAGTACTTACTATTGTGATCCAATCAGGCCAAATCAGACCTCATTATCTGTGCAGCAGCACCTATAATGCCCTGATGGATGTCAGGTTAACTGGTTGATGGTAATGAAGCCAGCCTTGGAGCCTGAAGAGCAGCAGTAAGACTCCTGCCTGTGCAACATATCCACAGCTGGGGGAGATGTCCATCCTCAGAAATTCAGCCGTTCCCAGTCTGAGGGGCTGGAGGAGCCTGAAGCCTGGAGGGGCTTGGAGCTGCTACAGGCAGGACGTCTGAAAGCATTTACCAGGAGATATTCAACACCCCTAGTCCAAAACCTGACGGAGAGAGCCACAGGGTGACTCACAGGGGACAACAGAGTGGCCATCAGCTACGGACACGCAGAGTAGCTGGTGGCACTGGATGGACTTGCACTGGTGGAGAGCCACCTTGGACCTGCTGCTACACCAAGCAAGTGACCCTGACATTAGGACAAGTGTCATAGGAGCCATCACGATAATCAGGTTCAGTCCCACCAGGAGGGACTCAGGCAAGGGCAGGAAGGGATCAGAGAAAAGGGAAGGCCATTGTGGTGTGGAGACATGCTGTGGAAGAGACTAGAAGGAGGAGGACAGAAGAGAAAGCACCTTCTGCAAGGGAAGAGGGGTGGGAGAACGCAGGTAAGTGTGGAAACTTCATAAATTCAAGGCCCATGAGGATGGGAAGTTGGAGGGGGCATCCAGAAAAGGAGGAAAGGGGAAAAAATGTCTGGTAAAGCTACAGACTTGAACAGAGTTGCTGTTGATAAGGCAGCAAGAAATCTTGAAGGAGATAATTGCTCAGGTAAGAAAGGGCCTGAGCTTTATAGGGAAAACCTCTTTCTCCTGGGAAAATGAACGCTGGAGAATGGTACTGCCCAAGCAAAAACAGTGCATTTGATTTGATTTGAAAAGCAAAGAGAAGGTATAAAGGTGCTGGATGACACAGAGCCTCTACTCTGGATGGAGGCATAAGGTAGCCTAGTTTTTTTAGTATATGGAAGACCAAAACTTCGTGGCAGTCTGGCACTGATCTTGCCAATGAAGTGGCTTTCAAGGAACGGGTTTTCGCTGTGCAGGGTATAAAGGCAATACCATAGGAAATGGAGACATTAAAAAAATCATGGCTTTTGAGGGGTAATAGGTGTTCAGTGGGGAAAAAATGGGTCGTAGGATACTAAAGGAAGTGATTCAGCCATGCGAGCAGCTGCCGGAGCATAATCAGGCTGAGAATGCACAGACAGACGCCTGTGAGATGGCCTCACTGCTAACCTCAGTATCACACACATGCAAAACCTTGTGAACCCCCAACTTAAAAAATAGCCTTCAAATGGGCACTTGGGGGCAGTGGTTGCTTGGCTGTAAGGAAGGCAGAAGCAGTACCCAGTTGTCCGTCGAGAACTGTGTGAATGCTACCATAGGCAAATAACCGTAACGCGAAGGCAGCATGGGCCAAACCACAAGCTCTCCAGGTCTCAGAGGGCTTCAGTTTTCGGAAACACATTCATGTTCAGTCACAGACCTGAATTACAAGGTGATTCTTTGGGTTTAACTTGCCTTCATTTCTCAGGGCAGCATGTAGCCATGAAAGGGCTCAGAAAAAAAGGTAGGTGCTGTCCTTCAGAGTTTGTCCCTTCCTATCTATTTCTTAGCTATACCCTGCCTGTGCATGGCTTTTTACAGAAGGAGAGCAGAAGCCCGACCCAGGAGAAGCCTGCAGATGACATTTGTACCAGGACACACTCCAGTGGATGCTGGGATCGACGTTCTGGTTTTTACCTGTCTTCACCTGAACACGGTATTTACTACCAACTCCTTTAACACTATTAAGTGCTTCTCTATTGAACTCCTGTATCTGCTTCAGACTGGCAAACACCAAGGAGAAGACAACATTTCCCTTTCACATGTCCTGACGCTCCTCATAAAAGAAGCCCCAGCAAATAGGTAGGATGAAAAAGGGGAGGGATTAAAAACTTGCTAATAGTCATCAGTAAGTCCTCTGAAATGTGTGTATAGCCAAGGCTGTGTGAGTTCTTCAGCGTGACTTTTCCTTTCCACAGGAAAACAATGCACTTGGCATGGTTTCTGTGGGCAGCAAGGAGAGGGGTGCACAGATGTGTATAGACAGATGTGACCGCCCCTGTCTCCACCTCACCTGAAGTCAGCTGGCCACAAGCTATTTTTGATCCTCAAAGCCATCTGTCTGAGCAATCATCGCTCACTGCCCAGGTAAAAAGTCCTTTTCCTTCAGCAAGCCTTCCTTAGCAAAAGGGCCAAGGTGGAGGCATGAAGTTGTCAGCCCTACAATAACAGAGGGATGATACATAAGCAATGAGGGCTTCTTTAAGAATTTGTGAAAAAACACTGTAAAGATGTTAGGATTTTGTCACAAAGTGTTTTATGAATTAAAATTTGAAAGTTCGAAAGGACAGCTAAGACAAATGTCAAGGCCTTATTCTTTGGAATTAATCTGAGGCGGCAAAAGCGAACCAGTGAAAATAATCATAGACGATTTCCATGCTCAGCTGTGCGTAAAATAAACGTCCCCATCAGAAACTGGGGATTAAAACGAACGCTTCAGGGTTTAGTGGTGCAAACAAATAGGGGAGAAAAGATTTATGTCATTTTATGTTTTAATTTTGTTCCTTTTATTCTATGCCAAATTGCCCAAACTCTATGATGCATTAGGCCATAAAAAAGCACAACTGTCAAAATCAAAGCACAATATAGATTAAAAAAAACTTTAAAATTAAAATAATGAGATTTCTTTGTCTACTCTTCTGAGATCTCACTTTCATAATTACCTAAGAAAGAGTTAATTAAGTCTATTTGTGTAAAACAAAACTCTTCTGTGAGATATATTAAATTTGCAATGTTTCATGCACAAATCATGGCTGCTGATTTTATGCATTATTAATTTTTTTAATATTCTAGGTTTTGGCCCTCTCAACTTGTCAACCAAGAGAGGGAGTGCACTGTTTCTCAGGAAAGAAACTGTAGAAGAAAGGCTCCAGAAGCACGTCCTTTAGGGTTCTTCCTGACATGAGCCCTCACGGACCCTGAGCTTTCTGCTCCCAACAGATGCCTGACAGGAGAGCAGCTAGAGTGTCCCGTCTCGCTTCGGGGAGTGCACAAAAGGCAGAAGTGAGGTACGCTCCAAGCAGAAGGGCTGTAGGACCTGGCTCCTCCTGCAGCATGGCTTTGGTGTTGTTCTTCAGAGGCAGACCCAAGTGGAGAGATATACAGAGCTAAAAGATAATCAGACATCTAATTCAAAGACTATTATTTTCCACAGGCTTTGCAGCAAACTGAAGTAGGAGCCCTGTTTGTTCGCTTTGATAATTCCAAGGGCTGTCATTCCTGCATAGTTAATTTTATTTTATCTTTTATAATTTCTGAATGACATTAAAAATGAGCACTTCCTTTGGTCAATCAGTTCAGCACATTCCTCAGCAGAGAACTCGATATGAAAGGCCACGTTCTAATCTCAGTAAGTTCAATAGAGACTGACATCACTGGAATTGGTGCTGAATCTACATACACGTTGCCAGAGGCAGATCCAGACATTGGGTATAAAAGCATGGAAAGTTTGTAGCTATTCAGCTATCATCCATCACTGCTTGGTAATAAAGCAGAAAGATTGAAAGAAAAAACTATGCTGGAGTAATCCTGTTTTGTTGGTAGAAGAAAAATAGATGCATAATTAATAATGCATAATGCAGAATTAACAGCCTATAATACCTTCCTCTGAAAACAGTAGCAAGTATCTGCGTTTCATCAGTTTTGCATTGTCCCGAGCAGGCCATTTACCTGTCTGCACTGTGAAATTAACTTTTGTCAATTAATGCTAATATCAGTTCTTTTTGTTCTAATCAGACTCTTCCAAAAAAGCAATAAGCATTGTGGGATTAGCATTAATAAGGAAAAAAAAAATAACAACAGAAAAACAAGCATATTATGCCTGCTGGGTTTTTGCTGTTAGAGTTCCACTTCCACCTCCACTATTAGTAAGGCTCTGGGTGAAATTGGTTTCTTTGATGATAGAAAAAATAGTGATGTACTTCTAAAGGATTTTTTTTTCTTTGCAGAAACTGTTATAAGCAGAGCAATTGTGGGGATGCAATGGAAGACAAATGTCAGAAACAGAGTATGAATCTTTCCCTTGCAAATCATTTAAGAATGGCAGTGCCCATGCAAATAGTCATCCAAGAGGGGCAGAAATTGCAAAAGCCTGCCTTCCATAGTAGCCTGAAGTCCTTTACTTTGTAGTACATCAGCTGCATGGAGATCCCAGACAAAAGAGTCTAGAGAAGCACAGATTCTGAAGTGCAAGGGCCACCTCACATTTAACACACACACACACACACACACACACACACACTTTTGCCTCAGAAGCTAAAGAAGCTGTTCTGAGTGCATTACAGCCAATTACTAGCTATGGCTTTGTCACAAAAAGTGTGAATTTAATCCCTTATGGGTGGCAGGGGTTTGTTGACTGAGGACAGCTTTGAGGAACAGAGTACTTAACTGTTTTGTATGTTGATGTTTCATGCCTGGGTAGAGAAGAGATGATAAAACTGCCACAAGTTTGGGTTTTACACACTGGATAAAAAGCACTAGAGAGGTTTCATTATTACTGTTCTTCAAAAGCTCTCCGTAGCACAGCCTCACTGAATGGGATGCATTCAAGTTACCAGGAAAGAAGAGTTGTGATATTTCACAGATAGGGTAAGGCTATGGACCAGGGAATGAGTGAAATGAGATACCACTGAGACATCGCTCTGTATCTGAGAGGACTCTAATTCAGCCTCATCGAACTGTTGCAAGAAGAGGGTGCGTGAAGGGGTGCATGCCAGGTACAGAGTAGAGCCCTTAAACCTACTCAGAGGAAAGGGAGAACGACAAGGACAGAGCCCTCTCCAGCCAGAGAGCATACAGGCACTCAGGCAGGGTATCGTCTCCCCTTTGCTGTGATCTGCAGTGTATCTCAGGGCTTTCCAGGCCAGGTGGCCCCTTATTACAGTGATCAAAGGAGAGGCCAAACTACTGCTGTGTCTATCACCCATCCTCCCCTGCATCCCCTCCTCTTTCTCTCAAAGAAGGAGAAAAAAAAAGAAAAATAAGTTGTTTCAGAAAGCTAAGACCATTGCGTATCTTCTCCAAAGACCAAGCACTGCTTGCAGACCACAGGCAAAGGCCTGGTGAGGGTTTGTGAACAATGCTATCTGTTGACCACTGCCACTGACAATATCTTCAGTGTTCCACAGGGTCCCTCAGCATGGCAGGACACCTCACCAACGTGCGTTCGGGCTGCAGAGGACACTTTGGGTGGGGGCAGCAAGTGGCCTTGGATGCATGGATGGAGTGAGCGGGAGGGGACCTTCAGCCTAAAGCAGAAACGTGTCATCTCTCCGTGAGCAGCATCTGCCTCCAGGAGACTTAGAGGAATCTCGGTTTCTTCCCACAGCCTTTGCTGTCCCAGCTTAGCCCTAAGACTACAGTAGCCTCCATGTGACTGAATCTGTTCCTGTAAAGGACAGCAGTCTGGCCTTTTGCCGTTACCTGGAAAAATTAACTCTTCAAGAGAGTTGTTACAAATAGTATGATCCTGGGACTGGAGCTCTGTAAATGAGGTTTTTAAGAGGGGCATGGCATTCAGTAGTGCTACCGACAAGAACAAATGAAGCATATAAACAATTTATTCTCATCTGTCATGGGAGCTGCCCTACATAAAAGCCAGATCACCTTTGGTCAGTGCCAGAAGTATTTCTAGATAAAGTAATATGGGCAGTCCTAGGATCACGCGCCCTCTTTTTAAAAGCACATGTGCTTATTTTTATTCCCAGGTTTAGAACGGAAAAAGGTTTTGGAAACACTCATGGGACAGCCTGGTGCAAATGTAGAACCAAAGGCAATTTTGGAGGATCATAGGTTTGATTAATCGGTTTGATAGCATTCTCCCCGGGAATGAGCTCCACGCTTGCACAGTGCTGTGGTTTACTACCCAAGTACAAAACAGGTGCCTGTAGTCCAGACCACAACCGTTCACTTCAAGTGAAACAAAATCCAACACACATCTTGGTGTTCTGGCTGGCGGCTCCCGAGACATTTCCTGACAAAAGTACATTACTGTTTGCCTCAAATGCTCCATGCAAGAAGTATGCGACAGGGAAGAAAGGTGTTACTCTGCTCTGACAAAGTTTTGGACCTGCATGCTGCAGATATATGTGTTGCTTGGTGCCAGCACTAAAACAAACATGACATTTGTATATCCTCTCTGTCTCATACTGTCAAAGCATATGGCAAACGTACTACAGAGAGTAACCTTTTCCATACAGTTTTTCCAGATGTATCATTTTTACCACTCCAGCATCAGTCCTTGTTGCTCTGCCTGCAAGTTAAGTCTTCATATCATCAACTACCAGCAGCAATTTGTAAAGTGGGTTTATCGTTGCCTTTGTAGGAAGTGGATATTTACCCTGTTCAAAGTAGATCTTTTCCTGGTGAGAGACTAAGCATAACACGAAAACTGAAGGATCTACAAAAAGCTTACAAAAATTACCTCCTTGAGAAAAACTAGATGGAAATGTTTGGAGAAGCAAGCTGCAAAAAATGAGACAACCAATTACTTACTGGTCATCCCAGTATATCAGTAGGGTTTCACTTGATAGCTTTTGAGGACTGACCCAGTGAGGTGGCCCCAGATAGCAGCTTTCAATCCGCATCCTCACCTGCAGCCTCTCAGGCACTGCTGGAGCTGGGGCTACCCTGCGTGACGCAGAGGAGCAGGCACACCACCAGCCCGGGCTCTGTGGGGGCTATCGCTCACGGACCCACGCTGGATCCCTGGGTTTGGGTGCTGAAGCTGCACTGTCAGTGACACGATGTCTTCTTTCTTCTAACCCTGTGTTTGTGTCTCTCGCCTACTGACAGCCTTGTTGCCTGCTCGGAAATATCTGCCTGACCATGCTGGACGCTGCTGATTGATACGAAAAAAAAAATAGAAAAGTGCTCTCAGTGTTTCCCAGCAGCGTTCATGATGGCTGCCAAGGAGCACAGCATGGCCAGGAGCTGTTTTGGGCTATAAAGGCATGCCCTAATCTCAGGAGGGTGCTAGGCAGCTTTGGCAACCCCCTGCTCACTGCTCAGCGGATGATCCTGGTGCCGGGCCCAAGGACAGGCGTCTGCTTTCCCTCAAAGGCCGTGATCCCATTAGGGGCTGTTGACAGGGAGGTGTTGCTTTTGTGGCACTCACCTAGAGCAAAGCAGGCTTCAGCTCTAGCTGTAGCCACAGAAGTAGCCTTTCTGCAAGGAGAGCCTACAAGGGGCTCTCTGTGGCCTGGGTACGCAGCAGGGCGAAGGGAGCAGGCAGGCCTCACCTCTTCTAGGAGACCGCTCTGGCCCTGGTGTAGCATGGCGTTCGGAGGGTTGTTCACCACACGTGTGGCTGGGCAAAGCTGTGATGTGATGGTGTCTTGGCACAGGTGGCACTGCAGTGTCTCGGTCCCCTGTGCGAAGTGTGGGTGCTGGCAGGGAGGAGGGCAGGCGCGCCAAAGGATGCGCCCAAAGGCCACGCCAAGGGCTGGGGAGCACGTCGCAGGGTCCACCTCCAGGTTATGGCTGGTGCTGGGAGTGAGGGGAAAGAGACAGGAGTTCAACATTGTTTATTCCTACGTGGTTTGTTGCAGGGACTTTTGTAGTGGCATCCCTACTGCATCTCTTGGTTACCTCTTGCTATCAAGTGGTGTCAGTCACATGGGAACTCAGATCGTCTCATTTATTGCCAGTATCAAGCTATTACAGTCCGAACTCTATAAAGGGATTAACACTTCAGGAATCAAATCATGAAATCATTGTAACAGGCAAACACCGTTTGCATTCAGGTCATGTCTCTGAAGGTCTAACATCGATTTTAAATTCTGCAGCCCGCTCCTCCTGCTTGGGCCCCGGTGGGCTGAGAGATGCTGAACATGCTGAAAGCCCCCGTCGGAGGTACCTGTGGCTGCGGCTGTGGCTGCGGCTGCGGGACGGGCTGGGAGGAGAAGGTGCCCGGAGGCGGCTGGGAGAGAGCTGGTGCGGGAACAGAAGAGACGGTCCCCTGTTCTCATCAAATGACATCGTGGTGCGGGGCAAAAGTGCCTTTTCTTCACCGATACACCCTTTGAATGCACTCTGTGACCACAGAAGAAAGGTTTCCATAAAACACACTTTACTAAATCACAGAAACCCTTCTAAGACAAATTTTAATCAGCAAGGTTTTCCAGAACATCCTTGCTAATGATAAGTTGCTTACCTGAATGATGGCTAGCATTTGTTTTCTCCAGAATTTTGTGAATAGTAATAAAGTGAGATTTGGGGAGAGGTTGTGGGGTTTTTTTTTGTTTCTTTTGTTTTTCCCGAAGGAGAAACTTCTTGTGCAGTAACCAAGGTAGCCACTAGTGTTAAGGCTGTTATACTTCCAAAGGCCAGCCATTAACAAGACATTTGGCTGCACCACAGATGATTTGAGTGCTCTTATTTGAAGGGCAAATAGTCACAGTTATCTTTGTAGACAGAGAAAATATTTTAAAGAAGCATTTGAGTCGGCCTTTTATGTAGCCCAGAAAAAAAGGATACAAAATACAGGATCCCTGTAGGTACAAAAATGTTCTTTAGGTTTTTAACACCATTATACTTAGAATTCACCTTGTTTTTCCTTCCCTTTTCTAATTTTTTTCGCTGTTTTTTCTCTGCTAGTATCAAGAGAGGATACATTGCTGCAAGTAAAATAAAAGCTTTTATCTAGGATTTCTCCATGCTCTAAAATTCCAGTTCTATACGCCCAAGTGACGGTTAGGTAAGGTACTCAAACAAACAGTTAATGAGCAGTTCTTCATTAAACTCGCTGCAGGAAGAGCTTAAAGTTCATCTAGTTCTCCTGTCCTTCACAGATGAGGCCTTGAAATTCTCCTGTGAATATTTTTTCTTTGTTTTTGCTCTAAGGTTTGTTTTTTTTTTTTTAATTTTTGTTATCACAGTTAGTATAGAAAAATGAACATGGTTTTATGGTTGTGTTTTATAGTTCACACAATATATGTGCCCCTTACGGAAGTGATGGAAAGAAATCATGGAAGACAGTAGAACAAAGTCTAGTTGGAGGCCAGTAAGTAGTGTTGTACCCCAGGGGACAATACCGGGTTCAGTCCTGTTTAACATCTCCATTAATGATCTGGATGATGAGGCGGAGTGCACCCTCGGCAAGTTTGCAGATGACGCCAAACTGGCAGGAGTCGCTGATACGCCAGGGCTGAATATGAGCCAGCCACGTTCCCTTGTGGCAAATCAGGCTAACGGTAGCCTGGGCTGCCTTAGGAGGAGTGATGCCAGCAGGTGGAGGGAGGAGATCCTTCCCCCCTACTCAGCACTGGTGAGGCCACACCTGGAGTGTTGTGTCCAGCTCTGGGCTCCCCAGTATAAGAGAGACACGGGCATACCGGAGAGAGTCCAGTGAAGGGGCACAAACACGATGAAGGGACGTGAGGAAAGGCTCAGAGAGCTGGGGCTGCTCATCTGGAGAGAAGGCTCAGGAGGTTTCTTGTCAACAAGTACAAATACCTGAAGGGAAGGTGCAAAGAAAATGGAGCCAGGCTCTAGTCAGCGGTGCCCAGTGACAGGACCAGAGGCAGTGGGCACAAACGGAAACACAGGAGGCTCCATCTGAACACCAGGAGACACATTTTCCCTGTGAGGGTGACCGAGCCCTGGCACAGGTTGCCCAGAGAAGTTGTGGAGTCTCCATCCTTGGAGATACTCAAAAGCCACCTGGACACGGCCCTGGGCAACTGGCTCTAGGTGGCCCTGCTTGAGCAGGGGGCTTGGACCAGATGACCTCCTGAGGTCCCTTCCAATCTCATCCGTTCTGTGATTCTACGAATAAAATGCATGTTATGAACAGGAATTGAGATTCTCAAGACACACAGTGCCTCTATTCCAATATACTTCCAAAGCATACCAAAACCAAACCATCTTGCCTGTAATCATCTACTGTTTCGTCACTATTGCACAACAGCAAGAAGTAATAGCAGAGAGATGTCCGAAAATCTTCTTCGTAGTTCTTTTACTGCTGAAGTCACCTGCCACAGGGAAAGCTGTGGTTCAAAATCACCTTGTGATCGGTTCTGCAAAGAGCAGATTTTGCATGAATGGATTACTCCTTTTCCCTTCCTCCACCTCTCCTTCTCCCTCTCCTATCACAGCCCTATATACTATAAACACGGCAAAGCACACTTAGCAAAAGTCTTGGTGTCAGCAGTTGCCTGGGGTCCGTGCCAGCTCCATTCCAGCTCATGCCACCCAAATCCCTCCAGCCCTTAAGCTCCAGCACAGCTGCAGCCCCTGTAGCCATCGCAGTGGAGTGGGAAGCCATGGGTTAGCTTTGCATGCTTTTTATTTCTGACGGCAGTGGCACTACCCTGTTACTTGGTGTCTGAAGGCAAAGCTGAGCACGGCTCAGCCTTTCGAGGCTGTACTAGCATTTTTATACCTTGTGTGTTATTGCTGCGGCGCTTCTTTCCAGGAAAGTGGAAAGTGCGGAGGGAGCGGATTTGCTCTGTGAGTCACTGGGCAGGTTCCTGCGGGCCAAGCCAAATGTGGGTCTTCAGCTAAAAGCTGCTTTTACGGGAAATATGGAACGTGACAGTTGTTTGGGTTGGAAGGTCCTTCAACGACTTGGGGCCAAGTTCACCCAGGAGAGTGCGTGCTCCTAAGCACTCCCTGGAAAGCGGGGCTGGAACGTTTTACACCTCTTCGGTCAGGCGTTTGCTTACCACAGAACTTGCTAAATCTGCCTGCGGTGCCACGGGCACCCACTTGTTTCTGTCTCTTCGTCCTGCCCCTTCTTATTAACGTTTTCGGAAGGTTTTGGGTTTTTCCCCTAAGAGAGCTTGCAAGGAATGAGTAAAAGCTTATGTTGCTGCTTTTCATCTATTTATTTTGGCTGTTTGTTTTCACTCTTCTTCAGAGATACTGTGATGCATAAATAAGCTATGACCTGTTCATCCCAGAGGGAGGAAATGGGAGATTGTGCATGGAAAATGTTCTCTAGTTTTCCTCCTGTAATTTAGGTAATGACATCATACTAAATGATCAAGCTCTTTCCTGGAAGAGAGTTTGGTGTATTTTCTTTTAATCATCCAAGGTGTATGTGCTCAGACCTTCACAGTAAACCTGAAACCAATTTGGAATATGTATCTTTAAGTCCTTCAAGGTCTATATCATACCCCATTTAAACAACCAATTAAGGTTTAATTTCACTGTAGTTTTCAGATACAAGGCAATCACTGTCTCCTGCAGTGCCGATAAGGACTGCAGCAACAAAGACTAACACTCCAAGTAGTAATCTAAAGACAGAGAAAAGAGGTGAAAGTAAAAGATTTCCTCTTTTGAAACCAAGCAATTATAAGCCTACAGTGGCCATTTCCTGCTGTGACAACTGCTGGTAAAAAAATAAATGAGAGATATCCTTAACCTATAGGCTTCACTGTCATTTGGGGGTGAAATATTTTTTTGTTGATTTTATGTGATTTTTTTTTCTTTGAGGGTTTGTCTTTTTTTCTTTTGGTTTTGTTCTGTTTTGAGGTGGGTTTTTTTTCTTGCTTAGGCTGGGGGAGGAGAAGTAACAGCAGGGCCAACAGATACAAAGGCAGAAGTTTCCCCCACACTGTCCAGTTGGTTATTCTGGCACTCACCTGTGAGCACCCTTCACGGTAGAAGAAATGCCTTTGAGAAGCCATATATATAAACCCTTCCTTGAACACCTCTGCAGCAGAGGCTCAGCTATCAGGCTTCCAGCGCTTGCAGTTAAGCAGGGTGTCTGGTGTGTGATGATTTCGTGACGCAGATCACTATCGGTGAAGCTAAGCTGAAAAATACTTATTTCACACAAGATGCGGAATGGAGGCAGGGCTAGAAATGAAGTAAAGCACTGTAGCTAAATTCAGCAAATTCAAATGGGAGCAACTTGCTGACTTCACCAGAGACTGGCTGCTGAATACATTTGAACCAGACTTCTTTAACTGCATAAAACAATGTCTCCTTAGAGTCCCAAGTCAGGATTTTTCTAATTAAGACTACATACCTACATATGCAGATGTACACACCAATATTGTCAAAAGTTAAATTTGTTCTATTATATTGGCTTTCCTTATTTACATTTATTAAAAAAAAAAAAAAAAGAGGAAAGAGAGGAGAGACCATGGATTACATGCATAATGTGCTGGACATCTGCAGACATTCTTATGGCTATAATAAGCTAAAAAAAGCAAAGTTTAGGGGGGTTGACACATAACTGCAAAGCAATGATCACAATTTAAACATTAGCTGTCTTCGGTACATTAAAAGGTACTGCCACTGTGCTTCCCCAGTGATCTTTATAGTATTAGCATCTTCTTGTTTCAATATTAATTTTTTCCTTATGTAAGGATTTGTTGCAAGATCATACTGGAAAGGACAGAAAATGAGTGGAAAACTGCCCGAATACCGCCCGAATGGGGGAAGCAATGAAACTGCATATAAAGAACGGGAATCCAGCCCAGACATGAAGCCCAGGCCTCCATCTACTCCCCCTGGACACCACCTGCAGTCAGTGGAATCTGGTCAATGCACCTGGTGTATTCATCTCATCCTAACATGGATGCTCAAGCAGAGCAAGCACAAGGGCTGCTCCCTAACTGCACCTATTTCTCTCTCTCTTTTGACTACAGAGATCCCGTGGTGCCTAGCTCAGCTGCAGACGTCTTAAGTGATATGAGATAAATCCCACCCAAGGTGTCAGTCAAATGCTCACTGAACTAGAGTTTTGTGTCCTCTTATCCCATTAATTTCTAGCAGATTGTAGGTTTTGTTTGTGACTATAGAGTATGAAACGTTAGGCACATACGTGACTTAAATTGGCAATGCGTTTTTAATATATGGTTTGGAATAGACTTACTCACAGTTTGCTGCGCTCCCCGCAGTGGATGAAGGGCAGAAGATGAAAACCCCACCATTATGGCAAAATATTTCCTCTGTGCTCTAAGTTAAAAAGATTATGGAAAGAAAAAGAAACCGGGGGGGTGGGGGTGGGGGAAATAACAAGAACCAGAGGATCCCAAGGCAAATTTTATTTCTGGAAACCGAACTCTGCCACTTCATTTCCTTGGGCCCCAACACCCCGAGTAAGGCAGTTCAAGGTCCTGTGCCTCACTGGCACCTTCTTGCTGGTTTTGAAGATCTGGTTTTGGATGAGGGTGGTTGTGGCCAGGCACTGGTGGGGACTGGCCAGGATCTCCAGCCTTGTCCACTGGGAGCCTGGCTGCTCCCAGTGACCATACGCTGCTGGGCGGGCTGGGAAAGCGAGTGGATATCAAGCACCAGGTCCCTGCTGAGATACAACTGTGCTCTGACTATTCCCCGTCAGCGTGAGGTCTGTGCAGGCTCAGAGACACCCTTGGCTTTGTGCAGCACACAGTGCCTTAGACCAGAGCCTGGCCTCGGCTGAGGTCAGGTGTGAGCCCTTGAAGGAACAGTCCTGGCTGGGTTATCTTGTGCCAGGAGGGATCCCTGCTTGTCTCGGTGAACCTGCCCCTTTGGGAGGCGTCATGTCGTGCATCCTCCAGCAACACATGGTCGCTTCTTCTCTTTGAAGTTAATGTGTTATTTCCACCCCCCAAATTCATGCATGTATGTTGGTTTTACTAGGTAGGAGGGAGGACTATAGCTCAGACTGTGGCCAAATGGAGAGAAACAGAGTTCTAAAGAAAAACACTGTTAGAAACTGAAGCGGGTATGAGATACGGAGAGGGTGCTCAGCAGCCTCAGTCGTACCTCAGGCAGCTATCTGCCCCTATGAGTTTTACATAAAAAATTTATAGGCGCTTGCACCTGGGAGCTGAGAAGGAGAGGAGCTCGGGGCACGATCTCTGAGACTGGACCGGTGGCTTTCCGCCGGTGGCTGGAGGACCCCCAGGCTCGGGCTGCCAGGGCAGGGTGGGTTTCGGCAGTCCGGCTGCCTCCCGTCCTCTCACGGACAGAGCACTGGGCCCCCCCGCCACCGCCGCAGCCCACCCGCCGGCCGGTGTCACGCACGGTCACACCGAGGAAGAGGCTGCACGTGTCATGGCGGGAAATCGAAGAGATTTCTGCAGAGGCTGCTGAAAAGGCTGTCCGCGTCTGGAGTTTGGTGGTGGTCGCCACACTGAGGCGGGTTTCAAGACGGCACACCGGGGAGGGGGGGGGAAATCGTCTCGTCAACAGCTTGTTCGTTACACTCGTGGTTATATGAAATGCAGCAGGCTCAGCCAAAAATAATGTGAAAAAAATGTCTGTTCTGCACCGGGGAAAAACCTAACATCTCCTAAAAAATTGAAAAATAAAAAAGTGAGAAGGCAGGGCAATTGATTCACGCAAATCAAAGCTTTTAATTTTGATTGCAACCGTATCTTTGTACATGCATGTGTGTTTTAGTTAGCCTAAACTGCAATACAAAGACACTTTGAACCTCAGAAAAGAGAGTTCTGGTTTTATAATTACAAGAAAAATGCATTTTCACAGTTTCAAAAGTTCTGTATCATTGTTCTGAGGAAATATTTGTATTGAAACACATACTTTAGATTCAAGAGAATAGGAATTTTCTGACAGGAAATATTAAATTACCAAATTTGCAGGCAGCCATAGTGCAAAGCTTAGTTATAACTCATTGTTCTGGTATTCGTATATTAGAGACCAGTGTTTGACCTTCCTTTGAATCTCGGCAAATCACACCGTTAGTCAGGTGTTAAAGGAAGGGAGTAAGATAGGGAAAGCACACTCCATGCCTCCTCCTCCTATTAAAACTAAACTTGTATTCTAGAATAATAAATTTAGACTAAAAGCTAAAGATTGTATTAAGCCATAACTGCCTATTAAGATTAATTCAAACCCAACATACCATTTTTAAAAGTCTGATTTCTCCATTACAAAAAAATGCATGCAACTGCTCTGTAAATAAATACAAATTTGCCCAAGTATCATCTGAAAGAGTCCCTCCCCCAGGCTGGCTTCTTGTCACAGGCAAATGCTTAATAGGTTGTGGCTGGAAAATCCCAGGGAAAGCTGGGGATTTTTATGAGATGAGCACTGATTGTGCAGGAGCCTGCAGCTATTGCTGACCTGCCTCTTTCACAGAAAGAGGATTATTACATATAAGAGTGCTAGAGATATTGTATGAAAAATACATTTTAATTTCTTTCTCAGCAAGAGAAGAAGATGGAGAGAAGGGAAATGGGAACAGGCAGAGGAACTACTTCTGCAACTCATTTAGGTGGGATTCCTTTATTATTTTTATTATTATTGTAGTTACTCAGAAAGTTCTTTAGAGGATCTTATATGGATGCACATGAACAGATTCCTAGTCCCATGGTCTCCCTTTATCTCCTCCAGACACATAGAGTTGGTCTTCGCATACATAAAAACTCACATTCTCCCATAAGCATATATATTTTTCTGGCTTTTTCCCATGATTTCCCTTCTGCTACTCTCGTCTTACCTATTAGACAGATTGAACCAAAAGACAGACACTACTTCTCTTTCTAATTACTGTGCGCATGGAGGTGCATCAGCCTGGGCTTTTCTCTTAATTGTTAGCTGTCTAGCAGGGGCTTTTCTTGTTGTGTTTAATGTCAGGCGGCTGCCTGCCTTCCCACCTTACAGTGAAGAGCGTGAATGCAACGCTGTGACCTCAGTATCTTTGTTAAGTGCACTCCTTCTCCCCATCTCTTACAGTCGCACTCACCTGGCACGGCAGCTGGTTCTGCTCACCCATTTTCAGCTTCAGGTTCCTCCCCAGGTCCCCCCCCCTTCACCCTCCTATCCCCCTCCAGCCTGGCGCTGATGTTGCACTTCAAGCAGCTTGTTCACCTGTATCCATGACAACCAGGATGACGTCAGCATAAGGACTCAACATCACAGTGAGGACTCCAAACCGATTAAATACTAATAACGCCTTTTTAATTGTGTTTGAAATATTTCCGGTAACGAAAATAAAAGGGGGTGGATGGGTGAGGAGATGTAGAAGACGGAGGAAAATTTCTCTTTCCTTGCTGGCTGCCTGCTCTGTGAAGACAGCGCGTTTTCCCCAGGCACCACAGCAGTCTCGGCTGCTGTCAGAAATCACCCTTCCGCATCCCCGAAGCAGGCGTCTGCATCCTCAGTGCCGCTACGACCAGCTGCAAATGCTTGGGCGGCCGCTAATGTCTGATGCGCCGTCGAGATGGGCAGAGGGGTGACACCGCTAAAGCCTCATTTCCCGTTCGGTCCGGGAGGGAAGCACACAGCTTTCCTCCGGCCAAATGTCTGCCCTCGCCTCTCATGCACGGGCTGAGCAAGGCCCCGGGCACGGTGCACACCCTGCCCCTGCCAGCGTGATGCTGCAGCGGGCCGGCAGAGAGGAGGCAGGTGAGCTGCAGGGACGTCACCTCGGTCCCCTTGCAGGAGGTCCCATACAGAGACACAGGCACAACCTGACTTACGCTTACCTGTCTCTCCTGCTTCCCAAGCTCGCTCTGGCTGGGAGTAGCTCCGGGAGAGCTGCCCCGAACAGCTCCTCTCCCTCAAGAGTCCCTGTGGGCTCTGCAGCGTGGGGCTGGGGACCTGTGGCAGATCTTTTGGGGCTGCAGAGCCGACACAGCTGAGCAGGGCAGAGCTGCTGCCATTTGAGCATTCCTAATGCCTCATCCTGCCCCACGCAGGCAACTTCTCCCGACAAGGACATTTCCTAGGCGCGGAGCAGGGAGAAAAAATAACTTCCACCTCATCAGATTTGTGCGCGAGCAGCCCTCCTTACTTGCTTGCTGGCAATTATTGTTAACAAGGTAGGTCAGGTCAGCGCCTGACAGCCAGAGGCTCTCGGCAGCAGCCTCCCGGCAGTGGGGGACCAATCACGTCCCCCCAGCCCTCATCCCCCGCTTCAAAACCTGCTCCTCAAGCTCCCCCCATCGCACAGAGCCGGAGAGCTTCCCCCAGGCTGGCTGCCTCTGAGAGCCACCACTGCGGTCCCTGGACTGCATCGGTCCTCAGGCATCCCCGAGTGATCGGGGTGCACTGGGGCCGACTTACTGGTGGTGCTGGGCTGTGGGCATCATGGAGAGCTGCTGAGTGCCTGCACCTGCAGGGCTGCCCTTCATCCACTGCCTGGTGGGGCTGGGGACCAGCTACCTCCCTTATCTCCTGCTCACTTCTCCAGAGGCCTCGGGGTATGACTCTTTTGCACCAAGCAGGCTTTTTGCAAACAGAAGGGTACATCGCCTCGCAGCTCTGGGATGGTTTGGACTACAGATAGCCTAATTGTCAGTCTTTCATCATGCCGAATGTGTTTTAGCTTTGGTTCATTGCCAGCAATTCAGGCAACAATCCTACCCTTCATGAAAAACAGTTGCTCGTGCTCCGTGATGTCCCACTATATCATACCAACTCAGCTTCAGACTGTCCTGGTTCCTAATTTTCTCAGGGAGCAGGTCTTTTATGTCCTACAGGACACATTTCTCCCTGTGAAGATGGCCTGTGCAGCTGTTGGTCCCTAGGATAAGATGAGACCGAACGCAGGGAGCAAACCTGTCTCCGCAGCTGGGGCGGAGGGTCCGGGCTCATTACCAAGAATCTCAGAAGACAAAAATCTTACCATCCTCATCTGGAAGGTGAAATTTGCTTCTTTGACCGAGCTGCCCTTGTGCTATAACAACAAACGTCACATGGGAAAGAAAGGGTAGAGAACCAAAAATGAAAAGAAGAAAGGAAAAAAAGCAGAGGCAAGGACGAAAAAATAGGGAGGAGAGAGCAAAGAAGAGAGGAAAAAATTGTTGGAAAAAATGTAGCCAGTTACACCTGGAAGAAACCATGCAGGGAGGAAAACTAAACTTTGAAGCTGGTCTTCAGGGCTTCCCTCTGACTGTTCTGTGTGAGGAGCTCCGGTATCAAACCTCAGATTATATGGGAGGACTAGACAATAAAATCAGTTGGATAAGATCAAATGCCCTACTTGTTTTTAAGAAATCTAATGGTTACAGTCACTGCTAGAGTTGCTGCTGGAATGTTATTTCATGGTTTGATGTAGTTATTACCATTTATCTCTATAAAGGACCTGGTCATCTATCACTGGTATCTGTCGTTGTGGCTGGAAGTTAGATTACTGACAAAGACTAAGATGTTGAATCATTTACTTTTATGACAATGGACAAATTTTAGCTTCCTAAGAAAGTAGCTAATTCATGTAATGATTTTTGGTGTTAATCCATGAGGATTTATGTTGCTTTTGTCCTATCTTATTTGTGTGAACCACTTTTCCTTATTACAAGTGCAACTGCACCGCTTGGCTGACAGTGGCCTTTCAGCTGAACCGTGAACTGATTTAAATTGAGTATTGGACTAGTTCCCTTTGTGATCCGTAGTCCTATAAATTGGGGAAGGTGTTAGGGGAAGGCTACTATGGGCAAAACAAATGTTTAAATCCTTAGTTGGTTTGACTCTTTCTCTGTAAATGTTATTTCAACACCTTATTTCCTAATTTCCAGATGTCAGTAAAATACAGTGGAAAAGTATTCACCCACTGCTACAGATGTTCTTGGCAACGTTTTAAAGCGTGCTGAGGGAGATCCATCAGCTAGACTGGGCAAAAATATATGTGCCCAGTGAAAAGTTAGAGGAAAATACGAAAAGAACATTTTTATTTTTTTTAATCTTCTCATATTTTGGGGCAAGGGAGGAAACGAGAGCTTTAATTCTCAAACTCATTTTCCTAGCAGAAAGAGCTGGAGGAACAGTTCCCGACCCACTTCACCCACCAGATGCTCAGGACCTCACACAAATGGACTACCCACTGGTGATGTTGGCAGAGCACGGACTGAGGGGGTCCCTCACCTAGTCCCCCAGGAACCCTGTGCCCCAGTGCCATCGCCTTTCCACCCTGGGGCCCAGGGAAGCAGGCAGAGAGAGCAAGACCTTCTGCTTTCTTACCGACATGACCTGTGGTCTGTGCAGGGCTGTGAGCTCGGGGTGCTGAGCCGTACAGCTGAGAGAAGCCCCCTCCTCAGGCACAGCATCCCCAACCCGTGATGCACCACGGGTGCTAGCTGAATGGCTGAGCTGAAGGACGATGGATGAAATTTTGTTTGGAAAAGCCCTGTGCTTGCTTAGTGGCAGCTGGAGAGAGGGAAGGATGTCACTGTCCTTGTCCTGGAGGCAGGAGAGGAGGACCAGTGTGGATGCAGGCTCCTGAGAGAAGAATGGAGACCTGTTTTTGACGGCAGCTGTTTTACCTGGGAGGAAAGACGTGGCCTAGGGAGAGCTGGGGATCCCATGTTTCTCCTTGGATTGAGGTGGAGGAGAGGACAGCCAGCTCCCCTGCAGAAAAGCTCCTCTCTGTGAGCAGGAGCAAAGATGCTTGCTGAGTATTTCCCCTCCTGTGACCTGAGGAAACATTCACTTTGGATACACCCAGAAGGGGCCCTAAGCAGGGCTTCAGCTGCTGCTGGAGACAGCAGAGTGAAGGCTGAACCTGCTGTGCAGCTTCCAGCTCAGATGCTGCCCCTGAATATCGTGTTTTTCCAGCTGACTTGGGCTGCAGTGCGACCTGAAGGAGCAGCACTGTCCCTGTGTAACTGCACTGCCCCAATCGCAATGCCCTTCTTGCAGTGTCAGCTTCCATAATCTCACTGTTTTCCATCTACTGCTAAAGTTCACGGCAAAACTATGACCGACTTCAACAGGGAATAGGAGCAGGCCCTATTAGCATTCACTGTATCCGCTCACTGACAGTGCTGTATGTCACATTATCTCGTCACTGTAGGCATCCTGTGTGCCATCCTGCGTGCCATCCTGCAGGATACATCCTATGCATTTTGAGCAGCTGGATTCTGTGTGCTAAGGCAGGAGTCTGCCAACTGCCTTTCTCTGGCAGGCTGTCTCACTGCGTCCCTCCTGCATTTGCGCGGGGCGTTCAGCCTGTGAAACAGCAGGAATTTCCATCAGTTTGCCGGCAGAAGGGCTAGCTGAAGCCTATGGTTTGTTCCAGGCAGGCAATGGCTGGAAGTGTGAGCTTGAAAATCCACCAGAGCCTTCAAGTGGATCCTACAGAGCTATGCCAGGAGTGGAAAAAATAGATGTCTAGTCTTAGCTCCCAAATGCAAAAGTAAGCACCTAAATTAACAGCCTGACTTTGGGAACCATTGCCTGCTCGGACCATCTGGAACCAAGATAATTTGTTTACGTGATTCAAGATGGGTTCAGAAGCCTAGTTTTAGGTACCGAAATCTGAAAGTCTCATTTTAAAGCCCATCTATGTGTCTTTGTACACTTATCAATCTATTCAAGATGCTTACTCGAGCCTTTACACAGTAATACTGGGGGTGAAATCAAAAGAGCAGGTGACTTTGCTGCATTATCATCATGGCACAGTCCTTCCTGGACCATGGGCGGAAGCAAGTTGGTAGTATAAAGAGAATGGCAGCCAGACATGTTGGGTTTCCACACCTATCAGCTCCCACACGTGCGGTACTCCAGGTCCACCCTCGCTCATGGAAATCCTGGACAGCTTCAAACAGCTGATTTAAACCCCACCTTGTCTGAGATGCTGTGAACTGCCTGCCCGGCTGCTCAATTGACTGGCTTGGCATCGGAATGGGAGAGGACTTTCTGCTTTCAAAGCTACATTTGATTTAAGGAGAATTTCTGCAGAGGTGTCACATGATGGATGCCCATGGTACCTCCTTACACTGCATTTCAGTCCCCTGTCCCTGCTCAGCCCCAGACTGGGGTTCCCTGGGCGGGGAGGGGGGCTGTCTCTGGGCTCCCTGGGCCCTCTGACAATGTGCCAGTGACAGAGCTGAGTCACGCAGGCAACAAAAAGGCTTTGGGTTTTGTTTTTCCACCATTTCCTTCAAATAGAGACACAGACTGAAAGATTAACTAGCCTTGGTAATGGCCATGCCTGTAGCATTCGACTGCTGGGAATTAGCTTGTCATTCTGTGCCTAGTTTACAAATGGAGGAAAAATGGTCTAGTCTCCATTCAGCTGTACCACTTTTCACCCCAGAATTGCCTTTACAGCTCATGTTTGAGCTGCAAGCATATATTTTCCTCTTTCCGTATTACACTTCCAGCTCTCCCAAATATTAAATAGCAGGTGCTTAGAATAAAGCAAATTATTCTGACAAACATTTTCATCATGAAGTAAATTGGCACATACTAACTGCTTTAGAATACCTACTGAGTAATTGAATACAGCAGTACAGGTTACTGTGCAGATGTCTGTCTGTAATAGTTTACGGTTACACACATTTCCCTGCTAAAGGGAGAGACAGATCCACAAGTAGAGCTTGTTGTTTCAAACAAGCAAAAAAAAAAAAAAAAAAGAGGAAAAAGAAGAGAGAGCAGTCCATGCTACCCCCATAGGATATTCTTAAAAAAACAGATGGTTGTATTTTGCAGAAGCTTTTGAAGAAAACTTTAAAGAACTATGCAAATTTTTGCCATTGCTTTTTTGGGTTTGAACATTTCTTCTCAGTTTCCTTCTCTATCACACATGATTGCAAATCTGTTTCAACCTATAAATAGCTTTCTTGCAAGCAGAGAGCTTTGTAATAGCAAGCTACATGTTCCAGAGATGGGGGGGAAGTTATTATCATTATTCTTTATCTTTTAGAAAATTCTGGGTTGTAGAGCTCAATGCTTTACATTTGGGTAATGTGTCAGATCAAAAATACAATCCCTGCCCCAAGGAGTTTACAGACTCAAAGGGACACCTTCAAACTGTAAACTACATTTCTGTCTGAAATGGCTTTACCTACCGTTTTGACAGGTAGCGCTTATTGCCACGAGGAAAAAGCAAAGGGAAAGCCTGTTTCTCCGTCTTTGCACCGTGGTTCGCAGCTTTGCCGGCACCCCGTGCATAGTCAGTGTTACGGCTTTGCTGCCAGCCTCTTGCCCTTCCCGTGTTGTGTGCTAAGCGTGAAGGCGTCGCACCTCCACCCGCTGCTCTGGCCCGTGCTCGTGGACTTGTCCTTCCTTCTTAGGGGACGCGAGGCTGGCTGTCTTAGCAAGAGCCGCGGCGCTGCCGAGGTGTCCCTGGCCGAGGCGTCCCTGGCCGAGGTGTCCCTGGCCGAGGCGTCCCTGGCCGAGGTGTCCCTGGCTCGCGTTCAGGAGTCACTCAGAGGCAGGGGAGAGAGGCACGCTCCGGTCAGCGCCCAGGGTGCCACAGCCTCCTGCAAGTCTTTGCACAGCACAAAAACTGCTTCCAGGTGGGATTTCCTAAAGGCAATGCTTTTCATCCCTTTTCTCACAGTTAAGCTTAGTGGTGATTTAAATAAATAAATGCAACACACGGTTTCAGATCCCTTCCATGAGTGTACTGAATTAAACTTACTAAGAGTTTCAACAGCCTCTGGGTGCCCTGTGTTGCGCTGTGGAAGGGTTTGTCTTTTCTGGCTGTGTCTACACTAGCAGTAGGTGGGTATCACAGGGTGGCCTGTGTCCCCCGTCATCCTGACTGGGTACCTAGCAGAGCGTGCTGCTTTTTTTTCTAGTCCATTTATTGTTCCCATGGGGACAAATCCTTGGGAAAGGGTGACCAGAGCACATCTCCTTCCTCTGCGGCAAGAGCTTGGAAGCACTCCTGGGGCCTGTACATTAAATATACCAGCACCATCATCCACCTGTAGTGGTAAGACCAAGAGTTCTAAGTGAGCTGTGCCCTGGGAACCAGCCAGCTCCGCTTGTAGCAACCCTCACCACATACCGCTGGGGATGGAAAAGCTGCCCTGAACCCTTTCCTTCTCTCCCTCCTGGGTTCCAGAAATGCTCTGCTTTTCCCTTTGGGATGACACCCTACCACCACAAATCCAGCTCCTCCAGAACCACTGCTGTTTGTGACCATGCTTCCCTGCAATAAAAGGTGGTGGTTGCTATAAATATCTTGGCTCTTACCAGGCTTTTGTTTTTCTTTATCTGTTGGATACCTGTTAGGCAAAGCAAATCAGATCTATTAAAGCTCTGCTTTATCTTTCTATATTGGCAAATGCTGTTGAACCTGACATTAGTTTCTAACTGTGCAAACATTTTTGCTTTCGGTTTTCTGTTTAACGAAATATCAGCCAGTAACAACACATGTTGTAGTGGTGCTGTTCCGTAATTTAGCGGTGCTAAATAGGACTCAGGAGCTGATGATGCAGCCTTTTGCAATAGATGATTTAGTATTTTAATGCTTTTTCCGCCAGCCCTTTTTATAAGGAATAACAGGAAATGGCAGTGACATATCCAAACCTGTATTTCACTGCAAACTGCTTAAGTTAAGGCCCAGTGAAGTGTGACTAATTGCCAGATATTACTATACCAGGTCTGTCTTGTCGAGATAAAATAAATCAGATATCCATCATTACAGTTTGAGCTATAGGCTAATCAGAAAGTACTGTCTCAGTGCAATGGACATAACAGTGCAGGACAAGTTTAGTTAGGCTTGTTTTTCCTCCCAATGTGTAAACAATCCATGCCTGCTTTCCTCCAGAAAGGACAATTATTCTTATACGAGAAACATGGGCTTTTTGCTAGCCTTGGCTGGTATTTGTGGCACAAGTAATCAACATTACTAAATCCCTTCTTTGTCACTACTTAAACCTTGTTAAGGTGCCTTCAATACTCAGAAGAATTTGACTATGGGTCAGGCTGCTCCATCCCATGCCTCCAGGTATTTTTCAGTCTGCATTAATCTTGATGCTATACGTCGAGGAGGTACCAGTCAGACCCAAAATGCTAGCAGTGTTTGAGATCTAACCGATCAGCAAACTCTGACATGAGCCTCTGCATAATGCAGTTACGGCTTCCTACAAGGCTCCTTAGAGGGAGCAATTCCCTCCTCTCCTCCTTCACAGCTCTGAGCTCTCCATTGCGTCAACAACGGACAAGTGAGAGCACATGCGTTACAGCAGTGCAGTGGTGACAGTGGGTAGCAAAGGTCTGTTTGGAAGATCTTTGTCACAGAAGATTTGACTGGTGGCTTATTGGTTGTTCTGTAGATCAAGTGGCCATTTGTGATGATATCTTATAGCCACATGGTCCACACTTTCCTGTAGATATTAATCAGACCATTACATCTAACTCTAGATACAAAATGGGCCTGGTTTTTGCAGAGCACCCATAAAGACAACAGAAACAGAAAGAGATCAGCATTTGTGAAAACTGGGTACCATGCTCAGGTACCCACACCTGGAGAACAATACTTGGCAAAACAGCGAGAGTTCTAGGACAAAAAACCTTCAGATGAGCTTGCACGCAACATTCAGATCCATGAGAGGAAAATTTAGACTACAGCTTAATCTGAATTTCTTACAAAGCATGTGGTTTTCAGAGGCAGCCTTCCCACATGAGGATTTAAGGAAATCATCACCATCAGAGCAGAAGACACTGTTCATCTGTCCTGCCCTGGCACGTGCTGAGAAAGAATTTACAGGGGCAACTAATTTCCATTCACTGGGGTATAAATTGGTACAGCTCCAATTTTTCACCTGTTGAAGAACCAATTTTTCACCTGCTGAAGAAAACCTTGTGGCAGCTAGTAAGTGGTGCTGAATACCCATCCAACTCAACATAATCAGTAATGCTCATAGGAATGAAAGTTATCCTTGAGAATCTCTGATTTGCTTGTAGGTGCTCCCAGAAACCCAGGACACAAAAAGACAGCCTTTTTTTAAGTTTGAAGGTGGAAATAAAATAAGAAGCCCCATGGCATAAGTTGTTTCAAAATAGCCTGTTGTAAATCAAAAGCTGATCCTGCCTTGGCAGAACAAGTCTGTAGGACAGTAGGGCTTCCTGACGTCTTTCAGAATAGGCTGAGGAACAGGCCATCAGGAATAACTGCGTCTTCATGTACAGGCTTTTATGCTTTTTTTAATGTCCACAGAGGTCATCACTTGGGCTCTGCCCATTGACATCGAGTTAGTCCTAGGAATGATGTGTTAAATCTGTCTAAGAAAAGGACAAGAGAAGTGGCTGTTAACATTACTGATGGGAAATTCAATTTGGCTTGGAGCAGAACAAGCATCCTGACCAGACCAGACGAACTAATATGAGTGCAGTTAAAGATATATTGCTAGAGTTACAACCGTATCAGAAAAGGAAGGAATTTTCTTGTATCAGGAATTAGGAGATCTTTCAGAGGGCAAACAGCTTGCCTTAAGCCACTCAAGGAGAAATGTTGGATTCAGGACTGAACTCTCAAATACTTCCTCCAAGTCAGACGTTTAGACATTCCAGTCTGTCTTTCTTGCCAATAGCTGAGTCATTAACTAATGAATATTCCCGTTACTGGAATATTTAAAGACAAAAATATCAGAGGATTAACTAGCATTGAGAAAGGAAATGAGAATAAATTAATTCTTACCTGCATAGTCTAATGCCAACTTAAATTAAAGGACTCCGTACTTTGATTTTGATTTCCACCAGTTCCCTCTGGAGCTGGTTTACACTACCATCCTCTGCTGATGCCGTGAGTTGTCCTAGCGACCAGCCACCTTCCAGTTAGAAGACCCAAGGCTTGAGTGAGAAACACCAGGGCCTAGTGCTATATGAAGTTTCTTAAGGCATCCATTTGGCTTCCACTACAGATATGGGAGTCACAGGTCTCCTGGATACACTCTGTCATGTCCCCCGGTCCTGTGCAGGTGTTTTGGATGCAGGTGTTTTGTATACAGCTGTTTTGGTGACAGAACTGAGTCCCCAGTGTATTGTGGTTGCACCCTAGACGATAACCAAATCCTCTCCCCTGCTCCAACCCACAAACTCTTTTCTCTGCCTCAGCCGCTTTTGCTGTGCCTGGAAATCTTCTGGGTCCAGTGCCTTGTCAACCTGTATGACTTCTTACTGCCTAATACCTGTTCCAGTATAATCATGAAGTCTTTTAACATTTTTTTCTTTCTCCCCAAGGAAAATATACCTCAATCACTAGAAAATGACCTTCAGCTCCTGGTGCGAACAATGAAACAAAAAGCTTTCTGAGCAATGTCTGCTTCATCTGTGCTTTTCCATTGGCATGCCTCGAAGAGTCACTAGTTGCTGGTGATTTCTCACGGTTTTAAAGAATTTCTTTGTTTATCCTCATTTTCTTGGCCATGTCTCTACTGTTTATAAATATAACTGCCTTTATCAACTCCATCTTCTCCTTCCTCCACTGCCACTTCCAGAATAATCCCAGCAGTTGTTGCCATAAATCGTCTGAAGATCCTTTATTCTTTTACTTCGGTCTCCTGAGGTCTCAATGGTACATGCAAACTCGGTACTCTTCAGTTCTTGGAAGGATTGCTTCATTTTCCTTCCCATGAAGAGAAATGAAGGGGTTCCTTACATAGCAGTACAGGAAAGACTTACAAGGCAAAGCTGGCAGTGGCGTTCCCTGCCTGTCACATAGATGGCACGGTGCGAGGTTCTTGGAGCACAGGGGAAGCCGCGCAGCGGGAATTGCCAGCGGGGAGAGACAGCCTTACTATGTCCTTTGCCTGACTGCTCCCAGATGCAGCCTGCTTTCTGAGCAGCTCATTGCTTGTTTTTTTATCTCTTAGTATTAAATGGAGGAAAAATATGCCCACACTGACCTAAGGCAAGGGCCCACACCTGTAGTCTGGGGCATTATTTTATGTTCCGCTCTTGTAGCATCTTTTCTATCGGCCTGAACATTTTTCTTTCTGCACCTCACCCCAGTGATTTTCAGGGAAACTTGCTGCTTCCCCAGCGTTATCTGCCCCGATCAAGGTAAATTGTCACCCCTCTGAGTCTTTGCCTCAAGACAGTCTCACCAGTCTGGGGGAGAGCTTTGTGCACTTTTGGTCTGTTTGGCTTTAGCCTGTCCTTGCCTGCCTTCCTTACAAAAACTCCGTTCCCTGGAGAGAATCATAGTCAGAAGAGCAATACCCCACCCTATCACTCCAACGAGTGGGGTAAAACCACAAGTGCAGGCTCCCTGGGCTTTTTAGCTGTCTGCGTCCTGGTTGCACAAGGACAGAGTCCTGAGGTTGTTTGCAAGTCTGTCTGTCTCCTGGGACTGCATGTTGTATTATCCCTTGAGCCACTTCCACCTTAATCTGATCAAAGTGGCCCTTCAAATTCAATCGTTTTGACTTTTCTCTTAGGTTTTCACATCCATTTAACTCCCAGGACTAATAAAATTATAATCATGGCTCCCCAGCCATATTCCTCTTTATTCTGTATATCCTCTCCTTTAATAGCTTCCTAATTCTCTGCAGTTAAAAGTCTTCCACATTTATGTTCCTGCTCTTCATGTCTACCATTTTTCTAGATTTTACTATCACTATATTACATTGAATTGTTGGGTTAATGGCTGTTTCTCTTGGTAATTAGGCAAATAAATAAGTATTTGGGTCATGTATTGAAAAAGGGTTATGATTCTAGACAGAGTCTTGAACTAAAAAAATCAAATTAAAGGAGTTTCTCCTTAAGCAGAATTTACCTTTTCATTTGTTACAGTTTTATTCTGTCTTTCTTTTGAAACACTCAAATACTGTTTTTAAAAGAAGTCCCTGGAAAGTTCCTCTATTCTACACAGGAACTCTTTCAAGAAAACAGCTCGGTTAACTGCTGCGCGTCCTTTGAGTCAGACTTACAAAGACGAAGATGGGCTGCAATGACACATGATATAACCTCTCTGGTAAAACCCGTTCTATCAGTGTCAAGTGATCTCAAAGCAGCTTAATTGTAAAACTATCTGAAGAAAAGAAGAAAAACATCTTTTCCTTAAGTATGTTGTGTCATTGTATTCTACCATATCTAAAGTGATTTTAAAATGTTATTTCTTACAATACTCAAGCATGGGCCTATGTATATGGATTTTCCTGTGGAATCAGTTAAATTCCAGTTATACCAGGTCCATCACCCAAATGCAACTATCTCGCTAGCATAAAGTTTACTAGTTTCTTTTGCAACCACTAAACACACAGCTATAGATTTTCATGTTGGCTGACTGATGGACCCTGTATTGCATTTCTTTATTTCTGTTTTGAAAACTTAGATGGCTTGAGAGACTTTGTCAGGCATTCTGGATTGACGTAAATTCACCCATTACGCCAGTCACTCTGAACCTGAGATTTTGTACACATGAAATGCAGAATTTCTTGCTTTGTCTGATTCATTTCTTCTTCTGAACTTCTTCACAGGTGTCGTGGTTTAACCCCAGCCAGCAACTCAGCACCACGCAGCTGCTCACTCGTTCCCCCCCCCCCCCCCGGGGGCTGGGGGGGCGACTC